>WARS01000011.1:0-415067 GCA_008933995.1 Datnioides undecimradiatus
TGTTGCCTTCAAGTACAGCTCCTTGGCATCAGCCACATAGCAGGCAGACTTGGCATCGAAAGGTTTGTTCTGTGCCTCGATTCTCTCCTTCTCTGGTTTACGGAGGTAAATGGCAGCTTTGCCATAAATGGCCATCTCCGCGTCCGTGCTCATGGTGGCGGCTTATGTCTGAAAACGACACAGTTCCACTTTTAGATCAATATTTTCATTTAATGTTATCAGACAGTGTCTGTGGTATTAAACATTTATCATGTCCCCACCAAAAAATGTCTATCATTACAGGTGGCCTTCAGCTTAGTTAATGAAAATGCAGTAGGAACGAGGCCCAGCTGACACTAAGCAAGAGGCTGGTTCCGCTCGACACATATGGCTGACAGACCATTCAGGATAACCATTCACCAACACATTCACACCTACATGCCATTTAGAGGTGCCAATTAACGCAGGCACTGGGACATTATGCAAACACCACATAGAGAGCCCATAGCTGGTTTGGTAGGTCTAAACCCATAACCTTGTTGCTGTGAGGCTCTGTGCCGCTGTCCCGTGTTTAAACTTACAAATACTTATACATAAGTTAAAAATATAATCAGTAATGAAAGTAATACATACCTTAACCTTTCCCTTTGTGAAATGAATGTTATATTCCACAATCCTGTCAAAAAGCATATTTGTATCAGTCCAGAAAACAACATTGATTGTAAAATGTAACTTATGCCTACACATCTTATAATTTAATGTTATAAGGAAAATATATATAGAATCTTGTTGCAGGAAAGCAAAGAGTGTACTGAATAATAATGAATATTTTTAGTCTTACATGACATTTCATTTCATAAATCAATTTCTGAAATGAGGAAGAAATTTAAATGGTACAGTGCATAACAGCAGATAACCTCACCACAAGCAGGAACTTCACTGGTCTTCTACCACACACTCTGAAGGTCTGCTTGGGCCCCTTATATTCAGTCTGGTTTGCTTACAAAGCAGAGCCTAAAGCAGGCTAACGTGCCAAATATGGTTAGAAGAACAGCTGTGTCTTGAAGAATTTGAAATATTTTTCTGGCACTAAATTAGGGAGAATCCCTACCTAAAGTAATTACATTATGAGTTCTTTTGAAAGACTGAATATATCGATACCAATTTATATGGAATAATTGTTTCATATAAAAATTGTGAAATAATTATTACACCCACTGATAAGCTGTGATATTACATCAGGTTTAGACACCTTTAAGATTTATTCCATATTTCCCAACAACATCTTCTCAGTTTATTATTGATCTTTTCAAAAGGGTATGAACTTCACTGCAAAGTTTGTGAGTGCTGGAAGAGAACTCCCAGAAATCTTTTGTTTTATTGCTTTATCTAGTTCTGTAATAATATATAAATATATGATAGCTTTAAAAAGGGCTAATTAAAATTTCATTTTATTTGGCCTTTTTGAAATTTTAATTTGTAATTACAAATTTAGTCCTTGTTTGAATTTTAAAAGTTTGTAAATAAGACAATATGTGGATGAGTTGACATTATGGTTTCTAATTTGTAGCTTATTATTATGATGATGCTCCAAATGCTCCAAATAAAGCTGCTTATGTTGAGGTGAGTGATTTTCCCTTTAAGCAGATAAGGGTCACAGTGTTATTGGTCCACACACAATAGAAAATCAGATGATCAGAATATATTTTTGTTATATAAATTGGAGTGGCTTATATTGGCTTTTACTCAGGTGAATATAGCCAGATATGACCTACTATGTAATCGTCCACTTATAATATTCTGCTACCGTACTGCAGTTTTAAAATTGCACATTTATTATTGTCTTCAAAATTACCTCAACACGATTTCACAGGAATATCACTGACACTGACTGATATCTCAGATGTTTTCTTAGATGAGATTCAGTCTACATGACAGAGTGAGTTTGGTTTAGTGGTCAGAGTGAGCTAGCTTAAAGGGCAGTAAGGAACACATGTTATGTCTCTGTGAGCTACATTTGTTAGGGGGGCTCTGTCATACTCACACATCATGTCATTTAAGTAGGTTTTAGGATTGCAATGTATAGGTGAAAGAAGTGGGAGTGTCATCTAAGGGTGGGAGGTTGTACGACTCGGTCTGAATTGGTTGGCTGTAAATTGACTAAAGATGTTTTGACCAAAACTGAACACTGCTTGAGACTTCAGAAGACATATTTTGAATGTTGACTCGATTCTTAAGTTGTATTCAGCATTCTGCATGTTGTTAAACACTGTAACTTTTTATGCATATTTATAGGCTGTTTTTTGTATGTACATTCACAAAATGTAATTTTAGCACAAAAATACTGTCAGCCAAAGCTATGCAAGGGCAATTGAAAAATAATGATGATAATAATGAAGCAATGTAGTTGGGGGATAAGTGTGACATAAAAAAATGCTTAGTATTTGATTAAATAGGGTATCTACTAAAAGTTTTGCCTGACAAAATCAAATCCGTTCAAAAATGCATGAATATAAATACCTGTTGTGTGTTGACTAGTGCTATACAAGCTGGGTGCACATGTGTGTCTATTTCAAAGGTAATTCCATAAGTAAAGCCGGCACCTTTCAGGCAGATTGGCTCCTCCTGATTGATGGCTCACTGCAAAGACCCTCCCACTCTGCACTTTACCTCACTTGGTCAGATGCGAGAGCCATTCTATTTAGGATACTTTATGAAGAAAAGGCTTATAGCTACTGTTGTTATGAGTCATAATCTGATATGTTTTCCTATTGCCTACATGCCCACCCAACATGGTGATAACAGTATAATTACTTTGACTGAAATCAAACAGGATGCCCCCCTGCACTCCAACACTCACAGGCCATTCATTTTATTATGTGTTTTCTTTAAAGCTCACCTAACATTTGGTGTGCTGCATCTATCTGATTACACCAGCTCAATGAAATGAGATAGGTGCCTGAGTACTGATACGGAAGAAAGAGGGTGGGAGGTCAGAGGTCATATTGTGAGAGTTTGCGAGTGCAAAGCAGTTGTTGAAGCTTCCGTAAAAAGCCAGTCAGCTGATTGGTTTCCAAACTGAGAGCAAAGTACAGGAAAGCTTTGACCACTCATGGTACAATCTATATGTGTCTTTAAAAAAAGAGGATAGAGATAGTATATGCAGAGTGGTCCTCTAGTCTGTTCGGTCTCACTGCGTGCAAATACAAATCACCTTTTAAGCATTAGTTACGCAATCCATTTTTGTTGTGGAGCACCACAGGAGGGTGTGCTACTCGGAGGAAAGAGATCAGGGGCACTTCCAACATATATTCTAATACTTGATATTGATGTTACATTACAAGAGTGGTACAGTACTGGTTGGATCATGAATAGGTCATAGTAATAACTGGTCATCTCATTTTAAAATCTCAGCCTTTTAAAAATCAGACCATAGTCACAAGTGTTTATTATTATTAGGGGTGGGACTCGATTAAAAAAATGAATGTAATTAGTTAGAGGCTTTGTAATTAATTAATCTCGATTAATTGCATTTTAATCGCATAACAGTATTTGCCCCAAAAAGCAACATTTTTTTAATTTAAATGGATTTTAGTGGACAACTGAATCAAATAACAGACACAGACATGAATATTGTAAACTCAAGCTCTTTTAATGTCTGGAAAAATGCATTTAATTGCATTTCAATTCAAAACAGTAGAAAAAGAAATAGAAAATATCCCTGGCCAAAACTGAACAGACCTAAAGTTAAAGTGCCATTTAAAGTACTTTAAGTACTTTTTCAGAACAGTATTGACTTTAAATGGTTAAATGGTTAACAAAAAAACCCCAACAATTCGACATAAAGTGCAATTTCTACTTCTTTCTTCTTCTGGTAAAACAACTAGAAATATAAATGGTCATTTGACAGGCTTAAATCTCCTTTAAACTAGTACCCTTACAAATTATTTTGTACATTAGGCTATAACACTCACTAATTTTGGTCCTGAAGCCAGTCATTTGATCGAGTTTGGGTTGCCGACACCTCTTGTTCGTACTCGGACCGGGACTGCTAGCACTAACAGCTCCAGCGGTTTCTGTGCTCCCTGCAACATGCTTTGCATTTAGATGGTACCGCAGGGTTGAAGTGCATCAGTCCTAGCAACGCGCTTTCATCCGATTCCTCCTTTTTGGTAGCCCTTGGCCGAGCTCTGACGTGTGCATCAGTGTAATCAGTGTACTCGGAAATTGTGCACTGACAAACGTTCCACGTTGTTTGGAATGCAAACTGCGATTAAATGCGTTAATTCTTTTAATGTGTTAATTTTTTTGTAATTAATCGTAATTGACACGTTAAAGTCACACCCCTAATTATTATGCATTGATTATGTCATACTGCACAGTCAAACATTTAAACCAAAGTTCTAATGCCTTGTCCTATTCTACTAGGGCTTTTTAGTAACAGTACAATGCACAGAGAAGTCCCAGGCACTGCTTGAACACGTGAACAACATCCTCTTTTTTTACCTGTTCTCATGTGAGAATTTGCTTTTTGCAAAAAGCTGTAAAGAAAGAACGTAACATTAAATGAAACCTGATCAAGCATGTAACTGAGTATCACACAGGATTCAGTTACTCCATCATTCATTTTCTGCCCCCTAACGACCATTAGAGAGCAGGAGTCACTGCACTGGCAGATAGTGATGGGAATTTCGGCTCTTTTCAGAGAGCCGGTTCTTTTGGCTTGACTCACTAAAAAGAGCTGGTACTTTCGGCTCCCAAGTGGCTCGTCAGATTTTTTTGCTTACTTAAATGAATTTATTACCAAATTATGTGTAGGATGATGCTGTAGACGTTGTAGGAGCACCAACAGTTGAGCAGCAGTTGACACACCGTCTTTTCTCCTCTAATGGCACTGAAGGATGGACAGTTCGCATGTGCCTGTGCAAATTGTTTGTGGAGCCTGCTCAGTGTGAAATTTTCACTTTGCACAGTCTACACTCTGCTGTACTGTCGATCACGTTAAAATGTGTCCAATCTTTACTCCATTTTCTCACTCATTGTCCTCACCTTTCCAGTGTGTAGTCTGTCTCTGCAACGTTCTTGCTCTCTCGTCTCCCTCCCTCCTGTTCCTGTGCTCACTGTGCTGTGTGTGTGAGTACCCCCCCCCCCCCCCCCGCGCGCTCAGTGTGGACAGTGGCCACGGCCACACAGAGGCCACCACACATTTTGACCAATCACGTGCAGCTGTAACAGAAAAATAAGGCGAGCAAAAGAACCGGATCGTTCGCGACCGACCCATCACTACTGTCTGAGCTAGGTTGACTTGCTTGCATAGAGTGAGAGCCAGACTGAGGGTTTTCCCCTTGGCAACTCTGCGTCACTGCACTCTTGCATGTAATCATAATGGACCTCTGTTTGTAACAGCTGAGTTTATCTGGGAACATAAGAGGTCTTTAAGGAAACGTTGCTCTCTGTCACAATCCCACCGTTTCTCTCAAATAAAACCACAATCCAACTCCTTATTCACTGCGTCTCTCCGCCTGCGTCCAGAGCAACTGGCTTACAGTGAAAACGAAACCAAAACGAAATTCCCAGCCCTTTCGTTTCAGAATAAAACAAAGCCTGGCTGCAGAGAGATGCGGTCCACGACAACAGTTCTTGGTGAGTGCTTATTCTATATATCAGTGTCACAAACTTTTAACCCGCTTTTAACCCCCGCGCCTAAAGCCAGTGTGCGGGTCGCTGCACTTAAAAGAGTCAGCACGAAGCGATGCTCGTCACCTTAATTGACCTCGGATACAAAAAAAAAATGCAATAGCAGGGGCGAGGACACGGGGAGGAGAAACATACTACCTGCCCTTACGGATCTTTCGGCGGATAAAACATTAATATAACTACATTAAATGCAAAAGAAGCTCCGCGGCCGTCCACAACAAAGTAATGGAGCAAAAACCGCGCACGAGCGTATTACGTTGCTGTGGTAAAGACGCGTGCCGCATGTCTGCCATTTCTGCGCGAAATATGAGCACGACCACCGCACCAAAACTTACACCAAAACTATCCAAAGCGAGTTAACAGGATCCGTCAATGCTTCACTAATTGGGTATAATATAAAATTCAATTCAGAAAAGTCCATTAAAACCACCACAGCATTTAAAAGAAATCTTTTTAATTATTATAATCAAAAGCAAACATGTACATTAACTGATTAAGGAAGTCAAAATATAGGCTTTCAAGGAGCTTCTGTCAAGAAATCCGTAAACTGTGGCTTCTCATGTGAGTTCAGTGTGTATGTTGCAGTCTTATTTTTTTCCTGAGGAACAGTAACATTAAGAATCTGAGGCAGCTCATTGGATTAAAAAGGCCGTGCTTGTGTTTGCTGCAGATTTTTCTGTCAGCTAAAGCTGTCTTTAAGGACTGAGATTGTGTGTGTGAGTTCATGCATGTGCGCTTGTGTTCATGTGTGCTTGTGTGTGTGTCTCCAGCTGATGGAGTCTGACCATGGATGAGGAGGTTGACCCTGATGACAAAAATGTGAACTCCATCTTGGCTCAGGAATCCTCAGAACTGTTCGCCATCCTTAGCAGCCAGTCGCCAACAATCATAATGAAGTTGAGCCAAATGATGCCAGCTGGTGCTGGTTGGAACGTGACCCCCTCTGCAGAAGCACAAACAGAACACATCAAAGCCATGCTGGAGTACTTTAAGCTTGCCAGTGCTGCAGAGTGCTGCAACTTCCTGCAGAGCATGTGTATGCTGTGTGAGAACATCCCCATGCGCCTGGAGTCGAGGCTAATATCGGTGGCTGGGGATGCAAGCAGTGAGTATAAAATGACATTCATGCTGACAAGTGATTCTAGTCATTGCCTAGATTTAAAATGACTTAGTTTGCAATGTAAGAACATCACCTGCAGAGTCCAATACCAAACTTCTATTGTCAAGTGGTCCCACAACAAGAATGGCCATTAAAGCCATTACAGTGTGTGTTTAGTGTTCAGAACGAGCAACATTAGCCCAGTCAGACTAAAAATGTCCTATGGAGTCAGTTTAAATGAAAAATTGCGCTCTGTGAACATCTGCAGCAGCTTTTCCTGTTTTATATCTATTTTAAACTGATATGACCTGTTTAAACCACTTCCAGTGTAGCACTAAAGCAGTGCATGCTGGACTGTTGGAGTCAATTTTTACACTTCCTTGATGAGAAGCAGGTCAACATGGCAATTTAAGTTATGTTTTTAATTTATACTCAGTTTGGTTGATTAGTCAATAAAACTTTTAATTTGGGAGGACTAACATTGTATGGTCATTTCTTAGCAGCGTAAAATCACCCTTTCATTCTAACCATTAAGTAGTTTTTAGAAGCAAAGTTGCAACTGCAACTCATAAAGTACCTGCAACCAATCCAGGTAGGGGCCTTCCTCTTATTTGCTTACCAGAAAGCAATTGCTTTAAAGCCATAGATGCTGCATTTTGTTGTGTTCAGTGCATGAAGTGTGCTGTGCTGGTCTGGCTAACAGTATGACTTTTTATTAGCTTGTTCAGCAGAACCGGCACAGTCTGCAGCCACAGAACCAGTGTCTCTGAGAAACACAGGACGTTAATGTTTGTGTCTGCCTGTGCCACTGTGAGATAATATACCTATATGCATGGTTTGTTTGTTTGTGTGTTTATGCAAAGAGGATCACGAATGTAGTTTGTGCCTGGCCAAATACATATAAAGCCTGCAGGTGTTTCCCATTCATTTGGTATTTTATTTACTTGCATGAATACAGACATACAGTCCATTATTTAAAAAAGGCAGCATTTCTTCAGTTCACTAAATTTTCTGACTGCTGATGTGTTTTCACCTAAAGCATCTCTTAGAGGATGAAAAACATTGTAAGACCCATGTTCCAGTGGCTTAGTTTTTTTTTTGTTTCACTTTGGGAATCCCCAGTATTTTTATCTTTTAGAAAGTGAAACCGATGGGCTTAATAACAACAAGTATAGTTTTATGCAGACATGTAGGCACCCCTTAACAAATAGCATATTTTTTAATCAAAAGTTTGTAAGCACAGTCTTTGTAGGATATCAAAAAAGAATGATATTGCTGTTGAAAGACTCGATGACTCAGGATCTATCAGCAGCCCTTCGTGGGATTTTATTGATGCCGTACCCAACCTCGTACCCCCAAAACAGTTCAGGCCACTTTGACCTGGCATACAGAACGAACAAAAGTTCCCCCTTGATCACCCTTGCTGATCCAAGGGTGATCATGTCATCTTATCCCTAAAACAGTTCAGGTCACTTTGACCTGGCACACAGAACGACCAAATGTTCCCATAGGAAGTTCATTTCATTGTGTCCCAAAATGTTGTTGTACTATCCCAGGCCTCTCAGGCCCACACCCAGAGCCAAGAAACAGTTCTCGCCACCACATGACCAAATAACATTAATGCATAGTTACTTTATATGTCAGAATTTAAACAAAAACAGGCTAAAAGTCTTTCAGTTCTTGTCTTTGGGATTTTCTCCCACTCTTCATTACAAAAGACCTCTAGTTCTGCAATATGCTTGGGTCGTGTTGCATGCAGAGGTCTTTTAAGATCCACCCACACATATTCAATTATGTTAAAGTCTGGAGACTTTGAGGGCCATTCCAAAACCTTCAGCTTGCGTCTCTTGTGGTCCCCCATGGCGGATTTTAAAGTATATTTTGGGTCATTATCCTGTTTACTATATTTGGTCTTTTTAGCCTCAACATTTTTATAGACAGTGTGATGTTTCTAGAATTTGCAGGTATTTATTGAAATGCATCCTTCACAGTGTTTCTTGTGCCACTTGCTGCACAAAAACCCCACAAAGCATGATAGTTCCACCAACATGCAGCAGTTTGGCAATGTGTTCATTTCATAAAATGCTACTTCTCTTTTTTTCTCCAAACATGTTCTTTGCTGATTGTGACCAAAGAGTTGCACTGTGGGCAGCCACAGCTTTCATTTTCAGTCTTGCACAGCTGCTTAGCCGAGTTTTTGCACGAGGTTTGTATAGTCAGTGTTGAACAGCCTTGAAATTTGCATCAGCCGGCACTTCCTAATGATTGTTGTTGACGTGGCTAACAAGCTGATTAAGATCTGAGCCTATAAATAATTGTACAAAGAATCTGAGACTTAGTAACACAAAAAGTAACTATGCATTACTGTTTACTGGTAATAAACTTTTTTCCATGTCCTACAGATATTTTGAATATTTTTTAAATTTTACATATAGAGTAAAATTGTTTATTTACTCTGTGTATTGTGTGTTTTTATATTGTAGATGTTTGTGAAAATTCCAGTCCCCTTGAAACAGTTAAGAAGTTCCCATCGCCCCCCTCGGAGCAGCAGCTCGTCAAAAGGCCACGGATTGGTAGAGCACAAAAACATAACACCTCAACCATGTTACACTGCAGCTGCATTCACATGCATAAACCAACCTGGCAAATGGCCATTCAGTGGTTAAAGTCCATGGACACAACATGGCAGACTCAGCCAATTTTTTGTACTGGCGATTGCAGCACTGCAACAGAAAATCCTCCCCACCCAAAAAAAACTTTTTTCTCAAAGAAAATGTGTCCTTTATCTGCAGCGGTAAAACTGCAGGGGCACATAAGACACTTAATTACTTTTTGTGTTGTTGGTTTTGTAATTTTCAAAGACTAAATATTTCATAAAAGCACCTTTTCTCTGATCATAGAAAAGGTATTAGAAAGCGTGAAACATGTCATAAGTCACATATAAGAAACCAGGGGGAGTAAAACCATTTTGGTGCATGTGGTTGGTGAGCAGCTGTCATTGGAATGACTGGGATCCATCATAAAACATTAAATCCTGTTCCCATTGCTGCCAGTCACCAGTGCCAAGATAACCATAAAACTGCAACCTGAGTTTACACACACGTAAAAACCAAAAGTGAAACGTGACGTTTTCATTCCACAGTGAAGTGTTTAATGTAGGACGTAAACCAGGCATCTGAACTACGTTCCTTTTACTGAGTGTTACGTTACTGGGGATAACAGACCTCTGAAGTTTAGTGCCAAAACCAATGAGCTTACTTGAATAACTAGGAATCAACTCCCGTTGCTTGTCCTGTTTAATTGTGACTTCTCTAAATGTTGCGTGCCAAACAGATAAGGGAGCATCTGACCCTGTGGGGTGAGGCACATTAAAAAAAGGGCTTCTCAAACTTGTATGTTGCCAATATGGCCCTGCCAAGAAAACACTAATTATGAGTTTTTGTTTTAATATGTACTCTAACCAAAGACCACTGGGAGCAGTACATTGCAGCAGTGATGGCTTTGCTGCTCAGGAAGTGGAAGCGACTCAGTGAACGCCTGGTGGGAGAGGTCCTGTTGGAGAATGTGTGGGTGAGGCCGAGAACGGCCAACCGAAGCAGGGAAAGACCTGATCAAACCCCTGGATTAGCAGACAGAGGCAGCAGAACACCAGGTTAGCATGACCGCCTTTTGTTGCACACCAGGATTCTGCAAAATCTATATGACAATCTAATCATTATATATCAAACATTGCAAAATATAGTTCTCTGTGGTACAAATATATGAAAAAAATAGATAAAATAGAAATAGAAAACAATGCATTGCCTAAGGTAAAGAGAAATAAAGCCTGTCATATCTGAAATAAACATTTTTTCACTAAACTCAGAGCCTGATGGGGATTATGGATCTTTGGAGTCCCGAGTGACTTTGGAGACCTTCCTACAGGGGTGTGCGGGAAAGGTGACCGTTATCTTTGGCCAATCTGGATCAGGAAAAACCCTGCTGATGTCTGCTTTAGGACAGCAGTGGGCACGTAGACTAGTAAGTTCACATTTGTATCATCATTTAATAGTTGTTTTAAAAAAGTCATTGCATTATCATTATATGTTACTAGATCATTACATTTCTGCCAGATCAGTGCCAGTTTTCTTTAAATCTCACAGTTTTAAGATTTTCCGTCTGTGTTGTCTATGAGTGAAGGCAGTACATATCTCACTACGTGCTTTATTGACAGACTAAATCCCAACTGAAGTCCTTCCCTTACGCTAACTATGTCACCCAATCCCCTTTTCTGAAATCTGAACAAATTGAGGTCAGAACTTTTTCGGTCTCTACAGCTTGCACTGAGAAATTTACTGCATCAATTAACTACATTTGAGATCAACACTGACTGGACATCCAATCAAAACATGGCATCTTTTTATACTTTCTTTCTTTTTTTCTGTTTTTCTCTTTATCTTCTCTCTATTTCCACTTTCGCCATCCTTACCATCCAGGGCCCTGTCCCTTCAGTTTCACTGTTTGTCCTGCTAGAGTTTCGTCAGCTCAACTTAGTGTCCCACCCTCTCTCCCTGTCTGAGCTGCTATTCCGACACTACCTCCCTCCAAAAGGGGGCGACGAGGAAAAGGTAGGCAGGTAGCAATACCAGAAAAGTATCTTTATAAACCAGTGATTTTCAGATTTAGAAATTTGAAACTAGTAGACCAAGTACGGTGATAGCAAAATCTTGTATGCCTAATTCATTTCTAATACATTATCACTATTTTTCTTCCTTTGCACATATATTCTGAGAAGAGAGCCGTTGTGGAGTACCTCCACTCCAATCCAGAGCAAAGCTGTTGGGTGCTGGATGGCTACGATGAGTTTAACAGCAAACTTAACAGACAAGAGGGGCAAAAGGAGGCTCTGGACCCAGAAACACCCCTGCCTGTCGCAGAGCTCATCTCAGGCTTGTTAAATCGTCAGCTTCTTCCAGGCTGTACCGTGGTGGTCACCTGTCGTGCACGCGATGTTATCGATCTGGAGGGCACGTCAGATAAAGTGGGACAGCTGCTGGGGTGGGGTTGCCATGACATCAAGGAGTATGTACACAACTTCTTTGGAGTAGAAGGTGAAAATGTGCTTTTGGACTTATATTGTTATACTTATAAAGTGAATTGCATATTTTGGCAGATTGTTGACAGATCAAGAATCAAAACGGGCAACAAAAGCAGCAGTCTGAATATGATCTTCGGTTGTCTGAGGCCTGATCCCAGCTCAAATTTCTGTGGGTTTCTGCCTATTTATGTCTCAACTACACAGGTCACACAGCAAACAGAGGTCTAGGGGTGCAGGCAGCAGACCTCCTTCTTTCTACTCAACACCTACTTGCCATGTCATCCCTCCCTGCCCTCTGCAACATCTGCTGCATCTGTTTGGAGCACTTACTACTAGAGGGGCAAAATGCAGATAGGGTGCAGGTGACAGAGGGAGGAAGAGGAGGAGGAGAAGGCAGTAGAGGAAGAAATCAAGCACAAAGTGGGCACCAAGGAGGAAGAAGAAGAGGAAGTGAAGACATGATGGATGTAACAAATGTTAAAGCCCAGCTACCTCTGTCCCAAGCCCAGATACCTCCGATACCCTCCACCCTCACCCAGGTCTACCTCACTGTTCTTGGAGCGTTTCTGAGTCGTGACCCTGATAAAAGGCGAAGGAAAGACATAACAAAGACCATGACATCCGAACAGAGGTGAAGGCTGAGTAGCACACTAAACATATTAACACAAGGTGCACACAGAGGGTTCATCACTGTTAAATGACGTATTTACACAGAGGAAGAGGAAAGCCCTGGAAAGTCTTTAAAGGATGAGTGTAACCTATGAACGTGGTAGCATGAACAGAAACCAATAATAAGCATGTTTCAAAGCACGTTTATTTTAATGATAGTTCCGTTTCAGTTCGATTTCACATTTCCTTTATCATAATTTACCAAAGCAGCAAGTATCGTTGTTGTTTACTTTGTGTTTCGAACTGGGATGAATGAATCTGTTTTCTGTCTCTTTGTGCAGCACTGTGCGATTGCTGAGGCAGTATCGACCTGAGTTGCGTGAGCTGAGTGAGCTCGCCTGGAAAGGCTTAGAGAGTAGCAAGATCCTCTTCATGGAAGACGACATTTCTCAGGATCTTTTGGAGTTTGCAATCAGCACAGGCCTCTTGTCGCAGGTCAGACATGGTTGGATATGTGTGTGTGAATGTTGTCTGCATTTCTGTGGGGGTGCAGAATTTCCTACTGGAGGCCATTAGTACATGTTGAAGGAGGTATGGTGTCAGTGGTGTGTTGGCAGATTTTCTTTAAGCCACAGCTATTTTTACTCTACTCAACACTAAGAATTCACAACACGTCTTTGCTCAGCATTGCAAATCTAATGACTACATCTGTGTGAGAGCACCAAAATAGTTAAAGTCATCAACAAATAATAATCAGTGCTTAGTTCTCGGTTTTCAGAAGCAGCAGAGTAAGAGTTCATGTTGCCTTATTGTTGATGGGGATGTGCGCACTAACAGAATTAACAGAAGTAGATGGACAATAATAATTAGTTACAGTGGATATAAAAAGTCCTCTTATGAAACTGCAGGTTTTTGCCTTTTTCTATTCTTGATGTGATCTTATAACAAACAAAAATCCAGAGAAAGAAAAAAATACAATACAACAATTACAGATACCTAATTATTAGGAACATTTAAAATAAAAAAAACCCTGCAACACATAAATGTGTTTAAGTCTGCCCACCTTTTAATAATGGGGATCTTGCTTTGTTTGAAAAATAAACACATTCAAAATATCATAAATCTGCCACCAGTGAGAGTGATTCTGATTCAAACCAGATCAAATTCAGCTGTTGCTGCAGAGTTTGCTTGAATGTTTGGGGTTAAACTGGGTGAGCCATGGATAACAAAGAGTTACTAAAGGAACTTTGAGACCTAAACACTCAGGAGAGGGATAGAAAAGACCATGGCTGGGCCTTGGAGCTCCGTCAAACCATCAGCATTAGGTTGAGAAAATGTGGCACCACAAACACATTACACAGATTAGGATAAGATCCCAGAGTTGAGTAGGGAAGATGACAGAAAACTTGTTTGGGGGGCAACAAGAGAACCAACAGCATCACTGAAGGAACTGCAGGGATCTCTGGCAGGTTCTGGTCAGGCCTTAATGTGACAACCATCTCCTGTATTCTGCACATGTCTGGGCTGTGGGGCAGGGTGGCAAAAAGAATATCCAAGCACGTCTGAATTATGCCAGAAGATGCATTCAGGTACTTCAGTACAGCTCATCATCCCAGGAACACCACAGTGACTCTGATGCATGTTGGAGGTAGTACTAGGCTTCTCTCCATCTGGCTGTCAAGTTGCTCTTCCTGGCCTCAGTCAGACAGCTGACACATGAAGAAACATTTCAAGTTTCAACGTGACAAAAAACACGTGGAATAACCTACATAGAGTCTAGAGGTGCAGTGTTAGTAGAAACTGTAAATAGAAACTTATTCACAAAGCCTTGCTGCCGTCATAATGGCAAATAGCGCTTCCTCAAAGTATTAGCATGGTGTGATGACTCAGGCCGTCAGGGTGTTCCTTATAATCAGTGGTTCATTTTTCTTTGTCATAAGATCACATTAAAGATGGTCGCGTGACATACATTGTTGTGATGTCTGCCTTCACATTTGATCAACTGCAGTTTTATAAGGGGGTGTAAATGTTTGATATCAGCTGTATTATATGGCCCTGCTCCTTCAAATGAATCTTTGTAACTTTACATAAATAACTGGAAAGAAAATGTCTACTTTCTCATTCTCTTTGATATGAATTATTATCATTCAAATGCAGACATGACCAAAGAAAACACTGACGTTCATGGTCCCCAGAGGATGAAGCGTTATAACTTTAAAGACGATATCATTAATTCTTACAGGTGGTTTAATGTAGTCACCTTCTTAACGCTTCCATGCTCACTAAATGATAAACCTTTTCACACACTATGTTTACTTTGCACTCACAACACTGTGGACACTTCCTACAATAACTACATGGCAGCTGTAGCTGACGCTCGTGTCTTCCTGTCAGGTGGAGCTCAGACGTGAGGACGGGACGCTCGTCAACTGCTACTGCTTCATTCATCTGACAATACAGGAGTTTTTGGCTGCACTCAGAATCATGACCAGTCAGGATGTTAGTGACTTGCAGCTCAAGAAGAGGTGAGGGGCTGAATTCAGGAACCAGGAAGTTGATTATATAGTTCTCCAGACGATTACTGTCAGCACCGCACAGAGCAGCTGATCAGCTGGTCAATAAAGAAAGGGGAAACTGTGGTTTCCCAGTGAACCCTCCTCTGTCTTTGGTATGGTACCAATATAATTACAAGTAAATACAACTTTTTTTTTTCAGTATACAGTATTATTTAATCTGCATTTACTATAATTGTTTTGTTTGTCCCTGTTGACAGAATCACCAAATTAACAGCAGAGTGACATCCTGGAAAGAGATGTCTATTTGCAGCATGTACTGTATTACAAACACCTACTGTAGCTTTACACAACCTCATTTGAGCAAAACTCAATCTGTTTAACACATGTCCACCCACATTCGTCCCCCGTAGTTCACACTGCGCACAAAAGTACCAAAGAGACTTTTAAGGTCGGGTTAAACACCATCTTGCAGTGTGTGTGGTGCGACTAAAATAGAGTCCTGTTACCTGACCCACTGTACAAATGCAACATAAAAAAATGATATTTTAAAAAAAGGAGAAAATCCAGGTATTCAGAGTATTTCCCCCATCACTGTGTAATTATATCATTGCTATTTTGTGTAGGACTGTAGCTAGTGATTATTTTCGTTATGGATTAATCTGCTGATTAATTTATCAAGTAATCAAATGTGATTGACTCTTTGGTTTGTAAAATAATCTTTAAATTAGAGAAAGTGAAAACGTATTTTGTATCTGTACCCAAAAAAATCACTTAAACATTTATAGAAGCAGTTGATTAATATCTCTCAATTAATGAATCAATTAATTGTGGGAGTAACTGTAAAATCTTAATTTGCAAGCATAATTTGGAGTTCATATATAAACTACTGCTATTAATTAGTAGTGCGTGGTGATACTTTTGGATTATCTGTAGAATGATATGGGATGCAAACAAGTATGTATAGAACGTATAACGCGTAGAGGACCGTATAGAGTTACACTCCATACCAGGAACTCAGCAATGGAAAGACATGAGTGGTGTAAGTTGAGCACACTACGGGACATGTTTGACCCTTGTCTGTAAAAGGAGAGCAAAAATGTGCTGACGTAGGCTCAAAGCAGATGGACCAATCACAGAGGTGCCGAGGGTGTTTGTGTGTATGTGGGGGTGGTGGAAGAGTGGGGGGATGTACAGTGCCAGCGACACATCAAGTAAATTCCTGTGTACACTACATTATGACTATGATTATGATTAACCGTTCCATTGCTGTTGTTGCTCTGATCCTCGCTGAGGGATTCTGCTTTACATCATATTCAATTTGTGTGAAACCTTGACAACCACGGCAGGGCGGAGGTTTTCCCAGATCAATGAGGAAGTCAAAAGCAGTTGAAACTGAGGCCTGCTGTGCTCATATCCTGCTGTCTTTGCTGTGGCAGTTCGTCACAATGTGTGACCCAACAATCCCATAGGTGTAAAACTAACACGCTACCACAGCCTGGCATAACTGGGTGAAATAAGCCACTGCTACAACAGAACTTAGCACTGTACTGTGCAGCATATGGGTTGTTCTTCATCACCTTAGACCTTCATTCTAATCCAAGGAAAATACTGACTTTGTGTTTTCCTCTTCTTTACTGCTCACAGATTCAGTCTGAAAACCCGCTGGATGACCAGGTCAGACCAGAGGACAGTCTTTACTGACTCCCTGTACTTGTATGTATGTGGTCTGGCCTCCCCACACTGCACTTCAGCTTTAGTTCAATTATACAAGACGCCGGCTGGAACAGGGAGCCAAAACTGGGTCCACAAACGACAAGCCCTCGTTCTAAAGCTGTTAGAAAACCTGTGCCACAGCACACTGACTGGACCAAAGGTAGAATATGAACTGAATCGTGATAAATTCATTTCACAGTGCATACTTTTGTTCCTTTCTTCACTGATTATATCTTCCTACATCCTCTCAGATATTGGCGCTTTGCCACTGTCTCCAGGAGAGCCAGGACCACCAGCTGGCCCAGCAGGTTGTGGGTATGAGACCCACCCTGGAGCTGCGCAACATCCAGCTATTCCCGAATGATATTGATGCCCTGGCTTTTGTAGTTAACTCAGCGGGTGATAACAGGATTGGGCTGGACTTTGGAGCCTGCTCGATGGAGTTGGAGTGTTTAGATGTCCTGCCCAGCTGTCAGCACATTCCCTCCCTCAGGTAAGTCCAAAAACACTCATACGGGCAAAACAATACAAAGACCATCAGTCATGTAAATGCATGAGTGCAAAGTACTGAGTCAAAATGTTAGCAACGTGCAGCACGTGAGGATAAGAAATACTTTTATTCGAGGCGTGGTGCATTGGAGGAGCAGTTGAAAAGTGAGGTTGTAATGCTTGAGGATGTGGGTTTGGATTGTAGGTTTGGATTGTGTTGATCTGTTAAGAATGTTGTTTAGCTTTTCTTGACATGGAGAGAGCAGCAAATGTGGAAAGCGCAGCTGCTTTGCCTCAGACATTCCCCGGTTGATTGGCCACCTGTCCCCCATACCGTGAAACTCACTGAAGCTCTTTGTTTCCTGCTGGGTCTCTGTGGTTGGCTGAGTCTGTCTCTAACAAGTAGCCCGCACAGAAGGGTAAAAAGAAGACACCAACGTCTTTAAGGGAGATTTTATAAGATTAACTCAAAAGTTAACGAACTCCAACATTCATGAGGCAACCGTGTGAAGCATAGTCAAACAGTGAAAGCAATAAACAGAGAATCCGGAAGATGTGTGAAGTGAAACTAACCTGGAGACTGAGCAGACTGAGCTAGTAGATCTAAAAATAAAGTAGTTTTTCATGTGCTTGACACTCAGTAGTTAAAGCATAGTTCTGTGCACTAGTACCATGGTTATTCACTTATATATAAATAAATATATATGTGTTCTGTGATATTCTTTTTCTTTTGTTTGTGACATATTTTATAAGCATTGAGTCAAACACTGAGGCTAGTTTCATTGTTATTTTTTGCTTCCGTTTTGTTTATGTCTTCTTCCTATGTGCTTCCAGCTTTCGCAGCCGCAAGTATGGTGACAAGCTCGCTGAGAAGTTGTCTTCCATTTTGCCGAAATTCACAAACCTGAGAAAACTAGAGTAAGATTCATTTTCATCTTTCTGTTCTGTGTTTTCAGCCTGTCTAATGAATCTGTCTTGAGCTAATCCAGAATGGTGTTGTGTAAATGTTGTTTATCCTCCTCAGACTTTATACTGAACACCTCAGTTTTCACTGTCAGGAATGTAGTAGAGGCAGTCGGTGCTAAACGAACCTACAACAGAGCGTGACCTTGTCTTTTGTCTCCTCGAGGTTTTGTGGTGCCAGCCTGACCGCCTCAGGAGCAGCCAGTTTGGCCTCGGCTCTCCAGAACTGTCCGGACATCACTGAGATCAAGTACATTTGCTATGACGTCATTATTGTTGCGTTTCTGATGAAATGAAAGTGCCAGTGACATCTTATATCTAATGTGAAAATCTGACATCAACGCTTTTGGTTTTGCATTGCAGTTTGAGTGACAACAACCTCAAAGACGCAGGGATCGAACACATAGCTGATGTTTTCAACAAACTACCTCGGCTGAACTCAGTGATGTACGTGCAAACTGAGCAGCTAATGAGATGCTGCTTTTAATTATCTGCAGGAGGTTTCAAGCTTGATGCAGAGTTAGCGGAATCCATGCATAAGGGTTAAGTGTGTGCGTGTGTGTGTGTGTGTGTGCATGCTCGCATGTGACTTGCAGGTTGGGGCGAAACAACACCTCTCTGAACGCAGTGGATTATCTAATTCGGAAAATGTCTTCATGTTTAAGCATCCTACGCATTCATGTAGAGTAAGACCACACACGTACACACAGACACACACACACACAGACACACACACACACACACACACACACACACGGTTTCGTTTTTGCCTACAAACTTGTCCCAACTAGATAAAACTGCATTAGGGAGGGACCCAACCTTAGGCGATCAGGGCAGAGCTAGATCCTGTTCAGATAAGTTTTTATTCCTAAGAACAGAAAGGGTTACAGCTGGCAGCGGCCATAACTGACAGGACGTGGTATCCAGAGCAACACAAAGACAGAGCACAAATGCAAATGCTAAGATATGCGGGCACAGTGCACATAGAAAGGGCTTCCGCCTGTCTCACCATTAAATCGTGAAGTGCAACGAGGACTCTCTCGCACACACTCATCTGCACACAGTGGCCATTACCCACAGTTCAGTGTGTTATAATGTTAAACATGGCATTTCTCCTGGTCATCCCGCGTTTAACTCGAAGTCGGAAGGGGCTTCAGAGCTCAAGGCTTTTTAGGGGGCATGTTGGGATTTGGCTGATTATGGAATGAGAAGAAGGTGTGGAGACAGCGACAACAAATCAGCAACAGGTGGGAATGTAAACAGGTGGGAAAAGCACAGGACAGGAAATAGGATAAGAAAGAGCTCATAAGCGGAGTCTCTTTCAAAATAAAACAGGAAGTAACGGAATAACAAATGCAAACCATGAAATCAAATAAACATGAAAGGTTCAGATTGTTTCACAAAGTAAACAAGCAAACGTTGTGATACAGCACATATTGTTTTCCCTTTTGCAGCGGGACAAAGGAATTGAGAGTAACTTTCTCCCAAGAATGGGATTTGAACAGGTAAGATTAATGTTTAGATAAACGTGATAGGTAAATATTAATCAGCTGTTTACTGTATTCTCATGTGTGTATTCCCCTCAGCACCCATAAACCCAAGTCTGAACCAACAATGAGGTGAGACAAAAACACTCTTATCATATGCTGACAGCTTTCCAGATCTTTATTAACAAAAGCCAGTTTCCTTGAAGGTCTTTGCTCCTCCTTTAAAAATAAATGTGTTATGTGCCGGCAGCAACCCCAGGGCCACAGAACTCCAGCCTGACTAACCAAGTCTGTTCATGTGTTACAACTGGTTCAAATTTGACTCAAATGATTGTTTTCAACTTGGACCTGTGGCTTTTTTATTATTATTATTATTATTAATTATTATTATTATTATTAATAATAATAATAATAAATTTTAAACTCGTGGTGCTGTTTGTTCTCCAGCTTGCTGAATCAGAATTGGACCAAGCCTGAGATGCAAAAAGTTGCTGAGTCGTTGGCACGTTGCCCCGCCTTGTCTGTCCTGGAGTGAGTATATTTGTACGAGTATGAATTCGTAGATGATGGTGGTCGAAGATCACCAAATACAAAAGGTCACCTAGGCAAAACACAATAATGCCGTAATTCATGCACAAATATAAACAACATATAAAATGCTGACATATTATATTCAAAGGGTCTAAGGTCAACTACACAGTGCCATCATGATGTACTGAATAAACAATTTTGTCGTCGTCATTAAACACTATACCTGAGGAACAGAAGGAGAGATTATGACCACGTTTTACATTTGGTGAGACCCTGAATTACTGACACTAACCCTGTGAAACTGAGATCTTCTCTGCGGGGTTCAACACGTGATCCACATTTTAGGATGCTTACTATTATAAAGTTATTTTTTCGGATCGGTACTTTACTAAATGGAAATAAAGAACACAAAGCAGATAATTAGAAAGATTAAAACAGGTTAAAATAACTAAAAGCATGAATCAGACATTTACAAATGCTTTTAAACAGTTTGAGGAAGGGACTTTAAAGAAGCCGGGGTGTCTGAGAGCACCACAGTGTGGCAGTTCTGATGTCAGATGGCCAATGAGCCTCAGTCACCAGCTGTGACCTGGGAGTGACCTGCAAGGCTCTGTCCTGATCTAAAAGGACAAGAGGGCAAATACCAGGCCAGTGTGTCTGACATGTCTACATGCCAACATGAAGCATTATCTATTGTCAAGGCTGCAACACTGGGCTCTGTTTCAGAGCATGTGAAATCAGCAACACGACTGCTACCCACACACTTCCTGTCAAACTGTTTTTTTGAAGTTTTCCCCTTTCAGCTGAGAAAACCTCTCTACTTTTTAAGCAAAATAAACAAAACCTAAACATCTCATTGGATCAGCTTGAAAATGTATCATCCCAAAAGCTGAAAACAGGGCTGAATCTTATTGTAGATTAAACTACCCCACAGTGTATTACCCAGTAACACCTGCAGCAGTAACATTATTCCAAAAACAACATATATAATAGTAAAAGTGACCGAATGTGCTGTTCTATATGCTGGTTGACAGTATTTGTGTTTGTAGTATTTGTGTTTGTATGTGTGTCATCACCCTTCTGTCAGGAGAGCAGAATTCACCACAGCTGACCTGCTGACTGGCAGGTGACAGTCAGCACCATCATGTATCACTGCTTGTCAGACTAGTCAAACACTAATGACTTGACTAACACTCACAAAGTACTAATGACATGCTAATATGTGCGTGTGTGTGTGTGTGTGTGCCCACCCTAGTCTGTCCGGAGGCCAGTGGGATGTGGAAACTCTGAGGACGCTGACTCAGTTTTTACCAAGGTTCAACGTCACCAAAGAGATCATGTAAGACTGGATTCACACAATGTAAAAGTGACATGAAGCCATATATATTCCATATATTCTGCATATAGAATGGAATAACTTTACTGTCATTATACAATGTATAACGAGATAGAAGCAGCAATTCCTTGAAAGTGCATATTTGATATGTAATGCAATACGCCATTTTGCATAGCTACTATTTAAGGAATTATTTGATTGGTTGATGATAGACAGTGATGGACAATCTCCCGTCTCTTCTCAGTATGAATGAAAGCTGCTCTTCGGTGGAGGATGTGGTGGTTCTGACTGCTCTGCTCTCTGACTGTCCTGCTGTGATGGAGCTTCATATCAGGTGCTAACACACTCACCATTCTTAAATAATGGTATCATCGCTCTCTGTATATGTATTTTAATGAATCTGCTGTCTACTAATTTACTGTCTTCGAGCTGCCTGTCCAGTTCTTGTTGAAAGCAATATCTCCCGGACATCTCGAGGGGAAACCCTTTTAAATTTAGTAGAAATATTCAGTCTGAAAAATGGACTGATTAGATTTTGGTGGTCAAAAGTCACGGTGACGTCGTGCAACTCATTTCTGGCTTAATCCTGACAAAACACAAATGTCTCACAGGCAAAAGTGACATGGGTGTTAACTACAGCCTGACCGGATGGCGGTGGTATACAACCATGGGGCCGTAAATGTATTTGTTTTACATTTCAGGCTACACAGTCCTGCCCAGGTGTCTATAGTGTTCTCTGGAGGCAGAGAAAACCCTGCTGGTGAAAGGTCTAAAGTTCTCTGGTATGTATTTAGT
Source organism: Datnioides undecimradiatus (assembly GCA_008933995.1). Classification (NCBI taxonomy): domain Eukaryota; kingdom Metazoa; phylum Chordata; class Actinopteri; order Lobotiformes; family Datnioididae; genus Datnioides; species Datnioides undecimradiatus. Next base: position 22,292 of record WARS01000011.1, read on the forward strand.
ACAAACATCAAGTGAAGGAACAAAAACTTTTGTTTTTTGAGTGAAGGGTACCTTTAATTTTTAAATTTGTCTTAGTGAATATTAGTATCACTCGTGGTGGTAATGGTGATCATGATGCTGTTGCCTCTGACAGCCTCAGCTTCTGTGATCTGCTGCCTGCTGATTTGGGGAGAGTGTGGAGGAGCCTGGGAGCCTCCTGCGATCTCACCTCGCTGGAGTAAGATACACAAAAAACATGGTTAAAAACTGAACCTGTAACTGAGAAATACACTGACCTCTGACAGAGACTGACTGCTGACTTCATAGTGCTTGTGTATAGTTCGTGTCCAGGTAACAAGCCGGTGGGAACAGGCGCAATATGTACCTGGGACGTTATCCACAGCTGACATGTGTCTTGTTAGGATACGTGCTCGTAAGCATGAGCAGAAACCTCGCCAATGAACTAATGCATCCACATCAGTTCATTTCTATCTAAAACATGGCAGGAGAGGAGCAGGAGGACACTCACAGCAGAGTCAGTGTCACCCAACATCACAATCTAACATTTGCAGGGAGCTTAGTTGTCATTCTTCCCGATTACTGCTGACATACAGTGTACCTTTCCAGTCCAGTGGCAGGAATCAGTCATTTTAACATCTGCTTTGGAAAAAAAAGCACAAGCGAGTTTATTGTTACTCTCACTAACAAATGGCTGCCAGCTGTAAATGGCTATGCAACATTAGAAACCATCATGTATCAGCATGATCAGTTAAAACAGTTATGATCCTAATTTTATTTTCTGCCTTCCTTTTCACTTTGGTGTTTCCATGTTGCGCTCTGACACGATTGTAACCCCACATCCTTGCGTGTCAGCCTGTCCAACAACCGTCTAGGCAACAAAGGTCTGCGGAAACTGTTGGATCTCCTGCCTCGTCTCAGCGGCATCCAGGAGATCAAGTAAGACTCACACGCAAAGTGATAACACCACGACTCATGATGCACAGATCTTCACGACAGATCGTCAGTATTGCTTTTATGTTGTGCGTTTAACTGCTGCCTGCAGTGTTTTCCGTCATGGCACCTGTCCTGAATTGTGGAAACACAGAGATGGTTTTATCTCTGCTCGCTGGCAAAACCCCGGCTGTTATTTTCTCACCAAACAGGTTCCAAACACAAAGCGTCAATGCTGGCAACCCCCATGTTTACCACGGGGTATTATTCAGTGTTAAATAGCTTATTTAGAGCTAAATGATGTCCTTCCTCCTGGCTCATTGTGTGTCTGTGTGTGTGTCTTTCAGTGCCAGCAACAATGGGATCAGCATGGAAGGAGTGCTAATGCTGTCTGGTGCTTTGTGTTCCCTTGACAACTTAACACAAATCCACATTAGGTACTCTTTGTTTTGCATTTTAGGCGTTTAATGATTTTATTAGAGCAGCAGCCCACACAGTGAGCACCTGTTCCTCCGACGTGGCGAGCCGCCAGTCGGGGCAGCCGGGAAATGCTGCCCGACTGCTCATTTTACCTGCGTATAAAATAAACAACATGGAAGTTTGCACTGACTTGTGGAGACGATGGCCTTGTTGAAATTAGAGAGGTGTTGAAATGTGCAGGCGTGTGATAGCGTCCTGTTGGTTTTGCAGTCATGGAGGTAAAGAGCTGGTGATGCTGAGGTTCTGCCCTGACAAAAGGTACAAGCACTGCAACGCCGTGAAAGAAACATCTGGATTCTGTGTTTTCATCTGCCCACTAATAAGCCCATTCTGTTCTCTTTCTATAGTGATGACAATCAGCAGCTAAAGACGCTCAGGTCAGCTCTTAAAAACACATTTTGCCAACACTCGAGCGAAAATACATTTCATTGAGATCTAAATGCCAAATCATCGTCTTTTATTCTGCAGGATAAACAACAGCAGCTTCCTGCCAGCTAACATAAACTTTCTGTGTCGGAAGCTGGTCCACTGTCGTTCCAACCTGGAATTGGAGTAAGTTTAATAGTTTGAGATTCACAAATTCTTATTTCACGGGCGTGACCTGACAGCTGGACGTTAATATACTTTCACGCTGCGTCAGTTTGTCTCGCAGCTCCCTGACAGACGAGGCGTTCAAGAATCTGCTGAAGACCCTGCCGAACATGACGTCTCTGCGCCGGCTCGAGTAAGAACAAGTGCTTCCTCCGGCTCTCGCTGCTCGTGTGTGTGTGTTGCCACAAACACAGCTTGGGTTTTGAATCTTTTTCACCCGCGACTCTGGTCAAACTTCAAACATAAAGTAAATAGGAGAGGTTGCACCATAACAAGTGTTTTGCCAGGAGAGATATAATACCAGAAACCAGATAGCTATGGAAATAACAGTGTTTGGTTACAGAGTAAGAAAGGAACGGGTGTCTGGTTTGAGGAATATTGATTGGAAGCTGAGTTTCTACACGACTACACAACTGTTAAATTGGGCTGCCTAATGTACAAATAAATAAATATATATAGGAGGTACACCCAAGTAAGTATGCAGGAAACATGGTGCTGAATGAGTATTTAATGTGTTGACATGTGTGGTTCTTCATCGTTTCATCAATAATTTCATCAATACCCTCTGATTTGATTTGAAATGGATCTCTGCTCTTCTCCCTCAGTGTCAGCTACAGCATCCTGTCCACAGCTGCAGCACTGACATTAGTCAGCTGTTTGAGCGTCAGTCAGCGAGTCGCATCTGTGGAGCTCAGGTACTTTCCTGCGTTAGCGACATGAAGAAGGTGTTGAAAGTTCAAGCTCCATTCTGAAAGCAGGAAGTCTGATCTGCAGTCGTTACAGTTAATAGGGGTAATTGTAATTCACATGTTACTGTCTTCATGTGTTTGTTAAATACTGCTTTGTGCTCTTCTGCAGGCTTCAGACTGAATCCCTCATCCATTTTGACAGTGTCAAAGTAGAACATGCACGCTGCAGGTCTGTGATCATGACTCACTTTTTTTTTTTTTTTTTTTTAGATTTTAAAAAAACAACGGTGCGCTAGTTTCACTTTAAGCCTGAGTGCCAGTGTTTGTGGGTCACCATGGAAATGATTAGACACAAAATGCAAATGAGGAGCAGAGTTGGCAGCAAAGTTACGGAATGCAAAAATGCGCAAACGTGCAGTTTTGTTTTAGTGTTTGATAGAAAAACACACTCGGCAGACTGAACAGACAATCGAAATACAGTCACACACGCAGCAGTTACTGACCACACAGAAGTTGAGAAGTTGGCAGGGGAAAAAAAATTATCTTATGACAGACTGTCTGACTGTATGTATGTCTGTCTGTCTGTCTGCCAAACTGACTGACTGTTTGTGCACACAGGTTAACTAATTTTAACTTGCAAGGGGAAAACATGGAGAGACTGCTCCAGATCCTGCTGCAGGGTCCCCACCTGTCTGACCTGGAGTATGTGCCACACACACACACACACACACACACACACAACAGTCTTATTCATACATTAGCGCATACCCATGTTCTGTCATCCTTTCTTTTGACTGCAGTTTATCGAGTAACCAGCTGGAGGATGAAGCAGTGAAGCGTTTCCTGGATTCGCTGCCAGAACTTCAAATCAGCAGCTACGTCAAGTAAGATCTTCAATACAGTACAGGCGATAACCATGTTCAAGCTGCTGTAATGGAACATCCCACCACATCCTCTCAGCTGACCTTACGAAGCTCATTGTTAAATCTATGAACATCCTGTTTCTGTGTCGTTTAGCATACGTTTCAAGTTCTTTGTTAACTGTTGTCTCCATCCTGCTGATAATGCTGACTGCAGGGGACAGTGAAATGTCATTAGTCTACTATTTACTTTAGGAAGTATTAAAGTAAAGTATTAAACACCTGCGTAGCTTGTTTGTCTCACCCTACACTGAGTATATGACAATGTGACATCAGTCAGCCCTGAATCTGCACTTTGCAAAGATTTTTAATTAAATTTAAAGACATTTTCTGTGTCAGACATCTTTAATTTCAGTTTTAAATGACAATATTTTAAAATAAAATGCAGGGTGTTCATTTACACATTCATGTATTTTTTAGTTTTTTTTTTTGTTTTTATGTATATTGATATTATTTAAAGTATACGGTTGCCAGTTTTGTGTTTTGATGCCACCAATAACAATTAACGTTAACATAGTGGAGTGTCCCAGTAAGCTGTGAGAGTGTAAGTCGGCGTGGATGAGTCAACCACCATTCTTTTTATTTTGATGCTGACACCTGTGCTTTTCCTTCAGTTTCATGTCAAAACATTGTGAAAAGTGCCTTGTCATGTTTTATCGTTGGAAAACCGCTTAGCAGTAACTCGTGAGCTGTGATAGTAAGTTGGTTAAACGCGGTCGAACACTTCTCTGCCATCCCTCCACAGTCTGAGCAACAACGGGCTGACTCAGCAGGGGCTGCTGGATGTGGCCGGCACGCTGCAAACCTGTGGCAGTGTCTCTGGCGTAGAAGTCAGGTGAGTCTGTTCACAGTGGAAGAGAGACAAGAAAGGGCGTACAACCAAATGAGGTATTCATCCCCCGTCTGTTTCTCTTTGTGGTGTCTGCGGGTAGTTTGGGAGCAGAGGAGCGGTGTCTCATCTGGTTTACACAGCACCAAGAAAAAACCCTAAGGTAAGACATGGACAATCCCAAGTGTAAGTCAATAGTGTGTTGTTTTGCACAAGCTTTCCGTCGAACACACGCCACGGTACGTGATCCAGGTCTGAACTTAGATTAAGTTTCATACTTTTCTAAACAGTTTAAACCTCAGTCACTTATACTTCAGCCTGAGACACAGCAAAGGTATCAGGTCTCTTTCACCGCTCCTTCATTGGCATCCTTCCACTGTTGGTGTTCTTTAGAGACAGGCCCCTGCTTGTTGTCTGATAAATGGATCAGAAAGGTTTCTGTGCTCATTGCATTCATAAGTTTATATCTGCTCCTTGTTTGTTGAGTTACTCTTTGTTTGTTCTCTCCCTGCCAGCATCAGAGAGAGTAGTCTGGAACGTGAGCATCTGCTGAGATTAGCGGAAATCTGTCCATGTTTGACCAAACTGGAGTAAGTACGCCTCCATCCTCAGACTCTTTTATACAGGAACTCTTCCCAGCAACTTCAGCACATGAGGAATTTAGAAGCGATGTAATACATCTTGAATTAAAATTATATCTGAATGTGTGACGCCACATTGCAAATCCAATTTTTCATGAATAACAGTGTCACAATGTGCTACATGAGGAAAGAGCAGAAACCGAAGAGAGATGGTTCAAAGGTTTTAATATAAAAGGGCAAAGGACTGTGGGTGGTGGAGGCGGGAAGGGTCAAAAGCAGTCAAACAGGGTAAACAAATGTGTTAGGGAGCAGGCAGAATACAAAAAAAATCCAGGAAAACCGTAAACACACAAAAACACAAGGACACACGGGAAATTAGGAAATACTCGACTCACAGGCGAGAATTTCAAAAGATAGACGAGTTTATTGCACAAAGTAACAAACAGAAAATCACTGTTATGAGGAAACAAAGTAATGAACTCAGAATCTCTCTATCGAGGGAAAACAGGACGTCAAAAAGTTCTCAAAGTAGCAAATAAATCTAGAAAACGAGCAGTAACAAAAATCAAGGAAATACTTAACTCAGTGAACACGCAATTACAAGAGCATGGACATGAAGCAGCACAGGTAGTCGGCGTAACAGACGAGACAAACTGGCACAAAACAAGGGGAGACGCGGACTTAAACACGCACGAGGATGAGGGGAAACAGGTGCATACAATTAGGGCGGGGAAGACAATCAGGACCTGCAGGAAACGAGAGGAAGGGCAAGCCTGAAACAAGAGGAAAGTTATTATTTTCAAAATGAAACAGGAAGCACGAGACAATGCAAACAATAACCCTAACTAAATCTAGCCGAGTCTACTTAACCATGACATGTGAATGTCACATAGTTGACAACAGGAACCAAGCAGAAACACGAGAGGAAGAGGCTCTGCAAAAGAAAACAGGAAGTAACAGAAAGTGAAGGTGGTTATAGGGTTGTTTTTGCTTCAAGACACACAAACAGTGTTTTTAATGCATTATTGTTGTTCTTCTTTACCTATTTGATGGACATCTTCTGATCAGAGACCTGGCTTATTGTGCTGACTCTCTCTGCTAGTCCAGTTGAATGTTCGCTCCTAGCACTTAAGCTAGCAGTTGACAACTTTAGCTTTATCTAATCACTCCTCACACGGTTGTGGCTGTAGAACAGTGATACAGCGATACTCTGTAGACGTCACTGCCTGCCACATAGTGCGATTCAGATCGTGAAGAAATACACTTCTCCTCTGATGTTTCCTTTTAGTCCCCACCTCCACCCCCACGCTCAGTAATCAAACTGTTATTACTCCATATAAAATGAATGCACTTTCATTTTAACTCTTCGGGGAACTTGCTTCTGTCTTCTCTCTTAGACTGCGTTCAGACCGCAGACACAGGTTGCTCAATTTTAACTCAGATCCGCCACATATTTGGGCCACATTCATATGTCGTCCTAAAAACATCAAACACAGGTCTGTTTTTTAGCAGGCGCAACCTCAGACTGAACAGTCAGAACATATGCAGTGGCAGTTGATGTTTTTAAAGGTGGCCCTCGACATCCAGAAATTTGGGATGAAATCGGGTTCAGTGTGGCCATTCATGTCACGATCAAGCCATTCCTGAGTGGGACGCTGCACCCACACACAAACAGACGGAAATAGCAGCCATTTAAAATTAGTCTCCCTGCATCGTTTTTATCATCTGCTCACACATTAGCTGTCGGTTCAGGACTGTCACAAGTTCTCATTGCAGTCTGATAGTGACCACCTTTAAAAAGTAATCCCAACAGCTTGATGTTTCTAAATAACTTATAATCTGGAAACCAGTAGTAATCACTCTGTGGTTGGTCCACAGGTTCAAGAACAATCAGCTGACGCTGGATTGGATTGAAGACTTTGTGAAACAGCTGAAGAGCAGCGAGAGAGGATTCAGTATCAGGTGAGAGGGAGCACAGTAAATAGAGGCTGTTGAAACAGTTGCTGTCACAACAGACTTGTTTGTTCGTGTAGCTTTGAAGTCATGGCCAAGCACATGTCTGTGTTATTTGTGTCTGAATCGTTGAATTGTAAGAGTGAAACAACGCCGAAGCTGCGTTACACTCTCTCACTCTCTGTTAGTATTGAAGAGCTTTGGATCAGAGCAGAGAAAGCTGTGAGCTTGGTGTGTCGCTGTCTGGAACTCAACAGGAACATACACACTATCAAGTGAGATAATGCAAATGAACACACACATTTAGAGACAGTACTGTGTTTGTACTGAAACATGTTCAAACTTATATTAAATCACGTTTGTGTTTATGTGCACGTGTACTTTGCAGGGTTCATTCCACTGCACTGCATCTGTCTGTAATGAAATCCACCGAGCTGGCTTCAGACAGGTAAAACTCCTCATGTGACGACACCAGAGTGCCGTTTTGCACAGTTTGAGCAGGATGCCCTGACACCACAACTTGTGTGGAAGCCAGTCTGTGTCTATATCACATAAATTACTATTCATACAAAGTATTTTTAAAAAATATGTCCAGAAGGGGTCTTGAGTCATATCAATCCTCTGTCTGAAATACACATAAACAGTAAAGGTATTAAAGGTCATATATTAACTGTGTGTGTTTTTGTGTTTTCAGTGACAACTCTGCAGATGTGACAGCATCAATGGCCACTGAGAAAATAGGGTATTCTTTTCTTTATCCAGAGCTCTGCAAAGTTAACCTCCACATGATGCATAACTTTATCACAGTCCTACTGTTCTATAATATTATGGTCATGTCAAACACTGGGCTGTTAAAATGATTGCTAGTGACTGATTACGCAAATTGACAGAAAATGAGATTTTAGGTCACTCACTTTCTTCTCCTCTCCTCTCCTCTCCTCTCCTCTCCTCTCCTCTCCTCGTCTCCAGCCTTGTGGACTGTGCAGCAACAGGATACCAGCTTGCACCTTTGACGAGCATCATCCACCGGTGTCCATTACTGACAGAGCTGGAGTTAGTTCTCTTTAGTTTGTGCATGAATATAATATGCACAGGTCATTACTCATGGGAGACATACTAGTAAAAAAAAAAAAAAGATATATTAAATCGTGTCCGTTGTCTTTCTTCACAGTTTGTCACACAACCGTCTGGGTCTAGACGGAGCCGAGTTCCTCCGTTCTGTTCTGCCCTCGCTGCCAAATCTCACTTCTCTCAGGTGGGAGCTTTTTTCCCTACATTTGACACTTTCTTTAATGGCTGATCTAAAGTTGGAGCATGACAAGCGTTTACTTTTGCAGTATTGCCTCCAAAGAGACTTTTGTGGATCATGAGCTCTCCAAGATGTTGCTGCGGGCGACGGCCATTCAGCGTTTAAAGTGAGCAAAACGAGCACATTTGACAACTCGTCTGGAACATTTTCACTTTGTTTCCTCCCATTGTCTCCATTCATGGTTTTATAGTGCTCCTCCGCTCTGATTCAAGAGAAATGATAGTCAGCAAAGTGTATTTTAAACAGGTCAGGGGGGAGAATTCACAATAAAAGACATGACCAGGCAAGTTCTGTCTGATTCACACAGCTTTTATCTCTCTGAATTTATTTTAGGAGGTTTTTAATTTGTATTTTTAAGAAAGCGGAGCTACAAAGGCAACAAACAAACAAACAAATACAGTTTCAAGTTGTGCGGTTTGACATGACGGTGTTATGAACGGATAATAAATCTTGTTTTCTCCTTCCCAGTCTGTCAGGTCATTCGATTGATGACACCGCAGCTCAGATCATTGCCAGGATGTTGCCCCGTCTACGATCCATCAAGTGAGCGTTAAACGTTAAGCAAATTAATGTTTGTGCAGAGGTGTAAATTACCCTCCACAGGTGGTTATGAATGTGATCAGTCACCAGCGCATAACTTAAACACAATGTGAATAATGTGCAACTTAAACAGTCTCATGCAGTCGATGATGATACAATGTCACCGCTGGTCTTCTCCTCCAGCCTGTCTCACTGTGCCTGGCCAGCTGCTGTAGGGCTGCAGCTCATCAAAGCGCTGGGAGAGTGTGTTGGTCTGGAAAGCCTCTGGTAAGACGCACACACCCACATGCACGCATGGGAATGAAGATGTGTATAGAAATACAGAAAATAGACAAGAAATAGACTACCTGCTGAAATGTCCTGAAGGTCTGAGTGTGTTTTGGGGTGAATGTGCGTCTGTATGTGCGCGTGCACCCCTAGTCTGGACTCTTTGGAGCTGAATGAGGAGTTTATGAGCAGTCTCATCAGAAGTGGGTGTATATGAACTATATGAAAACAACAGTCCATCGAAGCATCCTGTTTTATTAGAAAATATTCATCATCCAACATCTGACCTTTGCAAGGCTAATCAAATGAAATGTTTATAGCCACTCATTATGCAGTCCTAAGTATTTATTTCATATATGCTGCTAAGCCTGCAAAACTATTTCAGGCAGACGTCTTCACATGTTTTGCTGCAGTTGCACTGACACTCATCACTCATACACATATCCAGCGCCACTCTAATAATCTGATCTATTTACGATATTATGCATTTGCTGACACTGACGCTGCCAAAACCGCCGCTGCGCCGCTCACGTTACAGCCACCGTTGTCGCAGCTCGTCATACCAGCGTGTCATCAGCTCCGCATGAAGCTCATCATAAGTGCACCCTCGGGAGAAATGCACCGTCCCCTGTTCTCTCATAGTGCTAAGCTGTAAAGTGTTACTCACTGATGGGCTGCGAGGTTACATCTCAGACTGCAAATGTCATTTCCCTTTATACAGAATGTAAATACATATCATATTTACATGGATATGAATGAGATAGATATGCATTCCTAGATTGGAACCAGTGTTGTAGTTCACAGGGGCTCTGGTTTCTAAGTGAACAGTACAGTTGAAACTTTGTGTAATGTGTGTGTGTGTGTGTGTGTGTGTGTAGGCTAAATAAGATTCCCACAGCAGTGGGACAATCAGGAGCAAACAGCGTGTTAGATCTCCTGGCTGCTATGGAGGGACTCACACGAGTGAAGGAGATCGAGTGAGTAGTTGGCACGTATATGAAGCACGGCACTCACAAATAAAACGCTGTTAGCGGTGGTGTTGCACGCGTCCTTTCTTGTGTTGTTTCAGGCTGGACGGCTGGTGCATGGCTGACAGAGGAGTAGAGCAGCTGAGCAGACTCCTTCCTGCCTGGACACAGCTGAGGAAGATCAGGTACGCCGGAAAGTCCCAATAATCTACAGCATTATTACAGCTAAACCACGCCTAAAGATCACAGGCTTGTCCGCTGCACTTGCCAGTGCTGCCAGTCACAAAGTATTTTGGCCTTTATTAGCTGGTGCTGTGTCTGTATTAAGCCATTTGTTACATGTTGTGTTGCATGTGCTCTACGGTGTCTTTTAAACATTCCCGACTTTAGCACCGGCATTGTTTGCTGAAGAGCAAAAGTGTATTTTACATTTAATGAGTGTGCGTGTGTGCTTGTGTGTTTGTGTGTATTTCTTCCAGTCTTTCCAAGAACCTTATCAGTGACCAATCAGGGGACAGGCTACTGGAGGCTTTGGGCAGCTGTAGTCACCTGGAAGAACTCCAGTAAGGACATAATAGCATTTTTTTATAAGTGGCTTATTCCTGTAAGCGCAGCGAAGGAAACATCCAAACAAGGAAATGTGTGGTATTGACTCATTTGCTGCCTTGAACTGTGGAAAGAGGGAAGGTTTACACTCTCCTGTTTCTTCATCTGACTCAAAACTGAGAAAGAAGAGATTGAGAAAGACTTTAGGCAGACACATACTGCAGAGAACGTAAAAGAGTACAATTGTCATGAAACAACTGAAACGAGAAAGAAGTACAAGTAAAAGCACTGTAGTAAGGAAATACACTTGCCCATAAAGTTGGAATAATTTTGTTTTCAGACACATTCCTCCTTTTATTCCTATGTATACACTTCAGTAATCACTTTTGACCAGGTGCAATGATGAGTTTTGACAAGATATACTCTTTATCTATCAAGAATAAATCACATTGTCACAATCATTTCATGAGAAGAGTAAAAAAATATTTTATTCCAACACTTTAGGGGCAACAGTGTAGGACAAATTCAGTTCATAACTCTGTTAAAAGTATAGTGCAGGACTTTTGTGTCACCCCTCCTGGCAGTCAGAGTAATTACACAACCACTGTTGAACCGCTAATGACGCAATAGGCTCCACCATGCTCCTGATTGGTGTCACTATGGTTGCGCTGATTGAGTCAGCTCTGGTGGACCAATCATAGCTGGTCGATGTAAAACTCATCGATAACAGCAACACAAGATTTAAATACATGTGTATACTGTGAAAGCTTTATCAGGCGTTCAGAGGCCTGATCGGCTTTGTGTGAACTCGTTTGGCTGGAAAATAACGCACTGTTATTGATTTGTAAAAGCTTCAAGTGTGTGACCTCAGACCACCAAGTGCTTTACACATTTGCATACTGGTAAATAACACTAAATGAAATAGACAAGATGCTGTTATTCACGGGCAAATAGTGGCTCTGCAGCATCCTCAAAGTTCTCTTTTAAGCTTTGGGAGGTTTTGGTTCAATAGATAGTTATTTAGTGCCTGGTGCAAACACTTCCAGTGCTCAAACTGTGCCGTTTTGTTGGGAAATGTAGTTTTTCTGCTGCATTTTGAAATATGTATCATCGTGTTTTTTGGTTGAGCACTTGATTCAAGGGTGGGAGCTGCCAGAATTAAAACCCGTGTGTGTCCTGTCTTCCAGTCTGTCCAGTAACAGCCTGGGCGATCTCACTGCTGCCAGGATGGCTCTTGTCCTGCCATCGCTGACACACATTACTGTGCTGGAGTAAGTCTCTTACACACACACACACACACACAAATTACAAATATTGAATTACTGACATTCATGCTGACTTGTCCTAAGGGTAAAACATTCCTGCACTGTGTGTCTTTTCTAGTATTTCAGAAAACCGTATTGGATATGAAGGATCACTGAGTCTGTCCAAAGCAATAAAGTGCATGAAGAACCTCACTAAGATTCAGTAAGAGATGTTTCACTACTCTGATGGATGACCGGATTTTTTGATTATTAGTTCTATTATTAATAACGTGTTCCTGTTTGTTGCCAGTCTGACTTCTGTCGGGCTTCCAGAGTTGTCCCTGGAGCTGTGCGGTGTAGCTGCCAGCCTGGCACACTGCCCCCTCATACAGGATGTAAGGTAGGGTTCAATCATAAAGACAAACATGGCATTAAAATGTTATTGCTTGGTAAACACAAGTGTCACGAGTGTGTTGTCTTATCTCTGTGAAGAGGGATTGTTTGTTTCTACTGTTCAGATGTGTCTGTGTCTGTCTCTAGTCTGGGCTGGAATAACTGTGGCGATAGCGTGGCAGTGGAGCTGGCCAGAGTTATGCCTGTCTGTCAGAAGCTGACCAGAATAGAGTGAGTTTGTGAACACACACATACACACACACACACACACACACAAAACACAACAACGTTTTACTAATGTTACTCACTCAGCATGCCTAGTCTTCAAATGTTGTTACCACTACACACTCCACAGCAGCATTCACAGACACTCACACACCAACAGTCATTTAGGGTTCAGTAACTTGACCGAGATCGCTTTGACACACACACAGAGGCAGAGGGCGATTGCTCTGCCTCTGAGCCACAGCAGCCGCACACACACATTCACTTCCTGCAGACTAGGACTTAGTCAAACCGCCTCAAAAAGCAGCTTTTTCTAATTGGGGACACAGCATTTGTCCCAGATTAACTGGTCTTTATACTAAAGCGTGTCTGTGAAGTCACACCACAGTCACACACTCATCAGTAGAAGTCAGACCACACTCACACACTCATCAGTAGAAGTCACACCACAGTCACACACTCATCAGTAGAAGTCAGACCACACTCACACACTCATCAGTAGCAGTTATTTAATTTAAATTTAAGACAACTTTCGCTTCAAATATGAAATTAATTATTACATAAAATTAAGATTTATTCATTTGTACTGGCTGTAAGAGCCATATTCATGAAGATTTAGGGTCACAAATTATTATGGTTACCTGGTGTATTTACTTTTACATGCCAGTGGGTGTCGCTGTTCTGTCACCACGAGCACAGGGATTTAGGTAGGTTACCTCACCTGGTTGGGTGCGTTTGACCCCGGAAGGGCATATGGTTCTTGACCGCTATGGCGGCCGTTTTGAGTTTCTTTGTTCGGGAAGATGCCAGAATTACGTATTCACTGTGTAAAGCCAGAAAATAAATGGATCATATACCACAGTCGAGACGAGTCGCAATCTTTCATGTAACAATACAAGCAGACGGTAAGGTGCCAGTAGCGCGTCATCCAGGCCGCTCCTGGGAGTCAAACACCGTGGTAGCTTGGTATCAGAGCAAGCTACAACACTGGCAGTACCATTTCCTGATTATACTCAAATGCATCTGCTTAGGTAACATTTTAACAACATTTCAGTGCAGACTTTGGGAGCTTGAGGGAAAAGGTTAAATAAACAACTTGAATAAAGAATCTTTTCTACTTTGCATAGATTTTGTCTTTTGAGTGACTAAAATGTGCTCGTGTAGATTTAGAAGACTGTCTTGTCCCCCCACTAAGTGACATTTACAATACAATATGAATGCATATGCTTCTTCCTGACAGTCTGGAGTCAAACCGTGTGAGTGCCCGTGGAGCGGAGGCGTTGCTCAGAGCCCTTCAGTCGTGTCCTGCTCTGCAGGTCATCAGGTAACTGACAACTAGCTGCCAGTGTCTCTCCAGGTCTCAGGATCAGCTGATATTGAAGACTTTGTCACTTTGGCATTTTTATAATGTTTCTTCCTGTTACATATTTCAAATCAGCTTAATTCAGACTTTTAAAATATATTTGAACATGAAACATAACACATACCCCCTCCAATGTGCTTCTCAGGCTGTGGAGGAACCAAGTCTCTCCCACCGACGCCCACAAGCTCAGTTTGAGGGACAGGAGGCTGAATTTCTCATCCACCTAATGTGTGGCTGTTGGCAGCAGTGGTAAATCAGCTCCACCTGGACTTAAATTGTAGTTTTCCTATAGTATGAGAAAGCATTAAGCAAATAATTAAGATCCACATATAATATTTTGTGCTTTAAAACCCTGCATCATTTGTGCATGACTGCAGCAGCCGGTGTCTCTATTATTAAGGGTTAAAAGACCACTGTGTGGTCCAGTATGGGAGAGAACTGCTTTAGATATTGGTATATAATGATATTAGTATATTAGTGTAATAGATATTAGTATATAATGCATGGATAAATACATTCATGGGCCAACTCTTTGTTTTGAAGGGTTTTGGCAAAATATAAATATCCTACTCAATATATTGCAGCTCACTTCAGCATCACTGCGAGCTACAACCTCGTTATGGCCTCATTATGAGTTATGGCCTCTAGTTTCACAGTGGCGTGATCAGCTGACAGTCGTGGCATCTTTATATCATACTGATATTATATGGGATACATTTCTCACTGTTAACCACAACAAAATGTGTTGCTATACGATATGATGAATTAAAATCTTAGATCAACTTGTAAAAGGACAGGAATACATTGCAAACACAATACCAACAACAGACAGACTCTAAACCACCCCAAGCCAACGTATAAATATAAAGTGGTCTATCATAACTTAAAATGCAACAAGGATGCAACTAGTTTAAGGATGAGAATACAGTTTTAGGTTATTTAACATAAATGCTGCAAACAGAGCTAAAAGTGACAAAATAAGTGAACTATTGTTCCAGGAATGTCCCCTGATATTATGTTGAAATTGTTACACTTGTTGTTAAGATGATAAACTGTGTTTCTATTGGCAGCTGTTGGTAAATAGGTTTGGGGGTTTTTTTCCATTTGGCAGTCGATGAATACACAAAGCTCGGTCGTCGCTGCGCGCTCAAACTACACCTCTGTGAGCCTAGAGGCCCCGATGGTTTCCAGTAAGGTTTCCAGTGAGGGAAATGATTACTGTGCATATGCAAGTTCTGATACACTGAGTCACTTTGCACTGTCATGTGTTTACAATAATTAGAGGCCACATGAGTGAAACCACAATAAATCATTATGTCGCAGTAAATGAAGCGCAAAGAGGCAGAACCGCTTTGCTCATCTTCGGTTGTGGTCTCTATCCATTTTGCATATTTATTTCAGCTCTTAACATAAAAAGGAAATCATTAAGTTTTACGTTATTTATTGAGCTGTACATCTAAGTATTTTTCAACTTTCAACACAAGTGAATTATGAATGTAAATAAATAGATTGAACAAGATGTGTTTTGTAAATTCCATAAGAAAAAGAACTGCACTAGAACCTATGGAGAGGAGTCTGACCACCTTCTCTAGCTTCTTGTGTTGATGATAATGTTTGAATGATTGACTCATTCTGAAACAAATGCAAAGCATTTCCTTAGCCATTCCTCTGTGTTGTTTTTTTGTTTTTCCAGTTCGTTCAGTTTCACTATGCTCATTACAAAGATGTTGGCTTTTAATGAGAGCAGAAATCTGTTAAGGGTGGTTTTGCTTTTTAAGCTTTATCTTTAGATTAAAAGCTCAGGTTATGACATGACAGATTGCTCCTATCATTCATGTTCAATCACTCTGACTTGCACTGAAATGTCACTTGACAATAAAATATTTAAATGAGTTTTGGCCTCTATGTACAATTATTATCCTGTAATTAGTTTATCACACTTTCTTTCTTTCTTTCTTTCTTTCTTTCTTTCTTTCTTTCTTTCTTTCTTTCTTTCTTGTTTTTTTTCCTTTCTGTTTTTCTTTAGCAACTTGCCCCTGAATTTGATTTAATTCATATTTTTAAAATATCATATCTATTGTTAACTTATTCTTCCAACAGACTGTTTGTCTGCTCATCTGATAGGAATGAGGAATCATAGTGGGATTGTATACCCCATATAAATTACCTTAATATCTACTGAAAGAGTTTCATTATATTTAATTATTTTAAATATAATGTTGCTTTGTTCTGCTCATAAGGGTTAAGTCAAGCCCAAAATCAACACTTCCCATGTTCATGTTGCTCACAATCATATTTACATAACTAAAGAGTTGATTATTAATTGCTATATATCACGTTCAATGAGATGATATGTCAAGACAATCTCCTGGGGGTCTCTTATTTCAACCTAACAAATGTCAGCAAGAGCAGCTGAGATGACAGCTGTGCTTGGAAACACGAGGACTCCCGTTCATTTATACGATCACGTGGCGCCCTCTTGTGGTGAAGATGTGGTTTCTGCCTCTTTACCGTATCAGGGATTCGCAGATGCGCATTAGTCAGACATACTGGTGTTTCATACTGAATTTCGGCTAATAGTGTTGTCCTCATCATTGTCTTTACACAATAGTCCATTAACACAGTTCCACACACATCCACCAGTATGATTACGATGTTTTCCTCACATCCATATAAATAGTCATTGTTTGTTGATGGCAGCGTGCAGTGGAGGAATGTGCAATAAATAAGCACGCCTACACAAGTGATGGACAATTTTGAGGTACTTTTACTGTGCTTAAATATTTCCATAAATGTTATTTTGTACTTCTACTCCAATACATTTCAGAAAGAAATATATTTTCCACTACACAACCATACATTATTTTTATAATTAAACGCTTTTACTTCAACATTTGTGAGTTTTTCGTCCATGTTTATGAATAAAACTACCCAACAGTGTAACAAGTGGCTACTTCTTAAAATATTTTTTCCCTTAACTATTTTTAAAAAAATATTTTTTATTATTAGTAACGTAACTGCAGCATGTTGTAAAGTTATGAACACACTTGGGTCGTGATACCTGTATTAACCACAAGGGAGTGCCAGGGGAATAACACATTTCCTATAGGCTATTACATTTTTAAATAATATCACGTACAGATTGCTCGACGTAAAAACACACACACACAATAACGTATGATTGACACAGAGTATGCGCATAAATGTGAATTATACTAGTTACAAAAACAAGATATGGATGTACTTATAAACAAATTCAATGCTTAAACCGGAACCGCTTTGCGTCCACTTCACTGCTTTTATTTTGTAGGTAAACACGCAGCACTTCCGGTCCTGAGCTGATGACGCTGGCTTGACAGAGCTCCGTCTGTCAGTGGCGCCGAGCAGCGAGCAGCGTCCAGGTGGCTACGAGGATGCTTCACGTTTACACACTGTTGCGCTTTTTCGGATACTCGGGATAAAAATGTCAACAGCAACTTCAGTTTCCACACTTTGGTAGAAAAAAAAAGGCTTTGGGTTGGATTTTATTTTTGCCCACTGTGCGCGGTTATTAAAGAAATTGTTAAGTGAAAAGCGGCGAAGAAGTTGGACGTCGTTTTACTGAGGTGAGTGTGACCGGTTTTTTACATTTTCTTCCTCTTTAACATTCGTGTTCGGAGATGTAACAGTTTTCTGCCGCGTGCTGTTTGTTGAATACTGAAAATACTGATGGGGCTCAGCTGTCAAACTGGCACTACGTGCGGTCAGTGTGCTGGTTAGAGAGGTTAGATCCGGAAAAAGGAAGGATGTTGGAAGGATGTGGCATTTTGCTGAACACCTCACGCGCAAGACGAAGATCAAAGGAAACACGTAGAAGTGCGTTTGTGTGCGCGTGCAGGAAAGAGAGAGTTGCTGCCTCATTGTTTTGACCTATTTCGTACTCATTTTAACTGGACCCCATCTCTTTATGATTACTGTTTACAGTCCGTCATTTCTATAGGCCACTTTGACACGAATATGGCAGATAGGACATGTAATTAGACTTAATGACTGTGCAGGGCTCACTCTGCCATTAACAAGTACAAAATAGCCTCCACGCTGCTTTGCTCGTCAGTCAGTCACACTTAACCTGCCGTCTCTGTCAGGCTTTTTACCCTGCTCTGCCCTCTTGCACAGAGGTGACTCAGGTGTGGATGTTCAGTGTGACTGGGTGTGAACGTCTTCAGCAGCAGCAGCAGCAGACTCTAAACCCAAAATCCTGGATAAGGTTCACGTAATGTAATTTGGCAGATCTTTGTATAATCCAGCTATATAATTACCTGGAAAGCACCCATACATACAGTGCTGCTCTACTCTGCTACACACAAAGTGTAAATGGTCTTTATGTAATGGCAGTAAAAGGGAGGTGATGTGGTCTTAATAGCAGGTCCAGGGTTGTTGCAGCTGCAGTAAATCATTTCCAGCAAAGATGGTACAGCAGGTTATGGCACCAGCAGCCTTTGAATTACCATTGGAAGACATTAAAATGCTGTTTTTCCATGCTTGGAGCCTTGGAAGGTGAAACCAAGGAATGTTACATTGTTTGCATTTAGATCACATCAGACCAAAACATGCAACAGAAAAAAAAAAAACCTTTTCGGCTGAAAAAAAATATATAGTGCTTACCATTTGAGCAATGGAAATACTGTTTTTCTTTCATGGTATCAGTTCTGATAATCATTCCAAGCATTTTTAGGCATTTTATAGCATTTCCCGCTTAAGACCGACCCTAATGCACTGTAAAGATCATGCATCAATTGTGCAGGTAGTGTGTGCTCATGGTAGTCATGAGCTCATCTTGGGGAAAAAAACTGTGTAATTATTTCTGATGTCATCCTTTCAGTGTCCACGAGCAGTGAATGATGGAGTAAAAGTGTTTCAGCCGGGCCAAACAAGTTTTTCATTACCTATGAATGACTGCGTAAATGAATGAAAACATTACACTGGTATTTTCAGTACATCACCACTACCACTGTGACATCACAGGAGCAGGACGGGAGGAGCACGCTGGTTATGACACATTAGTATCTTAGCAACAGACAGCATCCTTTTAGCTTGCCGCTCTGAGAACAAAACCACCTTTATGGACGCAAGGTGCTGTGCCTGGTATTTTTCCTTAAAGCCTCTTGGAAATGATTTCAGATATGACACAAGTTGTTACTGAGAACACCGTGTTAACAGCTTGTTCAGACACAGGTTCATGATACGTGTGAGTGTTTTCTCTTTATGTCTTTTTTCACTCCCTGGCTGAGGCAGATTGCGAACCTTTCATCTTTAAATTGTCTTGCATTGATGAATGCATTCGTTCAGTTTTGTTCTTTTCTTCAGTGGTTGCGGTTGATGTGGATCAGTTATTGGCACCACCTCTCAAATCACGGGTTACTAAAACATTTTGTCACATTTTTTTCTTGTGCACTTTGTTACAGAGGATAAAGTCCCCTGATTTTGGAGCTATTTTAATAATCAAATAATCATTTATATAAATTCCAAGCAAAAATACCAAAGCAGTTCCAGGTTCTCAAATGTGAGGACTTTTTCCTTTTCAAACATAAACAAACATTCAGACTTTGTATATTTTGGATTTCTGTGGTTTATTTGGTCAAATGAAACAAGACTTTACTGTGGTGTCACAGGTATGTTTCCCTATAACCACCCCTTTGCTCCATGTCATCCCCACTCTCTCTCCCCTGCCTTTCCTGTGCTGTTGTACAATAGAGGAAAACAATCTCATCTTGTGCTCTGCTTTTTTACTGTTCTGGTGTTTTATCGACAATGAATCAACCCTTCAAAAAATATGCACTTTAATCAATGATAAAAAATAACTGTTAATTGCAGCCCTAAACAGTTCTAGTGCCAGCAAAACTAATGGCATTCCCATTAGTCTCTGCTGTAGTTTTAGGGCTTCTTATTAGCACAAATTAACATGCTAAAACACCAAACTAGCATGGTCAATATAATATACTGCATAGGCATAAGCATTCTATCCTACCTACTGTATTAGTTCAGCTTAAAGCACCACTGTGCCAAGGAAAGCCTCCCAGAGCTGCCATAGACTCTGACTCTGTGTTTTAAAGGATGTCTCATTCATGCACTGAGCCTATTCACATTTAAAAATTGCCTGTTTGTCACCAGTTAATTGATTAGTTAACCAAAATATATTTTTCTCTCTAGGTAGTGTTGTCATCTCACACTCAAGTTTTAGGCACCTGTACAAACCTGTACAAAAAAGCGGTTCAAAATGTGTAGTTACACTGTTCTGAGAAATATTAAGGGGGGACCTGCAGTTAGCCAAGAGCCACTGTGAGAGGATGTGTGTGGATGTGCGTGAAAAGAACATTTATTGTACCTTATTCTCTGGATTTTGTTTCTCCTAGGGTGATAAGTTGCGACCTCAGACCATGGCCTACACCCTAGGCTCGGCCACCGAGGGCCAGACGCGCAGTGTCGGACCTCAGCACTGCGTCACACGGGTGGAGCTTTCCGTCACCGCGGCCAACCTGCTGGACCGAGACGTAGCCTCCAAGTCTGACCCGTTCTGTGTTCTCTTTCATGAGGTGGATGGAAACTGGGTAGAGGTAAGGTTGGAGGGAGGATGGGAAAGAAGAAAACTGGTAGATGGAGTGAAAGCAGAGGAGGAGATGCTAGAGCACAGAAAGGACAGAAGAGGAAGCGTGCTTTGTCGGCATGAAACAGGTGGAAAATGGAGAGTCATCGGCAGAGATTATATTAGCGTTGTGATCATAACAAGTCACACCCAGTCCTGGTGCCTCTCCATGCTGTGTTTCATGGAGAGGCACCAAGAATGAGTGCGAGTATACAAGAGAGGCAGAAATAAAAAAGATTGAGGGGAGGATGGAAAATTTGAATGAACTGAAAGAAAGTACTTTCAAGGTCGCGTCCACCATGCTGGCTCCTCCAGCAAAGAAAAGACTGGGGGATTTTGTTTGTTGTCTCTGGTACTTTGCAGACTCTATATGTTGTGAACCAGATCCAAACCCATGATGTTTTGACCATCTGGCATGAGCCCCGGCATGCTGAGCTGTTTGCGAGCGTTCCCTCTGTGTTGGTCTGACTCTCTGGACTTAAAGAGACTGTTATGTATGTTAATAATGTAGTTTTCCACAAGCAGAAATTCAACAATTATTACTAATGGCATTGAAATTAGAGCTAGACTGATACCTAGGCCAATACTATGCTGCAGGTATATCAGTGATGCAAACAATGTCACCATTATAATTGTTCACTGACCAGAGAGCACTGACAAGTAGACTTTTTAATTGTTTAATCTTCTGCTCAGTAAATATTATAATTATTAAAGTAACAATGACTTTAAAACATATCTAAAGGATCTCTTTTAACATGTTATGATTTATATGCTCATGAAAAATTACAGATACAGATATCATTATCAGATTTTTTAACATTTATTATCAACATCCAGTGTCTGTTGGACTGCAATCGAAACGTCAGTCATTTCAAATGTGTCTCGTTACCTCTAACCTTTGATTGGGCCAAAGGAAAACTCAGATGGAGAAGCTCTTTAGCTGTGTTATCGCTCACTTCTGCTGCAACTCCTCTGAGCCAGTGAAAACTGTTTGACAGTTTGAGCAGCAGTTTGCAGGAGGAAATGTTAGGAATACAACTTTGAATAATCTGTGTGAAACCAAGCCAAGCTAAGTTTAGCTAAGTGAGTCAGTCAGTCAGGTCAGCTACTGTCAGGAGCTAATCAACCACATCAGCTCACCAATTAGTTCTGTGAGTACTCACTTTGTCACAAAGCACCCAGCCCCAACTTCTTTACATGGATGAGGGACTGTCACCTGGTGGTGCCTAAAAACACCCAGCACAGGATAAACTGGAGCAGAAGAAGAACAAATAAACCAGGATTTATTTAATTGATGAGAATTTTGAATTGATGACAACCAGAGTTAGAATTACAGTTGTTACATTTATAAATTGTAAATGGTCGTGTAAATACTTGACTATAGATTTAATACATATAAATATATACAGACAATGCCTGAACAGCAATCCTGCATCAAGCAGTGGATAGGTTGAGCTCAGGCACGTTGTACTGATGCTCTGTTTTTTGTTTGTGGAGCCGTCTGCCTTGCTTTGATTTGATAAACAACATGTGATATGAAAGTATGATGTACACTATTTTCATGGTGTAAGTGGAAGATGCTCAAGAAGAACATGGTGATGAAGTTTTGGTGTGTGTAGGCAGCTGCCTCAAGGCTTTTTTGTAGTGAACAGCTGGTCAACAGGGCAAACTGGCTTTGGTGTATGTGCATGCCTGTGTGTGTGCGTGTGTGTGTAGGCGAGTGCCTCGGGTTGTAGCTAGCTGTCGGTCAGCAGGGCATGTGGCTTCGATGTGAAATTGCCAACGGTTACTATGGCAACGGGAAGGGAAACAAAAGCTTAGTGCTCCTGGAGTGAGGGAACGATAGAGGAGGCGAAATGAGGCCCAAACCTTTTCTCGGATATTATCCACAGCTCGCTGTTTCTCTCACACCCCGGCTTTCTCACTTTCTCTGATCCCCTCCTGTTAGCTTTGTTTTCTCTCTCCTCCGATTGTCTTTCTCATTTCTGTCACAAGCCTTCCCCTCTCTGTCTCTCTCTCACTGTCTGTCTATCTGTCTGCCTTGTGAGATGGAGGTGTGAGAAGCAGCTGGGTCCATCGGGGAGAGAGGGTAAGAGAGGGTAAGAGTGTGAGGGTGAGGAGGTGTGACAGACGAAGACGAAAAAAGGGTGGAAGGAAAAAGAGGGTGAGGGGAAAATTAAAAAGAGAGGGCCAAGGAGGAGAGGAGAAAGGCAGAGGTGAGAACGTGAATGAGCGACGGATAGAAAAAGAAGTGACGCTGAGCAAGTGGTGACGGAAGGAAACCGTGATGGAAAAATATGAAAGCAGCTAAAACTGGTGTTAAGGAGGCTTTAAAGAACATGATTGGCCTACAGAAATATGGATCTCAGCTATGTAAATGACATGGCACCCAGTTAGCTGACTACTGGGGCTATTTTCTGAAGTCCTTTGATTTTTTTTTTTTTTTCTCTCTCTCAGAGCTCCAAATCCTCATACTAATCTCAACCCGCGTTGTGGACACAGATACACTGCAAGTGGGATCTCATATTCAACGTGATGCCAAACTCAGTCGGGTTGAAAATCACATTTTTAGCAGTGGGTTACTGTAAAGTGTAGACTTATGTAGCCTCAACTATATTTTCAACAGTATTTCTGATTTATTATGGAGAATCGAAGGAATGTTAGCTGAGTGAGGTAAGGTATTTTGACAGTGGATTGAATCACACTGTAATGTGACAAAATAAATAGACTGTTTTGGTCCACTCTAACTGCATTTACAGCCTGCTCTTTATTTCCACTAGCAGGAAGCTGTTTTCAGGGGAAAAGCTCAGATAAACCCATTGTACACTACCTGGCATCCTCAAACAGCAAACAAACAAGGTTAGCACTGGCTGGCAAACATATTGGAGCAAGTAGGCACTAAAGAGGCAGAGAGAGTGAGAGTGGGGAGTGTGTATGAGAGTGAGGTTTTGGACTTGATTCACAAATATTACTCCAAACTCACAATAATGCTGCTCCCTTTCTGCTCTGTGTGTATGTACCACCATATCAGTGTTTTATAGGTCACAATACATTAACACTTCAACAGTGTAACAGATTTGTTGTTTTTTGCAGTTATGTGTATCTGCCTGTCTATTGAACAACACAAAAACTATACTCGTCCTCATTTCATAGTGGATGGTTATTTACAATTTTTAAATCACAAAGTGCACACTCAGCTCTGAGCCATACACAGTGTTACAACATGGATAGCCACAAAAGTCCTCTGAGACTGTTTTAAGACTGTGCAAATCACATTTGTGCTCAACCTTTTGTCCTCCACATAGTCTTGAGCAAATATAAATCTTATTAGGTCCTTCAAGAGTCATACAAGTCTCAAATCAGCATCATTCACCCCTGTCAATCAACAAAAACCTCTAAACAAATGAAAATTGTCTGTTAATTAGAGAAATGGTAGAACACACTCCAGTGTGACAATGGTGGGACGCCACTGAAGTGTACATGATATTTATTCATCAGACAACATGGTTGTCCTGGTTGACAGAACCGTACTGAACCCAAATGCAAGACTCAAAGACCAAGGGTAGTTTTCAAAGTTTAATCACAAAAGTATCAACACAAAATCACTCAGAATGAGGAAAAACATTAAATAACAAAACTTGTTCAAAATGCAAATACTAGAAACAAAAGAGGACCAAAAAGGCAACAAAAAACAAGTAACAAAAACCACTCTAAAACAGGAAAAAGGCAACTAACAAAAAATCTTTCTCTTTCGAGGAAAAAACTCTAGTATCAAATCAAAGTAAAGTACCAAATCAAAGTAACAAACTAGACAAACCGGAATGCCGGCAAGACAAGGCAGAATACGAGCGCAAGATCAGGACACTGGTTGTCGGACGTAAAAACGGACACGACGAACTAGCACAAGACGGGGAGACGCAGACTTAAATACACATGAGGAAGGGGAAAACAGGTGCGAACAATCACGGCAGGGAAGACAATCAGACCGGCGGGAAACACAAGAGGAAGGGCAAGCCACCTGAAACGAGAGGGAAGTTAGCACTTTCAAAATAAAACAGGAAGGCACGAGACAAAACAGACAAATTATTTCACCATGACACTGGCCCTGTACTAAGCTACTGCTGTATTAAGCTGTTCACGTTATTATTGCACCATTTGAATTTCAGAGGAACATGCCTGTTTTTTATTTGAAAGTAACATGGATGGATAAAAAGATTGGGCAGAAAGAGGCTCAAGTGCCACAGGGGTTTGATTCATTTCCAGAGCTGGTCAACCAGGTTCAAATTCACTGTGGCACAAATATGAGACATGCACTTCAGCCTGCCGGGCTGCCATGATGCCCCAGTAATATCAGTTTTGAAGCCACAAAGTGCAGCCACTCTTCTCTGCTCTCTTCCCATTTGTCAGATAGATGGATAAGTGCTGCAAGCTGAAGTTAGGACCGTTTACCCTCCGAAATAGGCCTGCGAACCTGTCTCTTCTCAGTTCTTTAGTAATAACAGTGTTTACAGTCAGAGAAGTGTAAGATATTTTAATAAAGGAATTCATGATGGCATGTAAAAGGTGCATTTTACAGAGGTGCCTCTTAATGTCACCTTAATGTCTGTACAGTTCTCTGACACTATATTCAAAGTGAAAACACTCTGCGTGAAACAAGCCAAACAGGTGTCCAATTACACCTATGAATTCAAATAGTTTGTTCATAAAAATATCCCTTTACCTAATTTAATAACGCAGATCCATAATAACACAGTACAATGCAAGACTTTCTGAGATTCCACAGCCTGAAAACTCCCTTTTGCTTATAGCAAACTAATGCCAGTGTCAGCATGCTAACATATTTCCATAGCAAATACTAAAATAATGATGTTAAGCATCAGCATGTTTTTAGTTGTTTGCATGGTATATTTAACTTATTAACAATGTTAGTGCTAATATATGATGATTACAAATAAACACAAACCTTCGGTTGATGGGAATACCATTGGTTTGGCAGGTATATCACTTTTAGTGGTATTGAACAAAGTGGTATGATGACCTGATGATGGCACTAAATGAAAAGTCAGAGGATCGCCACAGTTGATCGGTGTGGCCATTACTGTTTGTGTAGCAAATTTTGTGACATCAGGAAATTCTCGTTTAGCATTTATCAAGATGTTTCAGTTTGAACAGCAAATGTCGGACTCATCATGGTGTCAACAGAGAAGTTAAGGGAACACCAGCAGTAGGATTTAACCTCATGGAACTACAAATGCACAGTCCTCACTGATCTCTAGGTTTTTGAGATATTTTGTTCTGGACCATCAAGGTCCATCAAACATCCTTACTGCCACGCCTTGTTAGCATAACATGGATCACAAGGAGTAGAAGTTATCACCAACTCTGCATTTTCATTTGTGTGAACTAATTTAAATCAGCTCATTCATCAGCAAATCAAAACACTTATGTCCAAACATTGAAGCAGCAGACTAAACAGCTTTGTTTATTCTATGAGAATTAGCTGAAGAACATTTAGTTCAGTGGCAGAGAGTTGACAGTTCATGGCCGCCATTTCCATTGTATCACTCCGATGACCATTCAAAAATGCCTTTTATATTCACTCTAATTCAAAAGTGGCGTATAGTGACCTCATCTAATGGTGGATAAACACACTATGCAGAGTGTTCTGTATGAGTCACACTGGAGAGTAGCACGGCCAGTGAGTATTAGTCATCCAACCACCTGGTTTTGAGGACCCAGAGCAAATAACATGACTCTCACAGTGCTCTCACAGACACCCACGCACTCTAATCTGTCTGTCCTCTGGCCGGGCTATTTTTTGGGGCATCTCTTGTAAAACCACAGGTGGACCAACCTGGGAAGTGTAGTTAAGAATTGGAAAATGAAGCTCAGGTTTAAAATGGCGTCTCTTTGTTTTAGTTTTAAGGTACATTTACCATTTAGGTCAGTCTCACCGTAGTGTATTTCAATCAGGAGAGACAAGTGAATGAAGCAAAGATAATGGTTATTGTAGCAGATGCTCCAGCCGAGCACAAATGGCAGGCAAAGTTCGCATTTAATTCTGGAAGAACTAACATACATATTTCTAGCTGCTTACTTTGGGGATGGCAGTGTTGGTCTCACAGTCCTAAAGGCTTTACATCATGTTGTAGGTATTGTCTTGAACACGTTAGCATACAGACATTAGCATTGAGCTCAGTCACTGAAGTGCCAGTACCATGGTAGACATAAGAAGATTGCATGGAGAAATACAATGAATTCATGTGCACATAAAAGCCCACAGCTGCCTATTGTTAAAACACGCTGAAGTTGACCTCTGGTCAGTTATGGAGGAGCAACAAAGGAGTAATGAAGTATCTACAGTTACAAAAAACAGGACTAATTCTTTCACATTAATATCAACAGGATACTCTCTTTGGTGTTGATCTCTTGATACTTTTGTACAGTTGTGATGCCACACTGGACGATGTTTCAGCAGCACTGACCAACTTGTGTTACTCCACTGTGTAATGTTCTACAGTGCAAAGTAAACGTTTAATTTAAACTTTTTTCCCCTTGTGCTCTTTTATTTCACTACTGGTGATGAGAAACCAAATCCAGCAGTGTGGTGAATGCCGTCGAGCCCAGGCAGCTAGAGACGGAGTCATCATTATCATTATCATCCTCAGTGGAGTTGGTACAGATATAACAGAGACAGGCTGGATGTGGAGGAGTCAGAGACTGGCACAATCAGAAATCTAAAATAATGGGATGATGTAACCAGATTATTCCCTTTTCAATGTATACAAAAGATCTTGTATATGATCAAAACAAGAATAAGACACAGAGTTTACCAGTTTCCATGTTAATGTCGTACAAACCTTTCAGATTAAGTTAAACTGACAACTTTTACCAACAATCCCTGGGCAGGTTGATGTTAAAAGGTAAAAATTATTAGTGACCACTGTGCAGCTCTTTAGCCAAACCACAGAGTTTCACTGACTGTGTAGGTTCAACCAAAGTCCACTTGAATTGTTTGTGTTTAAATTATTATTTTTAAAATATTAAAGTCTCTTTCCCTGTTTTTGTGCTTTTAGCTTGGTCGCACTGAAACAGCTGTGAACAACTTGAACCCAGTGTTTGGAGTAAAGTTCCAGGTGGACTACCACTTTGAGGAGATCCAGAAGCTGCGCTTCGCCATGTTCGATGAAGACAAGTGTGCCACACAGCTCTACGAACATGACTTCCTTGGAGAATTCATTTGTACACTTGGAGTGGTATGAAAACATATCTCCTCTTCCTCTAAAGCTGGTTCTGTATTAAATAAGATGATGGAAGATGAGTTGCTTTAAGAGGTGTTGACCTGATGAGACCAGCCGATTTTTGTTTGGTCCATTTTTTGTTAAACCTCTGGGCACTGTTGCTGGCTGTTGTAAACCCAAGCCAAGTCTCTGTACTCATCAGT
Source organism: Datnioides undecimradiatus (assembly GCA_008933995.1). Classification (NCBI taxonomy): domain Eukaryota; kingdom Metazoa; phylum Chordata; class Actinopteri; order Lobotiformes; family Datnioididae; genus Datnioides; species Datnioides undecimradiatus. Next base: position 50,186 of record WARS01000011.1, read on the forward strand.
TCATACAGCCTGCTATATATGTCTCAAAGATGGGAACACTGTCACCTTTTTGGAGGATGGTTCAGATAAAAAAGACCATGTGTGGTGCAGAGTTATCTAATTTGTTAACTAGCTTACATCTGGCTCCTCTGGTTTACTGTGTTGTAGCAGTACTGCTACAGTTTGATGATGAGCTCAGATTCACCCAACTATGTAATTCAGTGCTTATTTTATTGATTAAACAATTTGTAATTATTAGCTTGTTTTACAATGATGATGATACAATGACCGAGCTGTGGAATCCTCCTATCAGATGAGTCTCCAGTGTGCAGTTAAATTAGCAGTCAGATAATTTCAATTATGATATCACATTGTCATAAACACAGAATTATCAAAAATACCACCAGATTCTCACAAGTCTCCTTGACTATTATTAATAGGAGGTGACCAGCTGATCCCAGAGCTGTGTGGGAGAGCTGATCTAATTAGCACTTCTATGTAAATAGCGGTCAGTGTTTGTTAGCGAGCTGTAGAGCAAAGTCTGGCATTTCTTCCAGCTCTGTCGGTCCGTCACTCACTTCACTGTGCATTTTAAAACTAGGCAGACATCTGCTAAACTGCTGACCAGAAGCAGCAGATGTGAAGCTACAACCCTTGATACGTTCTTACTGTGTTTGTAGTCAGAAAATTGATATGACGTCACTAACTGAGCAAAGGGAGTCCATGGGGGAACTGCGTAATTAGAGTAACATTAGATTTAACAGCAGAATATACCAGAATTAAAATGTTCACTGCATCAAACCATGTTTCTTTAGTTTTGTGTTTTGTCTCATCTGTTCTTAAATGATTGTTGTCCTGCATGTCTCTCTTGAACTGTCCTTTAGATTGTGTCCAATAAGAAACTTCACAGACCGTTGATCTTAGCCAATGGAAAGCCAGCTGGCAAAGGATCCATCACGGTGAGAATCAGTACCGTCTTTCAAAGGATCTGCCTCGCTCTTTGTACCACACACTCTCTGTCTCTGTGCCTCTGCTGTTGACACGCACACACACTCACTGCACCGTATCATCAGGTTGCCGTAGTTAGCCACTGTTGTTTACTATAATGGCATTTTTGCTATTGTTGATGATGACGATGGAGACCTTACTGTGGCTGCTGCTGCTACTGTTATTGACAACTGTTGTTGCTGCTGCTCCTCCTGCTGATGCTGATGTGAACGCAGCTAATGTTGTGTCATAATGTTATTTTAGATAACAGCTCAGGAGCTGTCTGACAACAGAATCATCACTTTGACCCTGAGTGGGCGTAAACTGGATAAGAAGGTAGGCACACACACACACACACACACACACACACACACACACACACACACACACACACACACACACACACTCAAACTCTGGATGCAAATGCAAGCATGCTCACACGCTCTCTCGGAGTGCATGGGAGCAACACATACTGCTTCGGGACACACAAGCACAGCCCACACAGACAACATTTACAGTAAATGTTTTCACACTGTTCACCTTAGTCCGCCAACTAATGGGCTGTGAGGTGCACTGATAGTTGGAAATGAAAATGTTGCAGTATTTTTATTAATTTTCGTCACAGTCTATTTTCAGTCTTGGACCTATGGAGTACTGTAGCTGCTGATGTAAGGTGAAAAGAAGAGTGACAGTGGGTCAGAAATGGCACAGCTTGAATTGTGATTTGAACTAATGCTGATGGGTGCCTGCTGTGCACCCTCTGGTTAAACCACCAGGGTACATGCAAAACACAGCAATGCAGAGGATCCATTAATAAATATGTTAATTAAACCAAATAAAAACATCAGTACACTGTGGTGACATGATGTTTTTTTGGAAATAAAATGATACAAATTAACTGGAAGCAGTGGTCGGTTGTGATACGTGTGTTTGGCTGAGGGGATGAGAGATCGGGATTCATCCTCAGAAAGACTTCACAGTAAACTGTCCCGTTGTGTGCAGGACTTTTTCGGGAAGTCAGACCCCTACCTGGAGTTTCACAAACAGGGAGAAGATGGCAAATGGATGCTGGTGCACAGGACAGAGGTGAGTCATCGGTGGGGATTAAAAGCACCTTCATCTAACTGTCATTACTGTCAACCATGAGCTGTCACTGTCAGCAACATCAGGTCTCACAGAAGGTCACACACTCTAACTTTGACAATAACTGTAGGGGGCTGGATGAAACAGATTACAGCACAGTGTTTAGGTAATAGTACTGTGGCTGCAGCTGCATTATATATCTGATGCTTTGTAATATTGTGTATTTCTATTCCTGTGTCTGTGACTTCAGGTCATAAAGAACACTTTAGATCCAGCGTGGAAACCCTTCACTGTGCCGCTTATTTCTCTCTGCAATGGAGATGTGGACAGAAACATCAAGGTTAGTGCTTAGAGTTTCATATGTTACAAAACTAGTGTGGTATGGGATTTCTGCTTTATTTAATGTGCAGATCGACAATGAAAAGAAGGACAGGACGTAGCATAGTTATGCACTGGTTAGCACTGCATTTAAGTCATTTGATCATATTGTCAAAGGGCTGTGTTAAAATCACAAAGTCAGGACTCACATCGGTGTCCAAGTCCAAAAAAAGGGGGTAACCAGAGCAACCAGGATAATGATTTCTTCTGTAACCAGTACAGAGAGGTGTAGAGAGGGCAAAGACACCAACTAAAGAAGCACTTCGGTCTCAGAAAGGAAGGTGCACATGCAAACCACGTCATGGAGAAGATGATGGCATGATGTGATGTGTTCTACGCAATGACAGGTCCTGTGTTACGACTACGATAACGACGGAGGCCACGACTTCATAGGAGAGTTTCAAACCTCGGTTGCCAAGATGAGCGAAGCCCAGAACTCAGTGGAGGTAAAACACATTCGACGTCAGTGTAATTAAGTGTGTGTCTGTCAGTTCAATTTGGCGTTAGCTGCATGGAAGGTTAGGTCCTGAACTATCACTGTTCTTCCACGCAGTTGGGCTTCAAGTACAGCTCAGGGCTAAACAGAGCGTGACACGCCCTAACACATAACATAAGCCATTCTGATTTTTGCACCATCAAGCCAAACTTTAACATTTTCCCACTCTGTCTGTCGAGGTTCTCTCAGTCTTTTCTCCCCCCTGTTGTGTAATGAGCTGCAGATGTGGTTATAGATTTTTATTCCTGTTTCTCCCCCGAATATAAGCTATAACTTCACATATCTCTATTTATATTCTTGTTCAGTATGCAATTTTGTTAATATTATACAACCGACATAGAAGCGGACTTTCAGACAAAGTGAATAGCGACAGCACAAAGGTCATGATCTGGATTCAAACCATTATATAATCCAGTTTATTGTGCCACACCTGCTGTCGCTGAATCATTTTGAAGCAGCAGAAACACTGAACCATTTCTTTAGAAAGTCCCAACAGTATTTATATGATCTTGCACACACAGTGAGTGAGGAACCACTCTCTCAGCGGAGGTCCAAAGGATAACAGTTTTACTTTATCTTTTAGTTATACTGAATTGGCTACAACTCCTGCCCTGTGCCGGCTAATTTGCAGTTTAAATGCATTCAGTCGCATCAATCAACAGCGAAGCCGGGATAATCATGCTCAGAGTTGCACTGCTGCAAATTTCACACATTCTGGCCACCGAGGACCGGTTGGGCCCGAAGTCTGAGCTGCTAATGACTAAATACTACTGAGATTTCTTCTTTTCACTTTTGCATCTCTTGTTGCCAGAGATATAAAGATGCAAGGATCAGACGCCGTTCATTCATTAGCGGCTCTGTGTGTGTTTGTGTGCGCATGTGTTCATTTGTGAAACCGCGTGTGTGCGTGTGCCAGAGCAGCCTCATGACTTCTTCTCCCACTGAGTCTCTTCATGTGTGGTAATGTTGTGTGCGTGTGTTTGTGTGTGTGTGTGTGGGGCACAAAATAACAAGCGAAAAAAGACAGCGGCGGGATGGAGAGATGGGGGATGGAGAGAGAGCGAGACAGTGTGTGAAAAGAAGGATGAGAAAATGAGAGGTGCTTTTGAGATGTAAAACAGCCTTTAGCTGAGCCTTAGTAACACGACAAGGCATTTAGAGCTACCTGTCATATGAATCACCAGCTGACTTAAGGAATGCGAGTCTGTGTCGTGCGCGCTACGCGACTGTGTGCGTGAGTGAGCGCGCGCGCGTGTGTGTGTATCTCAAATGTCTCTTTTGATCAAACACATCGCTGTCCAAAGTGCGTTTGTGTGACTTTAAAGACTTTAAATTCATGTTCATTACATAAATTGAATTCATACGTGTCTTTAATGAGCAGCAGCTTTGTGGATTCCTATCTAACTGCGCACTACACCACTATCGTATAGTTAGCCTGTAATACATCTCCAAGTCTGACTGTCAAGTTGTAGTTACTGTAGGCAGTGTGTGGAACACATGCAGATCCAAGTCGCAGTCTCTCAGTCGTCTGTTCTTTCCCCCCAGCTCACCGCTACTCTTTCTAGCTCTGCTGTCATCTGCAGCGCATCTCTCCCTTCTTTTTAACTTTTTTCTCTATCTCCCCCTCTTCTCATGCTGACTCTTGTCATCTTTCTGCCTCTTCAGGTGGAGTTCGACTGCATCAACCCCAAGAAACAAAAGAAGAAGAAGAATTATAAAAACTCTGGAATTATCATTGTCAAGTTATGTAAGGTGAGGGTGGATGGATGGACGGACGGATGGATGGATGGATGGATGGATGGATGGATGGCTTAAGCTTTGGGCCTGTCATATTTCAAGCAGCATCCATGTTTTCATTGCAATCTTAATCTAGGCTATAGTAAGTGTGGCACTGAGCTCTGTGCTCTCAGATTTAAAGCTTGTTTCCCACATCTCAAATCACTTTTTACATCTTCATGCACCCCCCCCAGTTTAGAATCTTATAACAAACAATGACACAATTTTACAATATAAATTTAATATGCTGCTGCACAGTTGAGGTAATATTGTTCTTTATTATGGTTTCATAAATAAATGTGGGTTGTTGTTGTTTTGTTTTGGTTTTTTTTGTTGTTTTTTTTTTCAGAAAAAGTAAAACTGAATGAGTAAAAAGAGGGATGGGTTAAAAACTAATTTCTATGATTTAAATATACACTTTGTCTCCCTCTGTTATAACAAACCTCACCTCTGAATGTTTCTGAAGCTTTTATTATTGATTAATCCAATTAATCTTGATTAATTAAAAGCATCAAATCATCACGTCTAAGAAGGTGGAAGTTAGCGTGGGAAACAGTTCGTGCAGAGTTTGCGTTACTGGGACTGATCCAAGAACAACCATTTAACTGATATGGGGCAAATTTAATACACTGACGTCCTGTGAATATGTCACACGTAAGAGGCAGGAGTTCAACTGTTGAACACCACTGTCCACTGTAAAACTTGGACATTCTGCTCTAACCTGGAGTTGGTGGAAGCCCTCTGTGTCTTTTAAAGAGTCAGCTGAGGCACAGATGACTTTTTTCTGTTGCTGCTGCGTCACAGGTTTCTTTGCTTTAAATGGTTTTAAGTCCATCCAACTGCATCCAGTCATTTTTGTCTGCGTCCTCTGATCTTAGAAAATCTAATCACTCAAAAATCAAAATAAGACCAATATGCTTTTGGGATTTGGTCTAGATGTACCAGCCAAGTAAATGAACTGGTTATTATATTTGATATATTATATGTGATTACCAAAGGAGTTCAAGAGTTTTGTCCTCCTGTGTCTCTGTGTTCCTGTTTCCTGTTCCCTCCTGTGTCTCATTTGTTGATTGCTCTCACCTTTGTCTCGTTCACCTCCCCTCCCGCGTCTATAAACTGTTTGTCACTGCCTTTGTCTGTGTCAGATCGTGTCCTTATGTATGCCTTTTGTCTCCATGTCTCCATGTTTGGATTATTTGGACTGCCTATCAGCGTTACTCAGTAAGTTTTATTTCTGTAAATAAAACAATTTTGAACTTCCAGTCGTGCGTGAAGTTGACTGCATTTGATTCCCAGCCCCTGGTACTCCCTATTCCCTTTTCCCAGTTTGGCACAAAACATCGAGCTACTTAAAAAAGATGCAATTCCATTTCAAATATCATTGCAATAAGTTATACCCTTTAAATTCTGACCCAGAGGAGCAAAAATAACTTGACTTTCAACCGAGTCATTCAGTCCCTCCTCACGTCAACTCACAATGACCCATCTAATACTCGACTCAATGAAACATTTGATTAAACCGTTGTGGTTTTGATCAGCAGACACACTTCTAACTGGGTGTTCACAATTCTGTCTGAATAACTAATTAGTGTGGCAGCTTTGAGCGCCGCAGAGGACACATTAAGCTGGAACACTGAGTCTTTAAATGCCTATTGGAATGGCATTAAAGCTGTGTGCATATGATGACAAGCTTTCCTAATTGATTCTTTTCCTTCTCCCTCTTTTCATTTGCGCAATCATGAAGACGCCTTTGTGCAGACATGCACAAACACATGCGGCGCATGCACAAAACTGCTAATACAGTAATTATATTTGTTGGCTGCCAGCAGGGATTAGACTAATGACAGTAAAATCCATGCTAAATATTCTGTGTAATTGGAGTGGAAATTATGTTCAAACATGATAATAATTGGTTCTCCGTTGGTGGTACCTTGAATCAGAAGAGCATGAGCTGTTTTGTCATTTTTAAAACAAATTTGAGGGTTCTGCTGATGAAAAGAGTTTGTTTAGTTAGGTTGTCTGCTACACTCACTCGTTTCAAAATTAGAAAAAGGACAAACTTGATGAGACACTCCACCTTGAATAAAAACATAAAACACAGTCTGCTCTAACCTGAGTCTGTTTTCTTACACTGTCCTCTGATTCCTGTGCTTCTAGATTACAAGAGACTACACCTTTCTGGATTACATACTGGGAGGGTGCCAGCTCATGTTTACAGTGAGTACAATATTAGCATGCCTGTTTTTCTGCGTCTGTAATGAAGTGATAATGAGATACATGTTCCCGCACGCTTCTGCTCTTGAAAAACATTCAGATTTTCTATTTTCATCTCCCGGGGTTACAGTTGGATCGCAATCATTTACATACAGAAGGGAAAATTGTGAGGGACAGGGAGAGGGGTACTGAGCGACAGAGGGAGTAAATGGGTTTTGTGAAACATCGAAATGTTGAATTGGGAAAAACAGGAGAGCAGGGAAAAACAGCTGAATACAAGGTATTATATTCTAAAATGGTGAAAACAGAGTGAGTGTGAGATTAAGAAAGAGAGACAGGCAACGAAAGAGGTAGAGAGGTTTTACCAGAGGGAGGGAGAGAGACGGGGAATTGTCATGGTCTATTTTGGTCTCTTGTTCGGAGAAACTCTTGTGTGTCCCTGGTGATGTCACACCTTTGTGTGTAACTGAGTGAGTGAGCAAGAGTCCTATTTTCTAATCGCCAATCACTTTCTCCCTCCCCCTCTCACACACACACACATTGGGTTGTTTTTATTATTATCCGGGGAGTTTTTGTCCAGCAAATACAACTGCTGATGAATCTCAGGACCATTCACACTGGCTCACTGCGTTACTGTGAGACACGCACGCACACAGACCCTGAAACTGCATGCGGAATAAGAAAAGACACGCTTACAGTAAGAGGACGCACGCACACACACACACGCACGCACGCACATGCTCTCACTCTCTGTGGCAGCTGTACATATGCACATAGACTCTGTCCCTTTTTTTCACTTCTCTATCTCTGCCAACAATTTCCCAGCTTTGTGAGCTAGAACCAGGCTCCAGATGTAGCAGGCTACAGATAATGTAGTTTGTCGCATGCTGGATTTTGTGACCATTTCCTTAAAGTGTGTTCTGAGATTAGACACCTGTGCACCTCTTTTGTTGAAAGTATTTGCATCTGTGCTTCCCACATCTGAATGCATGGTAGTTTTGATTTTTAGTAAAACAAATGACCGGAGGAGTTTAAATGTAGCCCTGCTGCTATATGCAAGGCTACACAGGTAAACTGTGTAGGTGTTAATGTTACCGCACAGGTGAGTCACAGTCTCTAAACATGGAGAAGTTACATTGAATTCCATTGTGTTGTCCACAAGATGTCTGTCAGGAACCCTGCCGCTATGTGAGCTTTACGCTCTTGCATGGTGCAGTAAATCACCAAAGATCAAACCTTACTGAAGTCTCAAAATATCAATATTCAGCACTGAAATTCAAGAATCCCCAAAGGTTATTTAAAAATACTGTAGCATCATAGTAATACTGGAAATGACAATAACAGACCATTGCACATTGTTTTCACTGGTTGTTTTTAAGTCAATCCAAGTAGATTAGGTGGAATTCTCAATCAGCTACACATATAACACAGTCTATGGAAAAACTCAGTGATGTATTTCTTTCCCTGGCCTGCTGTTTTAACCCCTCCTGTCGTGCTGCTGTATCGGAAAACATAACTTTTGTATCATCTTGGAAGATGCACCTTGAACCCTTCTTGTTCTTGTGGAAGGTGAGGCTGTGATTGTATGGAGTATATTTCTGGCTCAAGGTCCCGCTCAAGTACAAGAGAGTTGTTGTGCAGAGGTGACTTTACTCGCGTTCTCGTGCAGACATGCTGCTGAGGATCTGGTGTTCTGCACGTCTCCTGGGGCAGATAGCCACTAGATCTTCTGTTAAATTCAGGGCATCGTTAAGGAGCACACAGACGCACGCGCACACACACGCAAACAAACATATACACATTCATACACACAGACAATGACAGCCTTCACTGTCAGCCTGTTATTTTCACCTTATCGTATTGTTGGAAATGAGGCTTTAAAGCAAAGAGCATAGTGGTGTTGCCATAGTGACGCTTGGTGCTATTGATGACATGTTTGCACCACGATGAATAAGTGAGGGAGAAAAATATGTACAAGCGTGAAAAAGAGCATTAAAATAGAATGGTACAACGTATCTTTGGATGTACGAGCGGAGTTCTGTGTCAGTAAAGACGATTTTATCCTCATGATGTATTCTCAGTTCAAAGCAGGTTTACTTTCAGTCAGACAGCGTGACACTGTGAAAGGGGTCACTCACAGTGATTGAACCTGCAGAGAATTATCACGCGAGCCCGCTGCTTTACTTTGGCTCACTGTCATGGTGTTGTTTTCATCTGCAGCAGCTGTTTTCAGAGGAAAAGCTCTGAAAACCAGCTGTAACACTGCCTGGTCAGTACAGCAGTACAGCAGACAGACACTGTTAGCGCCCTAGCTGGTGATCACTGTGGAGCTTTTAGCAGATAAAGACTCATGACTTAATCGTTAAATTAAGCACAAGAATGATGCTGTTTCACCATTTAAAAGGAATTTACTACCAGCGATGTCTTGAAGCTAACATTAGCATTAATAGTAGGTACTGTTAGCATAGCAACAGTAACCAAAGGGGCAGGGGCTTAGTGACTGGTCAGTTGCAGCCAAATGCCAATTGTCTGGATAGAATATAAAATCAGACGGCCCGACTGGTGCCCGACGAGCTGTAGTGTGGGTCCCACTTAACTGCTGAATAGACAATGTAGCACTTCCTCTCGTCTGTGCTCTGGTCTGCTCTCGATGGCCAGTTAAAACCGGAGAGGGGAGCTTTGACTTGTCCAGCGCTGATGTGCTTTGAAGTTTCCAGGCATAATAGGACTCTCCACATCCCAACCTGCTCTCTTTTAGATGACTCAGGTGAATGAGAAACACTCCCCACCATCATCGACCAGCAGTCGAGTGCCACAGTAACAGGTTGGACAGTGTTGGGCGGCTCTCAGCTCTGGAAAGATTTCACTTCTGAGTGTGAAACTGGAGGTTGCCCAAAAGGCAAACATCCATTATAGATTTTAAGATGGAAATATCACAATGTGTCTAATTTGAAATGGGCGATGGTGGCTACTGATAGGCTGACTGATTTCCTTTGTTTGTTTATACTGAGCAGATTTTCAGTGCGATGTGAACATTTGCCTGTTCTAGCGGCGGTGAGATGAGCGAATTTAAGGCGGAATGGGAACTCTTAAATCCTCGCTGCTCCCTCCTAATCTTTTGCCTTTTGTCACAGACCTGCAGCTCTGTCACTGATGCACATACACACACACACACACACACACACACACACTAACACACACACACACCTAATACTGTCTTAACACAGATACTTTCTCTCTCCAGCTTCCAAACTCATTTACATACACACACGTGAGCACAAACATATAATATCCTCGTCACACTCGCTCAACGACCGATTTACATGCAAACTTCCAAACCATGACTTTAGGACTTACACACACACACACACACACACACACACACACACACACACACACACACACACAATCCAAACACAGTATCTTCTTCATACAAACGTTGCACTGCACTCTGAACATGACTTACTTATACACACGCAATATATTAAAACACGTACCTTCCCTCCTTACTGCTTACGCACACTTACTGATTTAGACATGCACAAGCGCACATAATCTCACAGACGCTCGATCACTGATGACATCTTCTTCTCACATACACACTGCCACTTATGTGCCCAGATTTTACATACACACACGTACAGACACACACACACATGCAGAAAGCGCTGTTCTGCGGTGTTCAATCAGACTTAGTATGGCTCTAATCCTAATCTCCAGGAAGGGAAAGTCTCTCCTCGGGGCTGCGGGAGCTTGAGGCAAGAGCAGCCTTTCTCTGTTACACTCTCCGACACAAAGAGACAGCCTGTGACTGCTGATGGGCTGTTTGTGAGAGACTCATATCAACTGAATTGCGCTATTATTCATATCTTATGTTTGATATCATTCGGAGCTGTGTGGAGCGTAGTACTCATGTCCCGGTGGATTTCGGGGAGAAAACAAACTTTTCATGAATCAGAGCTCAGACAAGCATCTTCACAGCACAAGCTGCTGATACAGACAATATCAGCGAGGACACATATCTGTTTTTTCACTTTCCGCCTACTCCACACTGTAGTCTGTTTAACCAAGCGAGGCCATGTGACATTGACAAAGTATTAGATAACGACGTGTTTCCTAATTCTGAAAGCCTTATGGTTTAATTCTGTTAGCATCATGTAGTAGTAGGGAGTAAAACAGTTATTTTAAGAATATTACTCAAATGTAGTCTTGGTTATATTATCACAGCATATTTATTATGACATCATTGATTATGATTACTGAGTATATCTACCATATTCATCTACCAGATTCTCCAATAGAAATAGGAATTTAAAGTCTCAAATAATTGAATTTCACTTTCATACATTTATACATTTCCTATATTATCATTTTTAATATAAAGCCTTCATTACAAGCTGGAGGTGTGAATTTTGCAATTCAGCTTTTCTGAAGCTTGACCAATGCTACGAAATGAAGGTTGGGATATTTCATTTGTGTGTAGCAGAGAACCAGGGTTACAGTGCAACTGACAGCATAATTCTAAACTTAGAAAAGCAAAGAGTGGCATCTTGTTCAAGTATAAGACCTGAAAACAGAAATCTTAAATTTAAAAACTTTTCCCAGGTTGATCACCTTCCACTGTCTGCCAGCCCAGAGCAACCCAAAAACACATGGCAGTGACTTTCTGTCACAGTCCCACAGCCTCTCCAGCAGAGAGGAAACACTCCACATAGCAACAATTTGACCACATTTTTCCAGATATTCTCTATATTTCCATGGCTTATCATTGACATTACAATGTTTCCCTCACTTCCCTACTTTTCTTTTCTTTTTTCAGGTCAGTTGGATATTTAAGGCCTAAGACTGCAGCCACCTGTGTATGGTGAAATAAGAATTCTTAACATACCTTAATATACAGATCTTGATTTTTCCAAACATGCTTTAAATATCTTTTTGCATCTTTGAATATTTGAGCATTGTGACAGCTTAGAACCCAATGACAGAGTCAGTAAATCCATATTGCCCCTGCAAATCCTCTAAGTGTTTACACAAGGATTTTTTAAAGAAATCCTAACAAATATTCATACCTCTCTTCTGCCATGTTTAGAAATTTGTATCCAGCCTGTTTGAAACAAAACTTGGAAACGCAGGCCTGCCAACAGCTGAGTGAGGAGGGCACTTGCGGCCAACATACTTGGGCACACTAAACCAAGTTTTGAGTGATACTGTAAGGCATTTAAAATAATATGTACCGAAACACTAAAGTACAAACAACTCTAATATTTAGAAAGAAACCATACGTCGGTTATGGCTTAACTATCTTGTTGCACTGACTGAATTAGGGCCGTGGAAATGCGCAAAAGCTCAAACTAAGCAGGATTTTGAGACAAATGTTTATATCAATATTTGGGAGTCTGACCAAGCTATATCAACCAATATCCATTTTTTAAAATAAATAACAACCATATAACATTTTCAAAATATAATCAAACAGTATAAACATTGAAGCAGTTTAAAATGGAAATAGATAAACAGATAAAGAATTTGCTAAAATCAAATGAACCTCAGTTACCTAAAGCTACAATATCAGGACTTATGAATGTATGACTTGTTCCTTACATCAGCCCCCACAATATTGATTAGGTGTATCACTGCCTTACTCACTGTATTTCACAATATACAGAGTTTTTAAATCTGGTGTCCTCTGTGACATTCCCTCGCCGGTGCCCTTGTAGTTGCTGGTCCTTCAGAGCTAAAGGGAGAGAAACCATGGCTACAGACCAGGCGACATCAAACAGGAGCATGATGGAGCTTATGAGGTCATAAGCATGTAGAACCTTTGACAGTATTTGTGTAATTGTTCTTCTTGCTTTATGAAAATGTATTATATTTCACTGCAGGCAGTCTGAAATACAACCACATTACAGAATAGCTATTGTTATACCTCAGGCGGCTGTGGCTCAGAGGTAGAGCGGGTCGTCCCCAGTCCTCCAGGCTGCGTGCGAAGTGTCCTTCAAGACACTGAACTCCTGATGCTCCTGATGCTGTGCCATCAGTGTGTTCATGAGTGTATGAATGTTACCTTCCCTTCTGATGAACCGTAGCCATCAGCGAATGAATGTGGTGTGAATGGACGAATGCAGACATGTAGTGTGAAAGCGCTATCAGCGGTCAGATGACCTGAAAAGCGCTTAAGAACAGTCCATTTACTATATATGACACATCTCTACAGCTTATGTAAGTCATCCACCAATGCACAAAACTCCTGAAATTGTTATTGTTTAACGTACAATGGCTGTTATGTGTGGCATAAAACTTGTCATGAAGGACACACGGCACAAAAACACAGCAGATATCAGCCAAAAACAGACCCCTCTACAGTAAAAGTCTGGCAGTGGACAGCAGCTCCTGTTTATCTCTTTGAACACCTCAGAGGGAGACAGAGAATAACTGCTGAAGATGTTCACACACACTCATCCATCCAACCTCCCCTCCATCCATCTCCCTGGCTGTTTAACTGCAAATGAGTCTGAGAGGTCCTGGCGTGAGAATTGGCTGATACTCGACGAGGCACAGCGGCGAAAACTCCAATGTAAATGTCAGAATGTCAATTATTTGACTGTAATTTGGCAGCAGTGGAATCCTTCTAATTTATTGCAGCCACAGACGTTTCCTGCCACCTCGCTGCTCTGATACATACAGTAATGAGATGTTTCTCTGTCGCCCCATATTCATTCTAATTCTGTTGAAACTGTGTGTTTGTCGTGTTGTGTTTAGCCTACTCGTGTGTTAGCATTTACTAATAGCTTGGGGTGAGGAATAAGTCGGAAACAGAATGGTGTCATCGCCCACTGTCATCAAACTAAAAATGTCTGTCACCGGAGAATGCACTGGAGGAAAAATCCCATAAGTTTATTTTATTTTTTTCATGATCTTGCGCGTCGTCGGCCTGTCAGTTAGGTCATACATATTTTCAGGTTCATAGTAAGACAAAATGAACAGACTCCAGGGCTGAAAAATGAACAAATGACAAAAACACCCCTTTCTTCCACAGTAGTGTGCTTACATACAAGCACATGCACACAGTTCACTGTTGTAGAGGTGAGGGACACAAACATTTGTCAAGAGTCCACATCGGGAGCTTAGCAGCTATTCACATTTAAAATGTATGGAGAGCCATTATACAGCAGGGCTAAAATGACTTAGACTATGAACTATGAGAAAACCCTGATGCAATTTCTCAAACATCACTAACATCTGAGGTACAGGCGAAAGATCATCAATCACACATCAATATCATAATCAAATGATAATTCCAGCTTTGTTTGATACAGTATCATTAATGATCAAGCTCTGTAAGATACCAGTGAGCAGTTCAAAGGACTTCTCACCCACAGAACACCTGGGAGTTAGAAGCTGAGGACCTGCTGGCTGGGTGATAAGAGTGACTGAAAATGCCTTCTGGGTCTCATTCAACATGACCTGTGTCTGGGTAAAAGATTGGTTAGTGTGCAAGCTTTGGAGGGAACATGTTCACAGCTATTTTCCAGAGCATCTTAACTGGCAGGAAGAAATCTCCGACACATTGTGTCAGGGTGGAGTGCTCTTCATTGTAAAATGGGTATGAAAACCAAGAGCCCTGTTTGTACACCTCGTGCAAGGTGGTGCACAGCACATCTGTCACGGCACCGGCTCGTTGTCCGAGCGATGCAGTTGTCATTTTCAGCGTTTTTCAGCTCCAGCTACTAAATGTCTTAAAATTAGGTACATTTAGTTTTCACAAAAATCTGGTCTAAAGTCAAGAGTGCAACATGGTATATTAGCCGACCCAGCACGATGTGGTTGATCACATCATGCTAATTAATACGAATCCCTGGGTGGTTCTGTTAGTTTTATTTCAATAATGTTTACAAAAAGCAAAAAAAGAAGCTTTACTTCATGTAATTTAGGCGTCATAACCTTCCTCAAACTGCACGTCAAACGACAACCAATCTGGCAAAAGAACTGGCTCAATGAAGTGGCCAAATTTGCATAAACAGATAAAAGAAGCAAAAAGGTAGCATCATATGGTGTTGCATCATATGTGCAAATTCCAGAATGTGCAGTCTTAAGCTTAAATGCTCAAAGTAATGTTTTTTTCTTGGAATTCGAGAGTAAGGACAGAGTCAGGCAGAGAGACAATGTCCATGGTGGAGCTAGTTATTTATTATGCTGCTGGCTTTCATTGAATTCAGCCAGTATAAGTGTCCTTCATAGCTGCTTGTGTAGTCTCGATGACTGACCTTACCATCTGTAGAAGGAATCTTGCCGGTTTTCCCCGGTGCAGCTGCCGTACCCCCGGTCAAACCAGCGCACCAGCCACCAGCAGCTGCTGTGGGAGATGGGACTGTTTTAATTTAGCAGGAAGTACAGTCTCTGCAGGGCCTTATTTACCTGCCGAGAGATGTATACAAACCAAGTGAGGTCTGATGTAATGTAGGAAATAGTCAAACAGCTACTAATAACTGTTAAGTACATTTTGACTTGTGATAAATCTATTCTTAGTGCAAAGGGCTGCAAGCAACAGTTGTTTTCTGTTAGTGATTTTCTTGATGATTCACTTCATTTGGTGTTCTGCAAATCTTTAGAAAAAACACAACAGTCAAGGGCACAAGATGCTGCCACTGAATGTCCAAAACAGTCCAAAACTTCACAATATTAACTCTTAATATTAACCTAATCTTGAAAAATGACCAGTGATCGAAAAGGTACATTTTCTCAACTCGACAATCAACAAAGACTACAATCAATAAATTCATTAATCAGTTGATTGTTGCAGCTCTGTTTGGCTTCTACACTTCAGACTGTAGCTATGACTCTGTGCTTTTGCAAGCCCTTATTATAGAGGTTGACAAACTGGCAAAATACTCATCACCCCTTTAAGCTATTATGCTGCTTCATGTCCAGAAACCAGCTGCAATTACAGGCACAATGATTTGCTCACTTGGCACCATGAGTTAAAAGTAGTGTGCTATATGTGTCCTTTTTCACACACATGTCGTTTCAGGACTAACACACATGCTCACGCAGATAGAAAATACACAGCAGCACCCTGATTCTGTCACCCTGCATCTCTGTGTCCGTCACTCCTGCCGCTCCTGCTGTGCTTTATGCTCTGTCCTGTCTCTCCCTCTCCTCCCATTCGTTCCCTCATTCGCCCAATTTTCTCCCCTCTACTCATACATCTACCACTTTTGCTCGCTCTTCCTGCTTGTCCAATTTCTCTTCGGCGGCTCGTCGTCTCTATTGAACCAGAACATTGTTGTTTCATAACAGTCCAGACAAAGAGAGAAAGAAGGAGATGGTTTAGGCTATCTTTAAGCTGATAGGAGGGAGGCGGAGTTTCTGGGTCGGGTTCTTGTCAGCACACAAACCGCTATTCACCGCCCGAGGAAATGCTTGTCACTCTTAATCTCATATTATGTTAGGCTGCGTGTCTCTCCGTGTGCGTTTGTGCCTTTGTACTTTGGGTACATGTGTTCAAAGCATCTGCGTGCTGGTATTTGTGTATACTGTATGTTATCGCAGTGTCACCCTGTGGTCATCTGTGTTAAAAATATGCCTCTGTATGGTTTCAGGGCTTTATTTTCTTTTTTAGACTCAGCTGCACTACAGTATTATTTTTTTATCTGTCCTCAGATTAAAACCCTGTATGTCCAAGAATAAAGAAAAGCACATAAATCTTTGGTATATGGGATTTTTTTAAATTAAATTTCAAAAGCTTGACAGATATAAAAGCTGCAATGACACATCATGGCATACATATATATATTTTGTGATGCAAAAAAAAAAAAGCTCTACATGCAATGTGGAGCAAAAGACCCAGTCACAGTATTCACATTATTAATCGCAAATCAGCTGGCTCTTAAGCAAGGTATGTGAGCGGTGCATCTTTCTTACTGCTGTTATCTTTAAGTAAACAGAGACCATGTAACCAATATGGAACAACAGCCAAACGTGCAGAAAACCCTGCAACGTGAAGCCGACGAAGCTTACACCTCACAGTCTCTCACATCCTCAAAGGTTTCCTGGTTATCTGGGCAAAAGGGGCCAACCCGCTGTTTCTTAATGAGAGGTGACATCGGAGTCTGCTGTTGCAGCCTCACTTTGTGAATCCAGACACTAAGACACTTTCTTATAGTTGTTGCACATTCTACCACTTGCACGCTTTTACTTATTGCACTTTGTTTGCCTTTATTTGTGATTTGCCTTTATTTGTTGTTTCCATGTGGAGAGAAGGTTTCCTGTTCTAGGTTGTTGGTGTTTTTGTTATTGACGCGTGTACAGTAAATTCCTACCATGTTGTTTTATGTTGCACCAGAATTGGTAGTTTCCCATTTGCTTACAGGCCCCTGCTCTTTTCCTCTACTTTTAACAGAGAAACAGACACAAATCATGATGAACAGTTGAGTTGAACTGAGTAATATATTACAACTCACAGGCTGTGTAGTTGCCAGATGAATCCAGAGTAAACTGTTGCCCAGAAGGAAAACAATACAACTCTGGTTCTTGCACAGGATCCTCCTTTTACAGTTTATCTCAGAAGAGGTTCAAACATTCCTGTTTTTGTGAAATTTGCTTTCTTATTCTTCCATTATTTTAGGTGATTTTTCTTTATTGTACAGAGTGGGGAGGGAAATACTGCAGTCACAGTGTCTTGAGCCTGTTGCAAAACTCAGCACCTCAAGTGTCACCGCAGGTGTCTGAGCTGACACATCTGCCCCTGTTCTGTTTCTCCATAGGTCGGTATAGACTTCACAGCATCTAACGGGAACCCTCGAGAGCCGTCCTCCCTCCACTACATTAACCCCCTGGGCAGCAACGAGTATCTCTCTGCCATCTTAGCCGTGGGACAAATCATACAGGACTATGATACGTAAGTCTCTAATGGAGCTTTATATGTTGTTTCAGAGTGAATTGGCCGAATGTCGCAAACTGCATTTTAAATAGGATTTTAAGAGATGAGTGAAGTCAACTGCTGTTGTGGTGCAGCCCACTACAAACATTTGACTGGCTCATTAAAAACACGTACATGAACATTTTATAAAACAAGTTCACTTTATAAACTTGTTTAAATTTACATCCAGTCAAATTCACAGACATCCCGCCCCTTTCTGCCAAACAGTGATTATTTACCAATCAGCTGTCAGTTGAACAAGTTTCACTGCTGTTATGTGGCTCCAGGTTTGCTTACATTGTAACATTAGGCAGCAACACGTGGGACATAACAGTGAAAATGAAAAAAAGCCAAATACATATACTTTTTTCATAAGGAATGGGATTTTATATACAAATTTGACTGAAAAGTGTGAGCGGCTCATTTCCATTGGGAGCAAGATGGTATGTCAAGCATCAGCTCTCCACAGCAACTCTGCACGGTACGTTGACAGACAGATAATAAGGACGCAGGTAAAATAGGTCATATTGTTTTGCTTCTGTGGCATTAATGTGTCGTGAATTTGACAGTGGTGGCTTGATGCAGTAAAAAAGGGGGAAATGCATACTGAAAAAAAGCTACATTTCAAATGTTTTGATAGAAATTGTCACTGTTGACGTCAGCGTTTGTGCATGTTCACTCAAAAGAAGCTCATTCCGCTGGATTACGTGGAGCTACGTGAAAAAACGTGACTGATAATTAAAAAAAAAAACCACGAGTCGCTCTCAGTCACTTTCATTTTGTCAAATTAGCTCTCAGAGGACAAGAGGATGGAGACCCTGACATTACCTTGTAGCATGAGATGGACCTGGGACCACATGAGAAAGACGCTGCTTGGTGTCAGTGTCTCCACAAAGACCACAGTGACAAACATTTCACTGCTGGAATGGAAAGTTCACAGCGACAGAGAAACTGTTTCCCCTCTGTCATTTCCATGTACTCCCACATCACTGTGGACTTTGCAGTAAGAATTAAACTGGCTTATCAATTATCTAATATCTATCTTAGTCCCATCGTCTACCCAAGAACTACTGCGCAAAGCTTCAGCGTCAGTGGTACACAGCAACACACACAACAATCTGCTCTGTTTAAAAAAAACAAGTTTGTGTGCTGTAGAGCATTTTCAAGACGATTTAAGGTAAAAGACAGTAGGGCTGAATGTTTGTGTGTCCTGTCCTTCAGGAAAAAAACCATGATTCTTCTCTTGGTGCGAAGCCATTTTACAGTATTGCCTCATTTATTCTAGCAGCTTTCTGCTTGTTTCCCTGTAAATGTCCTTGAATGTGTTTCTTTGTGAAACAGGTAACAGGATTTCTCCTGCTGTCTAAATCCAGCTTGTTGAATTTGGATAGGAAAAAAAAAAAAAGGTTTAACTAACGTTCCAATCTGTTGTCATGGTTTCCTCCTCAGCGACAAAATGTTTCCTGCTCTGGGATTTGGAGCCCAACTCCCACCGGACTGGAAGGTATGTGTGTGTGTGTGTGTGTGTTGGTGGTGGTGTTGTTGTGTGTGTGAGTGTGTGCGTGCAGATATGTGAAGTAAATGTATGTTTGTGTGACAGAGACAGAGAGAGATGTAGAGGGGAGGGGGGGGTTGCCATATGCAAACTTACAATTAAAGCGAGCCTATATTATGCATTTATTTTACACACGCAAACACACACACACACTCGCACAGATAAAACTGTAAGCATTATACATGCATATTCACATGATTACGCAACTGTCAACCCATCTGTGTTGCCATGGCACTGAGCTGATGAAAAGGACAAAGGAGAGAGAGCGGTGAACGGAGAGAGGGAGAGAGGGTGGGAGGGAGAGAGTGTGGGAGAAATGGACAGCATTATTTCTCAACAATATTTTACAGTGTAGTGAAGGATGAATATGGAGTTCACTCTCTGCTTCTCGCCTCCTCAGGTGTCACACGAATTTGCCATCAACTTTAACCCCACGAACCCCTTCTGTTCAGGTGAGTGACTCTGCAGCAGTGGCACACGCCGTCGATGACCCTGCGGTAACCTCTGAGAATATTAATGATGTTTCCACACTTCCACGTGATGCTACAGTTTTGTTTTTTACTATATGTGACTGATCAGTGCAGCCTGACTGACACTGGATTTACCAGTGACAGTAAAACATGTGAGCTAATACCTGCTTTCTAATACAAACACAACATCAGCAACATGATACATGAATGTGATATTGAACTCCTACATTTAGTCACAACAAAATATGCACACATATACCAAAATATGTTTTACAGCTGAAACAAACAAGGTGGTGGTCACTTGAAATATCCCTTTGTGTTCATGAAGTATTATATATTGGCCAATATATATGCAGTTGCAGAAGAGGCAATGTTGTCCAATATATGTGTCTTTACAGAAACTCTTGCTAATATGATCAACAGTGTATGCGATATTGCTCTCAGTGTGTCACCAGCATGCTGAGTAGTTTTCTGTTTACAACTCTGTTCAACTTATAACAACATGAGTTGAAGACGCTGTCTCTTATCTACACTTACTGCTTATTGTTTTCTTTGTGGCCTGCACCCATCATCTCCTGCCAGCAAGCTGCATTAACAGATAGGAGTTACTAAGCTGTTTCTCCCCTTATGAAAATGTAGAGCAGTATTTGTCTGCGAGGATACTGTCAGGCACGTGTTGAAATGTGAATACACTAGTGTTGCAACATTGAAACTGAATTAAAGTTGAGATGAAAGGACAGAGGATTATAGTCCCAAGAAAGTGGTGGATCCTTCAGTTAAACACAAATGCAGAACACCCAGTGAAAAGTCAGACATACCATCTCCAGATCACGTGACAACAGCAGGTGCTGCGCTCCACTGTGTGTGTGTGTCTTGCTGAGTCTGAGTAAATAACACCTTCACACTTCACCTACACTTTCTACTTAGGGCGTTTGTCTAAATTGGCAGCGTGAACACCAGCGCACACTGTGACACCAAACAGTTTCTCCTGACAAGTCAGACCAGTGAATGATCCAGATAAGTGCATTCACATGCGTTTCATTGTGTGCAGCTCTGAAGAGGTTAAATGCTGTGGACCCCCAGCCGTCAGTCACAACTGAAGAAGATTTTTGGTTGAGAGGCAAAACGCTTTTAGGAACAGCAAGTCAAATCTCCTTTGACGTAGCAGTCGGGATATACCCCCCTTCTCCAGGCATGAGGCACACTTTGGCCGTTGAGGATAAAGACTTGATTTTAAACACTATCAGGCTATTAACACTAATAACGCACTGGCTCAGCGTGCTGTATGCTAGCATTGCAGACTTTATTCAATCCTTCACAATGTGTATTTATAGCAAATTGTAAATGACTGTGCGTGGCCCACCACTTCAGTCCAGCCTGAAACATCTCTTTTGGATGGACTGCCGTTAAATTTGAGGGCCGGTCGTGGTTCTCGTTCTGACTTTGTGATATGAACTTTGGACTTCAAACGCCACCAGGAGGTTCACATGTTGTTAACATGCAAATGACAACATGCTGACACGCTACAAGTGCAGCCTCGCAGGGCTGCTAACTGTAGACTTCTTTAAACATGATTGTTGCCATGAGGTCACTCAGTACACGCCGTTACATTCTGACGCCATGTCCACTTAGATTTGAACAGGTTTGAGAACTGTTGATATCTTGCACCTTGTTTTAATGAAGCATAAAGGAAACACTTCATTTTAATAAGGTGCATTCAGATCTGTGAACAGGCCATTAGCATTTCACATGTGTAGTATGTAAATGTGTTTATTGACAAATGCAAACGACCAGAGTCCCATCTGCTGAGAGCACCACTGTGAGACTTAGAACGCAATTGTGTCACACATATTTTAGCCTGACAGAGGCAGGAGGTTATGCTAAATACGAACATTTATACTCTGCTGAAGAAAACCTGTGTTAAATCTGTGCCTTTCTTCAAAACATATTGTAATTGAAACATCTGCCTCCACAAACAGCAATTCTGCCGCTGCCACTATACGAACTCTGTGAGAGAGCGTCACAGCTCGTCTTTTCTAGGAAAAGCCATTACAGCCTCCAGCGCACTCCAAGTTAAAAAAAAAAAAAAAAAAAAAAAAAAAGCCAAACAGGAAAACCTGATTTGGAGTGCTGCATTCACAAAGTGCCTGCTATATAAGACCCTTTTATCTAAAGTGCAATATGTAACCATCCTAACAAGCGTTACATATGAGATTCAAATGGTCGTTTGGTCCCATCTGTTGCTATACAGATATCTGAAAGATCTGCCATTGGTTTAACATTTTGATGCAGTGTTTACTTCCCAATTCTCTTAAAGAAACACAAAGACATGTGGGTTGCTGAGACGGGAGGGTAGTGCTCAGCAAATGAACCCTGTCTGGGCTCCCATTCAGCTGTCTGGTTGTTTAAGCTGATTGGAGTCTAAAATAAGTGATGAGAAAAAACTGTTTGTCTTCATGAGCTACTGGCTCTTTTAACTGTCTGACTGGAGTTGGGAGATATGGGCAAATGTCGTTTCTTTTCCCATCTCTCTTCCCCTCACCACTCCTCAGCCATTTAAATGTAATTTGTGTTGGAATGTAACTTCTTTGCCTCTCTCTCTCTCTCTCTGTGCAGGTGTGGAGGGTATTGCCCAGGCCTACTCCAACTGTCTCCCTCACATTCGTTTCTACGGCCCGACAAACTTTGCTCCAATCATAAACCATGTAGCACGCTTTGCCGCCCAGGCACTTCAGCAAGAGAAAGCAGCGGTAGGTGACAGCGGCTTACCTATTTATGTGCCTGCTGAACATGTAAAAGCAGACAAGAAGGGCGAGACAAAGGGAATAATACAGTATGTGGCTCATATGTTGTTTCCATATGTTGCTTCTCTGTATCCCCAAACTCAGCTGCTGACCCCAACAGATTCATACATAAACACAGCCACCCATTTATCGCCGTCTGTCAGAGTGACTCCCCATCCTTCCTGACACAAGCTTTATTTAAAATATCAGAAGAGAATTTAAAAGCAGAAAAGGCCACGGAGTCACCCAGTTCAGTCGGCCTCGTCCTGCCAATCCTGCAATTATGTGTGTAGGTCATGGCAAAGGGGCCAAAGGTCAAGTGGGGTGTATGCTCACGGTAATTCCACGTTTATTTGGTCGTGTGTTTGACACAGGGATGTAGAGGATGCCCAGAACATACAGTTTCTACATTTAGTTTGATCTCAGTTTATTTTATAAATCTCGATTTTTATTTATTCATTACAAATCTATTGTCCTTATTGTCTACTGTCCCTGTCACTACCATCCCAACAAACCTGCAAATGGCAGAAGGAGTCATTTGCATGCTTCACAGCTTCTGGTCTCCAGGGCAGGAGTCTCACCAAGACCCCGGTGTCTCTTGCTGCGTCTTGTCTTCTCAAAGATGCTTCAAGGCCCCAGCTTGCCAGGCTTCAGAGGCAGCTGCAACATCTTCAGACATCCTCAGTAACATTTTGTTTTGGTGGTGAGGGACTGAAAACAGTGGGGAACCTGATTTCTCTGGGAGGGGGCACCATATTGCACTTTCACACAGACCTCTAATGAAACAGAAAAACTGGAAGCCGGACATACTCAGCTTTGTACCAGTGACAGCAGTACACCACACACACACACACACACACACACACACACTGTTCCCCCTCAAAAGTTATTCCCCACTGTTTGTCATCACACCTCTTTGCCGCGATTCAAACATAATGAGCCTGAAGCGCCCTGTGGAGCCACATGTTTACACACGTGTTCTGTACCACACGCCGCTGTAGGCAGGGACATTTTGGAAATTTATCACAAGTTGCAGGATTTAATCACCATCTCACCATCCGAAAGGGCCACGCATGATCACCTGCATTTGTAGAACAGCTGATTTTAATGCCCCGTCTCTGAAAAAAGCCTGATCGGCCAAAAATCAATCACTCACAAGTTAATGTAACTCTGGGAAAATTGTAGGAGTCCCCAAACTCATTCAACATGTCATCACAGTTATAATGTACTTCCTGTTCTTTTCGCTTAAAAACTCCTGCTCCTCTCTGAGGTGAATGATAGGTCGACCCCTCCACCTTCTTTCCTTTCATCCCCTCACAACATTTTGTACCTTTCTCAGCACGTTCAAACAGCTCTTAGGTTTACTTGATCCTTTCACTGGTATCCTCTGACATCTCTGCTGATACCTCCCTTACTTTATTTACTCACTGTTTTACCTTTAGCCTGCTTACTTTCACAAGCACTGAAGCGTTTCCCATAAAGGACCAGTGTGTAGGATTTGGTGCCATCTTGATTGCAGTTTGCAACCATCTGAATACACCTCCACTCACCCTTCCAAGTGTGTAGGAGAATCTACAGAAGCCCTTCTTTAGAGCCAGCGTTTTGTTTGTCTGTTGTGATTCTTATAATCATCCTATAGGGCAACTTCCATCAAGAGAGCACAACCACGTTATTCCCTCTGTTGAAGAGGATGAGCAGTCAGGAGTGAGTGCCTATCTGGGCAGTTAGGACTCATTATCTGTCCTCTCTGTTTAGTAACTTGGTGGCTGATGGGACAAACAAGTGTGCGCATCTGTTGGCTTCAAGTTCTGGCACGTTGACCAGCGTGTCAGGGAGGAGGGTGACAGACTGGAGTGACAACTTCTGTTCTCTCTCCTTCCATCTCACACGTCTTCTTAGCTGAGACACCGACGAGGCATTTCACACATTTTTGGGCTAAACAGCGTGATCGGGAAGCAGCCTCCATCTCATTTTCTCCTTTTCTCTGTCATTTTATCTGTAGGGCTCCTCCTCTCCTCTCTGCTCCTCCTCTGAGTTTTATTTGCAAGTGGTCCGGCACTGTCGGTCAGATGGTCAATCTGTCACCTCTGGTCGCTGGATGGGTTACATTAGAGTTTATGCAGATACGATAACGGATCTTCAGGGTTTTTTTGATCCCTGACTTTTGCTTTTGAAGTAAATGTATCAACGAATGCATGACGTAACACTAATACCCCCTCTGGGTTAACTGTAATCACTTACCTGATCATCAGTCAGCTGCCTTTTCCTCTCACATCACCTCAGCATACTGTACTTCAATCTGTCGAACCACTGGATTGTGTATCTGAGGCAGGAGCACACAAAATCCAAACCGAGACCAAGCCTAAGGCTCAGTCTCACACCCATGACAGATTTCTATTTTGGAAGCATTTCTTGGTTGGGACTCGTACAGTAGTCCTCAAGCTACTGTCTCATACAGGTAGGACTCACAGGACCCGTTAAAAGGGATTAACAGCTGTGGTTGTATTAGTGCACATATCAATGAGAAAATCAGGATTATTAGTTGCCATATCAGGTTATTATTCATTGATGTGGACACGTCTGAGTGTTCCTGAGAATCAATATAACAGACCTGTTAACTTTGGAGCAGCAGGGCCCGTGTGTTGTACTTGAGCGAGTGTTTCGGCCGGCGTGACCACACCGCAGCTTAAACGAGACGAGTGTGGGCACAAACACAGGTCTCACACGTGTCGCCGGTGTCTGCACCAAGACAGCAAACAGCAAAACTCATGGTAGGAATGTTATTACCTGTGATGCTCGGCGTTGATGTTCCCACTGGGATTGTTCGCACGAAAGCAAGCGCACAGATGTGCGACACTCACCGCAAACTATCGACAAATGGAACATGTCTCCTTCTCGTACGTATCCAGTGGCACATCTCCTGCCTAAATGTGAAGAGAGTGCAGTGGCTGGGTATCATTATGCTCCCACGGTGCTTTTTGTCCCTAATTGTACCCTGTCACCCTGTGGAGAACAAATACACGAGCGAAATACACAAAGGATCGTACTCGTCTGCGCGTTGTGCGCCAGAATCCTTTTGTTTCTGTAAGGAAATGATTGCAGACCCTTTTCTTGTTTTATATTACAGTGAGTTCAAACAGGAACATAGGAAGGAGTAACAGACAATGAGATGTGACAGCTACAAGAGAAGCGTGTGTGTGGACCACATACTGGGGTAGTGGTTAGACTGGTGTGTGTGTGTGTTGGGGTAAGTGGGTGGATAGGTTGTAGACTGCACAAATCGGCTGCTGCTCTGTGCTCAGTGTTCTTTTTCCTCGGATAATGAGAGAACCTGCGACTGCAGACTGTGCGACTGTGTACCAGCACACTCCTGCTACTGACACACACACACACACACACACACTCGGGCTGCAGGCCAGTGCAGTTTGTGCGTGCCCCAGTGTGTGAGCGACCCTGTCTGTCTGTGTGATAATGATTCTCTAATGAGAGCTGCTGTTAGCACATTAAAGAGACTGGCTTCAGAGCCCTCCCTGTGTGTGTGTGTGTGTGTGTGTGTGTGTAATTAACTTGGTAGTGTGGATTTGTTCCGAGTAAAGTCAGCGTGTGTCTTCACATTGTCTGTCCCTATCACTGGATAACCATTCACTGATGCGTGTTCTTTGTGCGCGTGTGTGTGACTCTTGTTGAAGTTGTGTGTTAATTCAGGTGTGGAGGACTGGCTGACGTTTGCCACAGCCCTGGCCTGTTGTTGTATTTCACGTTTTTGATTTAACGATTCAATGATGACGCGTTTATCGGGGGGGGGGGGGGCTCAGATTCACCATAACTGCGCAACTGTGTAACTGTATAAACGTTTTCTGTAAGTGGTCTGTTCCTGGAGTTGGCAAACAACGAAACACTGTGAAAGAGTGTGTTGAATTTAAGCAAAATACTTAACATACATGATATACACGTAAGAGCAAATAACAAAGTTACCACCCTGCCAGGTTTCATAAGACGTGCAGCAAAGTTTTGTCTCTACCAAAGTTAAATGATGACGATGTGAAAATGGATTAGTGTGTAGGAGATTGACTCTGAAAAGACGGGGGCGAGCATCAGTTTTAATGGAAAGTCAGTGACGCAGCGTGTGAGAAAACAGTCTCCTTCCTCTCTATCATATCGTGTTCCAGTTATGGTGCAACGCCACAGTTTGTTCACTGTTTGTTCTTCCTTTCTCTTTTCGTCTCTTCCCCGTTTTTCATCACTGGATTCGTTTTTTTTTTTTCTTCATGTTTTCCAGGAACAGATGGCGTGCTCCGTCATATGAATGGAGCCCAACTTGCTGTAAAGCAGGAAATCTTTCATTCTGGTTTCTATTTTTCTCTCCCTCGCTCTCAGCTCGTTGTCCAGCTCCTTCAGCGTCACTCTCTGAGTGTCCTATTGCTTTTTTATTTTCAGTGTCTCGTTTGTTTGACTGTGACAGATTTTCCCTGTGTAGATTTCTCTTCAGAGAGTTTAGATTTAGCGATGACATCACTGAAACCGGGATTTCTCATCCCCCTTCTCGTCCTCTCTCCCCATCTCTCCCCCTCTGCAGCAGTACTTCACTCTCCTCATTATAACGGACGGCGTCATCAGCGACATGGACGAGACGCGTCACGCCATTGTACAGGCGTCTAAGCTACCCATGTCCATCATCATCATCGGTGTGGGCAACGCAGACTTTGCTGCCATGGAGTTTTTAGACGGAGACGCCAGCGTGTTGAGGTCCAACACAGGAGAGGAGGCCGTACGGGACATTGTGCAGTTCGTCCCTTTCAGAGATTTCCGTAATGTGAGTACATCTGGCTGTGACAAAATGAAAACTGGGGGGGGGGGCTCAGAGCCATGCATTAAAAAAAGAAAAAGTTGTTTGAGTAAAAAGGCCAAGTCTACTAAAAAGATCAATCATCATACAAGCAGTCTGATAAACCTGCACAGCAAAGGTCAAGTCTTAGGTTCGTCAACACTTTATTTCCCTTAACGTAAATCGCTAACTAGAAAAAACAGATTAAAACCAAGATATGCAGCTGAACTCGTGAGGACTGATGCCCAATAACCAACACTGTTCTGACTTTGGCAAATGATTCTTTATTATAAAATGAATCAAATTCAATGTGGACGCAACAATTGAAAGTATCTCTACGTATTTCAGTTACGTTATATTGTTTGATGTCAAGGCAGAGCCGAGCTTTTCGGCAAACAAGCTCACAAAACCCAGCGCACATTGCCGGCCTAGCACCGGACAGCAGACGGACACAGTTAGCGACTAGCTGGTCAAACTATCAAAGGCGTGTTCGCAGTATCAACTTAAAAAGGTTAACATATGTCACTGAGGTGCCTGCAGCTTATATCTGCTAATAAATAATAGTATGTTTATGTTCAAACACTGATTTTTAACAGACTGTAATATGCTCACTGGGCCGTTTGACACCAAAAACTGCTTTCTGCTGTCTGCCACAAACAATCGGATAAAAAGCAAGAGTGTTTTAATGTTTACTTGAGTAAACAATGGAGTAATGGAGGCACTGTTACTTTGTTCTCAGCGTTGAAACACAAATATTCAGGAAAACATACACGACCGACTCTTGACACAGATGAGAGTTGCTGCTAAATCACCCGCACAGTTTAACAAACCAGACCGAAACAGATCTCAGCGCAGTTTGACGACTTTCACTCACCCTTTGCCGCAACGCCACTTCACGCTAACGTTTTGACTTGCTGATGTGATTTGCGCCGTCACTTTGACTCCATCTTAGTTCTGCAGTTGAGGCTTTACCTAATGACATGATGTCATGCTGGCTGAGTGTGAATGTGTTACCAAATGGCAGCCTGTTGCTACTCAGATTCTAGCTGCTCACACACCACACGCACACACACACACACACAGAGTCTGCTAGATGTGGAGGCATGCTTGGTTATCTCAGACTCAACAGAGACATTTTGAATGCGCGCGTGTTTGTGATGCGCTGATGAGCTTCCATGCAGCAACATGTAATGCGAGCGCACGTTGGTGTGTGCACTTTTTTTGGGTCGTTTTTGTAAATTGCGTGTGGGCGCGTGGGCTGCTGGTGGGCGAGCTGACTTCCTCTGTAGTGGGAGGAACAGACAGCGTTTGCTGGCTTCATTCCAGTTTGTCGGTGGGAGGGTGAGAGACAGCGACAGACATAATAGAGAGGAAGAGGGAGAAATGAAGCCGAGGCAGAGGGAGCGTAATAATGAGACTGACCTGAAATGATGAAATGAATCGAGAGGCCAACTTTACTTATAACTTATCTTCAGAGAGCTGGCAGAGCTGGTATTAGAATTTATTCAACTGAAAAAACATGTTACAGAATAAGAACAAATCAGTCGTGTTGCATCCATACATTTTCAATACAGATGTGGAGAATAAACAGAGATCGGCGACAACAGAGTGGAGCTTAAACACAGGAGGAGGACACGGAGTCTTATTTGAAAATAACAGGACTGGACAGTTTATTTTATAACCTGCTTTAATAGCTAGCTTTGATAACAGTAATAATAATGCCCCAAAATGACATGCAACTGCTTTTTTTGTTTTTTATTAAAAGATATAAATTGTCCTTGGGGAGGTCTCGTCAAAAGGAAAAGGCATACATTTTAATTTTATGATCTATCCATTTAAGTACCTCAGCTGAAAATCCACAGTCACACATTTACACACTGAGGTGAGAGAGTGAATACCTGTAAACAACGTTTGGCACATGTTTACACGTGTGCAAACTGCAGGTCGTGGTCCATGTTTGTTCAGTAACACACAGAACTCCAGTGTTTACTGACCAGTGGTTCTTTTTAGTGTATTTACTCAGTTGGAAGGCGTAACGTTTCAATACCAGGTGTTTAAAACAGTCAAAATACAGATCTACAATCAGATTCTCGACAGGCTTAAAAAGTAATGTTGGAATGGTGGAAACAATGTGTGCGTTCCCTTCAGTGGGTACAGGGAATGTAGATGTGAATGTGCTTTCTCACCATTTTCCCCGTCAGGCACCCAAGGAGACCCTCGCCAAGTCGGTCCTGGCCGAGCTGCCTCAGCAGGTCACCCAGTACTTTAAACAGCGGAATCTACCGCCCATCAACCCGGCACCAGAGTGAGACGCTGACCAGACCAGAGCCCACACGCTGTACGATAGTTCAAACAAAACCTCTCTTCTCTTTAACAGCAAACAATACTGAATAAAAGTGTGTATATCAGCTGTGAACAAAAATACGTTGTGTACAAAAAAAAAAAAAAAAGCCTGCAAGACATACCTGCGATTATATTTGCAACGTTTTCACCGGGTAAAGAATGGTTCCGGTCGGCATCCGGCGTGAAGCCATCAGAAGTGATTTCCTCTGTTTCTTAAAGCTTTCCAGCACACAGAATATGACCATAATGTGAAAAGGACCTTGCATGTCCACAGTGATGGCAAGTGTCTTCAAATGATGTGGATATATATGAATATGCAGGCAAACACTGGCCTTTTCTTAGAGAAATGAAAAATATCTTGATTCATCAGGATGTAGATTTTTTTTGCTTTTTGCATGTGTGTGTCTTGTGATTGATACCATGTGATACATGCGACTCCTTGGTGTAAAGTTCCTTCTGAGCTGAAATATATCAGTGGTTGAATCCTCTCTTATTGTCATCGCGGATCCTTTCCCCCGGTAGCCGATCAGACAAACGCCGTTTGCTTTCGTGCTCGCGTGTGGCGAACTCACAGCTTGAGCCTGAACAGAGCACCTGTTTTCTTCGCCTCGCTCTGTCGTTAGGGGAACGTTTTCATTTTGAAGTTTCGGTCACAGGTCGTCCGAGAGGCAGGTTTCAATGCTCCACTATGCTTATTCGATTCAAGAGGGCGGAACCAGGGGAGGATGAGGCCGTAGTGGCAGCTGTAGCACTAACGCAGGATCAGGAGATGTGGGATACTGTGTGAACTCATTAGGCTGTTAAATACGGAGCCGTCCTTCTTGATTTCTAATGACTTCGGTTCATCCTGCATGTTGCCAATATCTTCTCACTGTTTACAAACCGATGCTGATGACCACAAACGCATGATTTAGGTTGTTTTTTTTCCTCAGATGATGTATTTATCAGATGTTTGTAAATATTTTAAAGAGATTCTGCGGAAAGGAAAAGAAGCATTCCAGAAAGTATCGGAGAAGGCTGCTGGTGTCAGAGTTTTAACGAGTGGAAGCAGAAGAGGAGTTTCTGATATGCATATATATCGAATGTATATTTATATGATGCTGTTTATGTTCTGATAAGACAATGTTTCTGACATGTTTTTAATGTACTTTTTATGCAGTGCTGAATTGTGTATTTAAACTACTACTACGTGTATTGCTGTGCATCTTTGTACTAAATGTGTTGTTATTGATTTTCTAACGTTGTGTCTATGTCCACACTCAGGTTAATAAACTGAAGGAAAGTCACGTGTCCCCCGTCTCTGTGGAATTAAAGGCAGCACCCAACACAAAACGTCCGACGACAGTGAGACCACCAAGTGACCGCGAAACGACCGCAGACATGCAAAATCACTAGAGACTCTAAATAAGCACAAAGAAGCAGAAAATCAGCACCAAGAGACAAATTAAATACAAAGACACACCAAACAACCTTAAAGAGACCCAACACGACTACAAAGATAACACAAAATCATGCAAAAGGACTACAAGGACTTACAAAATCACTGTGGAGATGCAAAATAACCAGAGAGATTCAGGATGACAACAAAGATTGAAAGCGACTACAAAGGACAAAGACTACAAAGAGACTAGACAACCAAAGAGAGACACAAAATGGCTAAAGCGGTACCGAATATTAGAAACGGAGCAGCAGGTGTTGACAAAAAAAACCCCCACTCACACCGGGTTTGAGTTTCGCTCCACATGACGCAGATCTGAATTGTTGTTGTTGTTGTTTTTGGTTGGACTGTAGAGATAATGAACTCCAGGCTGCTGCTGCCAGTTAAACAGACGGAGTGTATTCAGTTTACTATTTCATCCTAATAGCGTCTCAATCTTTAAACCTTTTCAGGCAGGATGTGGCTATCAGGTGCTTTAGTGCTGCTGCCTTTGACACAAAGCACATTGAACATGCTCTAATAGCCGCTGAATGGCTGCAACCGATTTTTATCTAAAACGTGTCTGATCCGTCTCAAAACCCAAATTCTGTACGCTGGTTATGTCATTTGTTGTCATGGTAACTCTTCACAGCCAAAGTGTGATAGCGATACTGAGCTTTATCTGTCGTTTAAACCGAGAAACCAACAGCTGGCTAAGTGATGTCAGTGAAGTGTCCTCTGACGAACTGAAATACTCGTTAGCGGCCATGAGCACAAGATAAAATGAATCCTGCGTCGTTCTTATATGTCGAGTATACGTTGAGCATCCACTGCGGAGGTGGTTTAGTGACACCGAGAGACCTCGGTTCATTTTGACATCAGTTCACCTTGACTGTCTGCCACCCTGTTTTTCCCGTCTCAATCAGCGAACTGAGCTCGGCTTCAGATGCACAACTCCGCTGCCAAGGTTTTAATGAGGAGTGAATACACATCCCAGAATCCAATTACCCGAATTAGTTTTGATCTAGTCCAATTTCACACATTGATTTTATGGTCCGTGTAAGTCTGGTTCCAAGCCACAACGCAGGTCTTTTAACCTCCAGCAAACTGGCCACCCAGGTCTTTAGAAAGAGTCGACACATCAGAGGTTTACAGTGCCAAGCATTTATCTTTTAAACCCGTTCAGACACTTGGTACGAAGTATTTGGTAAGTTGTGAGCCAACTGGGCAGGAAGCATGCTGCTTTTGTTTGGTTTCTAATTCGTTTTTTGCCCAAATTTCAGATCTTTCCGTATTTAGAGGCGGCAAAATGATACAGGTCCACTAGAATTTGGCTCTGTAACAATTTTACATAATTAAATACTTCTGAGAACCCAGTTTTGTTTTTCCAGGATGAACTATGGTGATCATCTTTTCTTTTAGTGCCATCAAAGTTTTAATTTAACTTTTGGTTTTTGACCTATGGCATTCCCAGCTTTAAACAGACTTTGCGTTTTGCAGCTATTTCTATTTTCACCGATTCGATTTGCTTATTGTTTTCACAGTTAATTAAATTGCTCGAACAGCTTCCCAGATACCGAAGACTCGGCTCAAGGAGAGGCAGCACATAACATTTAAGACACTGGAACAAGCAAACGTGTCGCACTTTTACTTTAAATTACTAAAACGCTGAATCAATCATCAAAACAACTGCAAACTAATTTACTTTCAACTGACTCATCAATTAACTGACTAATCTCCGCAGCTCTAGTTTGGTGCAAATAAGCCAGCAGCATGCTCAAACCCTAAACCAAGAGGGCTAAACCCCCATAAGTCATTATGACAGGTTAGCATGCTGATGTTAGCATTTAGCTCCAGGCACTGTGTGCTTAGGTGCAGCCTCAAAGATGGTGTTTCTCTGTGCTCTTAAATCTCTTTTAAATGAGCGTTCCTCTATGTCCGAGTTTGGTTCGTTTTCCCGCGCAGGCTGAACATGAATTGGTCTTCAGAGGTCAGATCGTGGCTCGTTGCAGCGTCGGTGACATTTTCGCCACGCTGTCATTACGCACCGTCACCTACAGGACAGTTTGACACATCAAAGTCTGTTTACAAGCGTTGGCCGGTTTTACAAAAGAGTTTTGACAAGACAGAAGAATGTATGGACTGAAATATAATTTTTATTGGAAAGAGAGAGAGAGAGAGAGAGAGAGAGAGAGAGATACACACAGTGAACCCACAGCACAAGGGAAAACTCTTTATTTCTCTCTGCTCAGACTCTGACCAACAAAACAAAGCTCCAATGCTTGAGACAGCAGCAAACAGCCAAGCATCTTTCCAGCACGACGACACAAACGACTGGTGAGGAAACACTTTGCATCACACGATTGAAAAACACAACATTTTCCAAACCTTTCAAACTCTGCATTGAACCCACAGACAGAGAGAGAAGCGCGTCCTGCCCCGGCTCTCTCGCTCTCTCTCTCTCTCTCCTCTGCTGCTGATAGCTAAAAGGTGTGAGTCATGTGACACAGTCTAAAGCAGTCTCTTCCTTGCTCCACAGCTGTCAATCACTGTTCCCTCAGCCAACAGCACAGCTTGCAGTCGCTGTGGCTTGGGTTGGGAGGGGAGAGGGTGTAGGGGAGGGAAGGGGGCAGGATGTCGTCGGGGTAGGCAGTGCGGGATTGGTGGCTCGGCTTACACTGCGTGAGATGTGATTGAGGGAAGGAAGGGTGGAGGTGTCATGTTTGAGTGCCACAATAGCAGAAAACCACAAAAAGATACACAGATTTAGTTCAGAATAGAGTTTAAACTGGTGTTACTGATTAGTCGTCACATTAACGGGCTGAACTTTGATGACAAAGAGCAACAGTTTCACTCACAGCTGTGAAAACATCAGGAATACTGAAAAAAGTTGCTAGATGTGTGTGTGTGATTCACTTCTGTATGCTCTGTTATGTGTGTGAGTACCCCTAGATCAGAGTGTGTATGTATGACCTTTAATCTGTCTGTGTGTGTGTGTGTGTTCAGATTGTGTGCGTGTGTGTCTATCTGTAGGCCCTGCTGTGCCGGGGGTACGGCAACATGATTGCGTCCACGCTACCTTCGCTGTCCGAGCTGCTGTCAGAGTCGCTGCTGCCGGAATAAACCGAGAGTCCCGGTAAAACGCCGACGCACACGGCCGCTGACGGCAGGTGTAACACGCTCTGACCGGAGCTCAGAGGAGCCAAGGGGGTCTTCGCCGTCAGGCCGGGGACTGTCCGCTGATCTTCAGCTCCCCCCGCTCCTCCTCCTCCTGCTCCAGCCTCCTGTTCTGAACAGCACAACACACTGTCAGGTTCAGAACTTGTAAACGCAGACCTGCCTGCGTCAGGCTGCTTTAAAAAGGTCAGAGATGAAAACGGAGCGAAAGCAGGAATATCTGCACTACAAGGAGAGAGAAACGGAAGTATGACTGTGTTAGTAGCAATATCTCGCTGGTTTCAGTGGAAAGCTTTTATAAATTTTATACCACGTATGGAATAATTGTCTCAGATGAACTGCAAATGTTTGAAACATTTGCATCCAGCTTACAGGCACAGAGAAGAGTCTGAACACTGTAAATCAGACAATCAGACAATTCTACTGACTTCAAAAGCGTAATTAAAGACATACATCAACTACTTTAAAACTGCAGTCATCACCATTTTAAAGCAACAATTGTTGTAATATTTATTTAAAACAACAGAGGTGTTGCTCGTAACAAGCAGAGAGTTCTCCCCCCAGCTCTGCAGAGCATTTGAGCGTCTTCCAACTCACTGTTTTGATTTTAAGGCCTCAAACTACACTGCTTTGATTCGCGGCCTTGTTTCCGGCGGCAGGCAGCTGTTTACAGTCGAGCAGCTTTAATAAGCCCATTGTGCACTACCTGCCCAGCACCACGCTGCTGTCAGACAAAGTGCGTTTAGCACCTGAAAAGCCAGCTACATCCCAGGAGCTGGGAAAAGGCTGCCAAGCAAAACAAAATCAGTCAGTGCAGCTCAAGCAACTGTGGTATCGGCAGCGCTTGCACAGCAGTCAACGTGGAAACAATTAATGCAGTTAGTTCCAACTGTGGCTGTTTGCTACTTTTTGTTATGGAGAGAAATATGAAGCACGTACAGAAAGTGAAAGTGTTGAGAGAAGCGGCCACTTAGCTTTGGCTCAACCAGGAAACCACCGTGCATCAGCGCTGCATTGAATCTACTGTCGATCATGAGGATCAACCAGCCCTGGGCTTTCTGCGCTAATGCAACTGAATCTTCCGCTTCTACTTTGCAAAGAGGTTCAGTCGAATGCAATGCGTGCATCATTCGAGCGCGAGCAGTGGGCTGCATATCGGCTTGTTTCTTTCTGCTCTGCTAGTTCTTCCATTTAGCAATTCCAGGACTCAATCTCTGTCCACTTCAGACAGACTTCTCTCCTTACAGGCCTCAGGCTGCAGCCCACCTGCGTGTCTGTCTCCATTTCCTGCCGTTGCTGCCGCCGTTGTTGCTGCTGCTGCTGTTGTGATTTCCACCTTCTGTTTCTTACTGCTGTCTGACGACTGGGAGGAACTGAGTGAGAGGACACAGAGATATTGAAGATTTGAAGCTGCTCTGATCGTGTCTGCAATGTGTTAAATGGCTGTTCCAGAGTGAATGGCCTCATTCGCACTGACACGCAGAGAATCATTACCTGACTGCAGTCGCCCTCGGCTCCATGCTGCAGTTTTAGCATCTTTCAGCTTATGGTTTTGTTTTTTTTCTAATTTAATTATTCAATGAGCTTCATGTCGGACATACTGTGATAAACATTAGCTCTCAGTGGACAGACCTGGCTTATAGCTGGCATATAACACAGTGCATATTACTGTTTACAGCAACAGACTTTGTGATTAAAATGAAGGATTACAAACATCTGGGATAAAGTCCACAACTGTACAAAATATAAAATACAGGTTTTAGACATGTTAATGCTAAAATGTTACACATTATATATGAGTTAACGTTGTCAAAAGGTGACTGCCTGGGTGCAAGTTTGCCAAGTTACAATATTAGAACTGGCTAACAAAAGGAGGTGCATCTGCGTACCTGCGTCTCTTGACAGCTCCAGCCAGCAAATGAGCCTGAGACAGGTGGCTGGTCCTTTGCTCTGGCCCTGAATGTTTAGGCGCTGCCTTCTTTTCAGGCTCCTTGCGGCTTTCGGTGGACGCTTGCTTCACTAGAGCGCTGTGAAAGTGCAGAGTTAAGGTGAACACACCATAACGGAGGCCTTTGAGCGGGAGCAAACAGTGAGACTCGGCGGCAGGAGGAGACACGAGGCGGCTGCAGCAGCGGCCCGTTCAACAGGTTACATGCCGTCCTCCCTTCAGGGGGAGCCGTTACAACAGTGTGCTGGAAAAGGTGACACAGTTCTGAAGGGCTAAGAAAAGCACTTAGGCAAAGAGAGGTGACACACATATAGAGTCTAAAAGAAGACCATTGGATGGACGGAGCTCAGGAGACATGAAATCGGGTCGAGATGCTGAGGCGGAGGGAAAAAAGACGAGAAACGTGCAAAAAGATGAAAAACGCACACGGTAGAAGACAAAAAGGGACGCGGAGCCGACGCAAAGTGGAGCAGGAGCTGTGTGTGAGGTGCAGCTGAGCGGCGCTGAGTTAACTAAGGTCTGCACCTGCGTGTGTGTGTGTGTGTGAGTCTACTTTGTGTTCACAGCAACTGCTTTAAATTGTCACCGTAGTTACCCGCCTATGATACAGTTTCCACGACAACCCATTCTCTTCCTCATCTGCAGACCAACCTGTCTGTCAGAAACCTGTCTGTCCGCAGAGACAAAGGCAGAGAACAGTACCTGAGATGATGAAAGGCTCAGTGAGTCAAAACACTGGACACACATGGGCCGGTGGAGTTTTGTTATCGTAGCTTATCATATAACAATTAATGAAGATAAATGTGTCCTGAACTGTGCAGAATGCTGCATGTGCTGCGATATAGGTTAAGAAGCAAAGAGCGCAGTCTAGATCATCTTTTTTTAAAATCATGAATGAAGCATGAATCGTGTTAGTGCCCGCTCGGAACTGCTCCCACCAGTGGGAGAAAGGCTCGGCCAATCAGCACGTAGTACGCAGAATTAAAGATCGGAGACGCAAATGAAATCCCGCCTTATAAGTTGCGATTAAAGTAGCTACTTTGCTGTTCCAGGTGGTTGCTTGGAAAGGGCGGACACATCACTCTCTGCATAGTGCTGGTATCCTACATGTGTACAAGGTGTGTGTGTGTGTATGTGTGTGTAATGTATGCACAGTGCAGTCCCAGCAGGATCCTGCCTATGTTGGAGCTGTGCCTGCCTCTGCCAACACACACGTAAAGCTGCTTATCATATATGCACCAAGAGACTCCCAATTAGCAGCACGCGTGTCCTTCAACTGTTAAAAACAGCTTGAAGTGCACAAATGGAGCAGAAAACAGCGTCACTGCTGGGCTGAGGTACTGCTATAGCTACTGACTGACAGTATGCTGAGTTATGTCACCAGTGGCACTGAAGTTGCAGGCTGTTGTGTGACCACTCACACTCAAACTTCAACAGAGAACAAAAAATCGAATTCTGTGTCACACCCAAGGTTCACGTGGAGGAGCTCCGGCTGACATAAAGACTGTGGTACAGTGTTGCATCCAAATTAACTACACGGACTCTGATCATACAGATCATTAAACCCCAAACCTCTTTCCTTTTCCCCAGTGGAGCACATGAAGTCTCTGTGCTGAATTCCATGACTGGTCTCCTCCAATCCTCAGTACACTTAAACATTAAAATAAACAAGAAATAAATGAGAAGCAACAGCGACTGAAACTACAGCTCAGTGATTCATTTGAACCTGTGAAATAACCCCACAGTGACTGAAGTGTGGTTTTTTATAGACACAAACACGTGATTAAAGGATATTCTGTATTCCAACAGTTCCTGCTTCTCCTCATCCCTGCGTTGCTTCTCCACCAGGCACTGTTGCCGGGAGACCTCGTCCAGGAAGTTGGTCTCATCCTCGTCCAATCCTCTCACCATGTTCCCTGTCACCATGGAAACAAACATGCTCTCAACACATGGCGGTGGAGTGGTTGCATTTTTCTTCAGAAAACATAACCGTAACTGTTTAAATGTTGAAATCCCGCACACGAGTGGCCTGCGTGTAAAAAGGAAAGCCTGATACCTTAGAGGCAGCGTTAAAAACAGACAAGATCAGCTTGTTTATGGCATTTGCTGTGAATTTCAAACACTGTCTGTAAACATATTCAAAGTAGTTTTACGAATGCTTACAGTTAATCTCTTGATATAGAAAATGCAAAACAATGCACATAAATGAATGATAAGTCATGGCATATTTAACTTGTCTAGGGATAGACAGAGAAAATAGTAGAGTACCTACAGTGCAGCACTGAGAAAAACACTTTAAACAGGTGCTGCTTTGCTGTCTGAAAATAATGTTATGATTATTAAAATAGCAAAGTTAAACAAGTAAAAAAGAGCAAAAACAAAAAAACCCAAAAGCCAACCCACAGAGCAGCGCAAAGTGAGCGGAGATGAAGCCTCACTGGTTAGCTGTCATTATATTATTAATTAAACGCAGCGTTTGTAAGATCAGCTTGAAACAAATGGACAGCTGATCAATATTCCCCTGAATGTTTATCTTCATATGACACATGTTTAAACAACGCTGATTAATAAATGTACATCAAGTGTCTATAAAATAATATGCTACAGAGGGTTCAGTCCTAACCTGAGGGGTACTCCAGCAATCGAGTATGTCAATTCTATGATGTTACAGCTTCCTGTAAGTCAGTGGAAGTGTAAAACAAGTGTGAATAAATAAAGTATAAGTGTGGGAGTGAGTGTTTAAAAAGACACTTGCCTATGTTACTGTGCGGTAAGACCGTCTGAATGTGTGTGTTCTGATATAGTCCGGTTTTTCTGGTGAAACCCAGCTTCGTCTCTAGAGGGCGCTCTAAGCCTTGTACTATACCGGGTATCAGCAGCTGCAGCCGCTCGAGCAGAAGTAGTAGTCAGCACTTGATGAGTAAATTCAAGTGTACACGCTTCAAAGAGACCCCCGATGCTAACTGTAACTGGTTACTTG
The DNA here is from genome assembly GCA_008933995.1 of Datnioides undecimradiatus. NCBI lineage: Eukaryota > Metazoa > Chordata > Actinopteri > Lobotiformes > Datnioididae > Datnioides > Datnioides undecimradiatus. Next base: position 89,515 of record WARS01000011.1, read on the forward strand.
GATATTTACTCAAGGTAAGCTGACTGCAATCAGCACTCGTGTAACAGTAATTTGTTTTCGTAGACACTTAGTTGGTAACTGAGACATTAAGAGACACTGAATGTGACTTTAGTTAAGAGCGTGTGAACGTCATCACGCGCTTGTACGAAAAATGGCGGGCGACAGTAGAAACAACTCCGGGAAAAGCTAGTGACCGTCTGTGTGAGCTAGCATGAATGAAATTATTGTAGTATAAGTGTGGGAACATAATACGGAAGATATGACGAACCGAGTAACTGTTACTAGCGTGCAGTAGCCAAGTGTGTCACTACGCTGGCTAAGCTAAGCTAATATGAATATGTCCCGACAAGCCCATGCTAATCTTGCTAGTATGCTAATGCTATAGCTGATTTGGAGTTAAAAACAACCAGGATGAAGTCAGTTTATAAGAATAATTCAGAGGTTTAAGAAACAGGTTTAAAACGTTGATGAAAGGAGTAATAAGACGAGTTTATACACTGAAATACTAGAGTAATGTGGATATTCTGAGCTGTTATTTTCATGGTTGTCGGGTACATAGAGTTTATGTGTTACTCTCCTGTATATATGCTTTACACAGTATTTTGGTACCTTAGAGGACAGCATGTTACTTGTCATACTTAGCTGTATGATGTGTACAAATGAGAAAGCTCTTAACATGGGTATTTAGAAAAGGAATCACGTGATACGGGAACTGAATATGGTATCAAAACTAACACGTTTATTGGACTGTAAATAAGACAGACTGTAGTCTTTTTATAATGTACTACAATAGATATTGTTCATGGTTCTGGATGAGTGAAATCAAGTGTACACGCTACAGAGAGCGTTCCTGATGCTAATTGTAACTTTAATATTTTCTACAGAAAATAAATATGGTGTCAATGTCACGTCATTCCTAAAAGTGCAACATAAGTAATGAAGTTTGCCAGACATCCTTTCTAACTGATTATTCTCTGCAAAGTTAAGAGCACAGGTTAAAACTGACAAATTGAAACTGAGTGGTGGCGTGGACAGTTTCACATTTAATGGCTCATGACTGGTTCAAATCCCTGTGATGACTGTTGATCTTTATGACACACAGCTACTGGCTCTTGGTAGAATAGCAGTGAAGAAAAGTGTTAATTCACACCTAAATGATAAATGACTGATATAACAAAGACGAACGGAGACTCACTGAATTTAAACTGCTCCTCATATTCCTCTTGTTTCTTGTCTTTCTGCTCCTGCAGTCGCTCAAAGAGTGAACGGGGGTCATACTCCTCCTCCGGGACCTCTGAGGAGCACGCACACAAATATGTGGATTTCCATTGGGGCGTGTGTATTCAAGAGGTTTGGTGCATTTCAGGTCTGTGTGTATAGATTTCTCACCCTCGGGGTCGTCCGGCTTCCTCACTTTCTCCCATTCCTCCTGCCTCTTCTTCCTCCTCTCGTCAAGCTCAGCTTCCGACACAAACTTCCTGCTGAGGTCGACGCCCGTGGCCCCTCCCCCTGCCATTACAACTGACCTACACGCAAAGACACATACACACCTTCCATCTGAATGTCGAAAGATTGTGTTTTTTTGGAAACAGTGTATTTCTGCTGGACCCTTATAGAAGAGAACGAGTCTATAGTACTGCTTTCCCTCTGGGGATGAACACGGATTTTATTAATTTATTGCTTTTCTATGTAGTTCAGCAAAGAAATTAATCAATCTGATTCATCAATACGCAGCTTGAGTCCCCCGAGCCTTTAAAACCAGTGCTTACTAGTGCACACAGCCGTGTGTACTCTGATCAGCACAACCTGATCCCACAGTTAAGCATTTGATAATAATAAAGTTTTAACCCACATGTGCAAACTTCCAATGGAGAGTGAAATAACACAGTAATAATTCATTCTCCAATAAAATGTTAATGAGTCTGTTTGCCACAGAGGTTCCTCTTATGAGTGTGTCTGTTTGTGTGTGGTGCTTTAGTAAGAATATTTTGCCATATAAAAACAAGCTGCTACCGAGTCAGATCAGTGAGAGGAATGCTCACAAATATGTCCCCATGTTTTGACATGAAGGCTCATGTGTTTTGAGAATATCCGGAAACAGAGGTGAGATGCACCAGCAGACGCCTTTCCAGAAACCAACTTGTCTTTAGTGAAAACAGTGTTTGTAGAGTGAAACGACAGATTCTGCTCCACAGGTTCTGATAATCTAACAGACTCAGCCTGTATGATGCCGTGTTGTTTTTATAATTTGATCATTTTCATGGTGACATACTGCCGCACTGACGTCATTAAATGGACAACAAGTGCAAGCAATAACAAGCCCACGTGCGACACTTTTGTTAGATTTTTGTTTATTCATTTACATGTCGATTGGAAAGGACTCAACCTCTTAGCCTTTAGCTCCCCCCTGTGGTCTTTATTAATCATTACAAGTGGCTAAAAATTACAGCAACTGAGCGGATTTCTCTTCAGTAAAGACAGAAGAGACTCATAAAGGCGGTTCAACCATTTTTCAATAATGTCACGAACGAGGTAAATCCAAGCTCTGCTCAGTGGACTGAAACAATTCGGCTCTGTCAATTCATAACCAGCAACGAGGAGAGCCGTTTAAGGACGCTAACAACACAAGCATTTAATCCGCAGTACAACACTCAGACATATTAGCTTTCTGTTGCTCTAGCTTAGATGCTGGAGCGGCGAAGCTGTGGTCACGCAGCTGTCCTATGTGTGGTGCTCCCCGGTTAGCATTAGCTTCATTAGCACTGAAGCACTGAACTTAACACCGGGTTATGTTGGACAAGCTGCGCTGTCAGCTGCACCGCCGACAACACCGGTGTCCCTCCTTACGACTGCTTCACGTAATCTTGAACATTTTCTCTATCACATTAACTTACCCAGCGCTGCTAGTCGATATATCGCGGATCCAAATCGATGACGTTTTGTGTTACTGCAAAAACAGTCCGACGCTATCGCGGCCGTACGCCTTTAGTTCCGGCCTGTTTGAGTGCAGCAATGCTAAATAAAACGCTGAAAATCGAATGCAACGCAAAAAAGACAACGGTGCCCCCGAGGGGTGACACTAGAAACAGCAGTACATGGAAATCTGGACTTGAAACAAGGAGAAAACTAGCAAAAAAGCATATAAGAGAAAGAAATGCCACATTATTAATTATATAAAAATATTTCGTGTGATAGGGCAAGTGTAGACAAAGATGTGATACATAGCTTAGTACAGATTTGATTTGAAACGTTACACTTCTTTAAAAAAATGTTTGTGTTGGTAAATTTTCATTTTCAAATGTGACGTGAATTCAAATGATAATGTAAATACAATTAATTAATTTTCTTCACATGGAAAGAAAACCAGTTTGACCTAAAACATGAAAAAGCTTTGCTGTGGAGTCTGTACTCTCATGTGTCATAGTATTGAACGATGGCAACAAATGTGTTTTTGCGAAACATTATGATGTCACAGTGAAGTTGACCTCTGAATGTTTAGATATAAAAATCATCTAATGATTTTATCCTATTGGACATTTTGAGAAATGTAGTCATAGTCACAGCATACACTGAGTTATAGCCAGAGTCTTGTTGCGTAAGGTCACGGTGACTGTTGGTCTTGGACCAGTGACAACCTTGGTTAGTGTCTCTAGTTTTGCGTCTGAACTCGTCTGTTTTACAAGTTGTTCTTTTTCCCTGGCATGACATCATCAAACAGCAAAGCACTGCACAATGGGAAGATCCCCATGTAGCTTTTTGACAACACATCAATGATACTGGACAGAAATAATGTTTTGGGTTTTTTTTTTACACCAACTGCATCTTCTGACAGTATGTCACCCTCTGTTTGGTCCTGTCTGACTTGAAAAGCACAAGTATAAGGTCATTTTCAACTATACTTCCAGCTTTTTTTCTCACTGGTGACTGGCTTTCTTCTTCTTCCACTGCTGGTTGTCCACTTTCCTCGAGCTTCATGCAGTGGGTTTGCAGAACACACTTGTCAAGGTACGTTTTGTTGTGTTTTACCGTGTGTGTGCTCTCTTCTGCATCCAAAAGCACACACATGATCAAAATCAGTCTTCTGTATACTTGTGAATTTGAGGAGGTGAGCAGAGCAAATGTTGTATGCTCCTGTATCTCTGTTTCTTTGTCCAGATGCTTGTGAGACAGCCTTTGAAACATGGGCAGAGCACAAATGCAGCACAGTGAAGCTCGAAATAAGTTGAGTTTCTCTTGAAACAATGTCAAAACAGTGTCCCTGGTAAAGGATTGACGCACACTATTTAAGGTCAGGCATCATGTCATTATGGAGCCTTGCACCTTTCTTTACCTCAGAGGATATGTTCTTTAAAACGTTCTTGTTTTGTTACCAGCCCTGAGCTTGATGACAGGTGTGTTTCAGGCTTGAGGAATAATAACTGACAACCCCATTTGATGGAGCTTTCACAGGTATTTCGCAAGAGGGAAAGATTGCCCCTGACTGTCTGAACTTTTATTTATTTATTTTATGTTGCGTAATTTCTAAAACATAAGGAACAGATAAACTACAATGCAAGTAACTAAGGTAAATAACTAAGGATGAAAAATGATCACTTTTGACATCTGTGAATTAAGAGTGATTATTCAGGGGGTGTGTTATCTGTGTCTGTTTGTCGCTCCCACATTCACCTTTAATCCAGGCAAACAAAGTACACAACCAGAAGAGGCAGTGCTATAAGCTGGACTACACCCTGAAAGCAGCTCGTGCAGCTGGATCAGTTCACTTCAGTTCATTCCACCATGTTTGCTTCAGTCATCCTGCTGTGGGTCTGCATCGTCTCCATCATCTTTCTCCTCAAACCCCGGAGGCCCAAGAACTTTCCACCAGGACCTCCTATCCTGCCGTTACTGGGAAACATTTTACACCTGAGCTTAGAAAACCCCCTGAAGGACTTTGAGAGGGTAAGAGAATCGCTGATGTGAATTATGTTGATCTTCCAATGCGGTAAATTTGTAATGTCACCGATGCAAGTACTATTATCAGTACCTAAACTTGTTTGAGGTTGTCCAAGTCTTCCACTTGTGGCCACTGCGCAGCTTTTCCCGACAGATAAATAGCTTCACCTGTTTCTGTGGCACTTCACCTGACCAGACTATAAAATTAACCTCTTGGCTCTCAGTGTAAAATGAATCACATGTGATCTCTGCACTGCCTGGTATATTCTAAGCCCACCGACTGTTTTGTGATTGCGTAACATGTTGCCGTTGTCTGTAGAGTTAACTTCCCACTAAGTTGGACTTTTGCCAACTATTTGTAGAGGTCATACATAGCGCTCCCTACACATAGTGAGAGTCATCTTTGCTAAGCTGGTATTTGTGAGCAGGATTTGAGATCTCCACTGTCCCAAGTAATCATGGCAAGGGCTGTGGAATGAAACATTGTTTTGTTAAACTGCGGTGTTACATAATGCTCTTATTATTTTTCTGTTGCTTTTTCTCAATTATATTTCTTTTATCGAAGGATGATTCCACTCTGTTGTGTCTGTTTCTCCCACGAATTAAGGGCAGATATGTTTTTGTGATTTCAGCGAATTGCCCCTTTAAATAATAATGTCCGTCTGAAGGTACCTGACACCTATGTTGCATACACATACGCTGACATGTCATCTCGTCCCAGCTGAGGAAGACTTATGGAAACGTCTACAGCCTGTACTTGGGTTCCAGACCAGCAGTGGTCATCAGTGGGCTGAAGGCCATGAAGGAAGCTTTATTGACCAAAGCTACAGAGTTCGCCGGACGACCCCAAGACCTGTTTGTCAATGACACCACACAGAGAAGAGGTAAGAGTGGACACACATCATAGGGCAACTTAAACTTGGTTCATTTAAAAAAAACAAGTGATGAGACTGAATGTGTCTTCTGTGAATGCTCTGTGTGCAGGGATGGGATATTAACCAGTATAACTATACCTTTTTATCTAAAGAGGTAAAACAAGGAGTCCATTTATGACATCAAAGCGATCTGGCTGTGAGACTGGATGCTACAACCTTCCCACAGTTCATTATAAAGAGTGCTTTTTGCTGTGACGATAGTTGGATTAGATCAGATACAGGGACTGGATGGGAGAGATAGCATCCATCACCATTAATATAGCATCGTTTTACATTTTTAGTGCTTTTATGCTGTTTATATTAAACAAAGTCTACTCTAGTACACTAGAGTACCCTCTAGAAAATGTAGTATCTTTGTCTTAACAACTAACCAACATGTCAGGGCCTGTGCAGTAGCTTTGTAGCCGCGAGGCCACACAGCCCATGCAAATTACATCACCACACCTTATTTCACTCCAGCAGTTTTAAGCAGGGTTAACACGGTCTTTTAGTGATGAAGGAGAGCCGGGTTGTTCTCTGCATATCTGTAAGAGTGACAGATTTGAGCCAGACAAAGCCATCAAAGACCCTCAAAACAGGCTGGTAGATAAAGCAACATCATTAACATTAAGTAGAATATCATCTGGAAATACGAAATATAATGTGAAGTGTTGTAATAATGTAGTTGGTGTGAGGGAAGGGGATAGAGAGGATAAGGCGCGATGGAAGAAGATGATTCGCTGTGGCGACCCCTGAAGGGAACAGCCGAAAGGAAAAGAAGGATGTGAAGTGTTGTAATAAAATCTGCTGTGATTTGGTTCAATCGGAGGATGTGGTCCTATCTATTTAGACGTTCAAAAGAAAGAATACGTAAAAGGCAGTACAGACCGCATGCTTTGACGGGTGACTGTAGGAATATGAAATGTTAGTGGTCAACATTGATGAAAGTTTTGATAGCAGTACTAGTTTTTTGGGGTTTTTATTTGTGTCTGGTTTGAACGCACATAATGAAAATACAATCAAAGTTTTGTGGAGAGCAAATAATGAATTATAGTAAAATAGATGAGCTTTGGAATAAAACATCAATAGTCACATTGGACAGTGTTGTTTCGAGTGAGTATCACATTAGATGACCCCGACGCTCACAGTGGTTGCTCTTTGTGTCACCACACCCTGTGTAGGTGTGATTCTGGCAGACTATGGCCCGAGTTGGAAGGAACACCGTCGCTTTGCTCTGATGACCTTGAGGAATTTTGGTCTGGGGAAGAATTCCATGGAGGAGAGGATTCATGGAGAGGTCCAATACATCATTAATACACTGGAAAACAGCGTTGGTACGTCATCTGTGGGTCCGCAATACACATTCAGAAAGTACCAAAGACTTAAATCATCAGTATCAACACCACAATATTAAGTAATTCTACTACAGTGTTTATTCTCATTGCCCTTGTCTCCTTGCCTCTCTGCTCGGTGCCTGTGGCAACATTGTGCAACTGTTGATATTTGTTTGTATTTTTTGTCATACTTCAGTCTGCATTGTGTCTTCGACAGGCAAAAGCATAAGTCCTCAGCTTATGTTTCATAATGCGGCATCCAACATCATCTGCCAGGTTCTGTTTGGGAAACGCTTCGACTATGATGACGAGTTCATCAGAGTGATTGTTCGATGCTTCACTGAGAACGCAAAGATAGCAAATGGGCCATGGGCTATGGTGAGTTTAAGCATGTTTCCATGGTAACCGCACCTGACTCAGGAGAAGCAACAAGACTGACGGTGCGTTTGAAATCATACACTAACATTCCACCTGTTACACACTGATTTAGTAGGCACTGTGCTGCATAGTGCCTCCTAAACCAGCGATTAACTATGCCGTTACTATAAGAAGCCGCCAAGAGTGAATACTCCACTTACACATATATACATATTCTCATGCATATGCACACATACACACATGCCTGCATACATAACAATATGTCTAAGTATGAGGGTATATGAGCCAAGTGCATGTGTATGCGTGCATGTGTGTCAGGAAGCATGTTTGGACTGTTTGTTTTTTGTTTTTTTTACAGCTGTATGACTCTCTCCCCATGATTCGAAGCCTGCCGCTGCCCTTCAGCCAGGCCTTTAAGAATGTTGAGGTATGTTAATTGAGAGAAATATTGTATATATTAACAAGAAATGGTTAAAAATCCTGGACTAAAAAAAAAAAAAAAGAAATCCAGGATTAAACAAAAAGACCCTCTGTTATTTTCCTCTATTGTGACACACATGATGACAACTAACACAAAGAAAGTCAAATAATACAAATTATAAACATTTATTTATGGATTTCAGACTTGTCAGAAGCTTGCGAAATGCTTGTTCGCCGAGCACAAAAAGACCAGAGTCCCTGGACAGCCGCGAGACTTTGTTGACTGCTATCTGGATGAAATGGATAAGGTGTGTACGTGTGTGTCTGTGTCTGTGTGTCAAAGTCAGCTCACATCCACGCATTCACTTCTATGTGTGTGACGGTGCTCTGACTCTTTTCACACCATTCAGTGCGTGTATTTAAAATGAATTGGGTGTGTTTTGGTTTCGAACAATCCTCTTTTCAGCGAGGCGATGACGGCTCTTCGTTCTCAGAGCAACAGCTGAGAATGTATGCTCTGGATCTTCACTTTGCTGGGACTGACACTACCTCCAACACCCTGCTCACTGGTTTCCTCTACCTAACAACCTACCCACACATTCAAGGTACGGCTGCACATGAGTGTGGGTCGTCACTCTTCTGTCACCGGCTCCATAGTTCGCCTATCATTCTGTTTTTATATCCAAAATTTGAATTCCACTGCTGTCCAATCACAAAGCGCCGTGTGTTCCGTGTAAACGTTATCTACAACGATACGCATGATACACACTCTGTGCCGACAAGATTCCCTCTGGGGACAATAAAATCTGTCTATACATTAACCAGCTGTTAGTCTGGCCAAGTGGTCATTAAGGCTTTCTGCAAAAGTCCACATAGAACATAAAGATCAGGTGGCTGCTCATTATCCCTCAGGTTTTTGAAAGACCAAAGAGCTGCTCACCATTAGTGTTAGCTGTTTGTCAGCCAGGACACAGGTGGGCAGGTATATCTCTCTCACCTTTATTGCAGGAACTCTGATCGGAGGGCTAGAGGAAGGTGTATCATTAGTAGAGGTCTAAAGCAAAGCTGATGAAAGTAAGAACTGTCACAATAGCAATGCTAATTATATTAAGGTCTCACAAAATCACCAGAAACAAATATTAAAAGCAATACCATTAAAAATAATTGTTATCCCAGCAAACAGCACTAAATATTTGAACTGTTAATATTAATAAAATACAAAGCAAACAGCAAACTCTACAAGGAAACCTTGCCTGTCGTCATATCTGTCAGCAGCACGGGCTTCATACTGATGCCTCAAAAACAATCCAAGTAAAATATGAACATTCCAGGACCGGACGATATGAACGATAGGTTACTCATCACTCAGCTCGGCACTGGGTCCTGGAGAAAGTTCACACAGCTGTCTGAATGGCTGCAATAGGCTAGTTAACCATGGAGGGTTATTTCACTCTGCGTGATACTGTTGGTCTGCTTACATGATGGAGTGCTCCTCAGCCAATAGGGAACTAGAGATAGTAATACTCCTCATCAAGTGTACTCTAGCCTTTTGTATGATTCCTCTCAATATTATTATTTACAGATTAGGCTGCACTATGGAAACACACCAGCAGAAAACACACAAAGCAAAGATCAGTTAAAATGTCCTCACAGTGAACTTTACTGCAACTATTCTTATATTATAAATTATAAAATTAAATGAAAGAACATCTTAAAGCCGCAAGTGCGTTAACACTTACACTTATACTGTGGTGCAGTATCACAGTATCACACCACCAAGTCCTTATGCCCAAACTAACAATGAATTCCCTGTCTAATGTCCAACTGATCAATTAGAAACATCCACCTTCATCAGTGTGTTCTCACTGTCATTTCCAGGGTTTGGTGTTAATTGATCAGTCCCTATAGCTGCAATCAGAATGAATGAACATGTTGACGTTTTTAAAACCTTTTATATACTTTAAAACACTCAGATGTCATATATGGTCTTAAAATCTACTGGGAAGTATTCAGGGTGGGCCAGTGGTCAGTCAGAGTAGCTGGATGTTTGTTTGTTTGTTTGTTTGTTTGTTTTAACTTCTGCCAGAATACAAAAGTGGTAATTTAACAATAACCCTATAAGTGACTCTGTTGAACAGTGAAAGTGAATGTCAGCTGTGTCTGTTGTCCAGTGTCCATTCACTTCATTCTCACATGGTTTGTCTCTACTCTGAACACGATGCTAACACTGTCATATTCCTCTGCCCCTGTAACTCTCAGAGCGCTGTCAGCAGGAGATAGACAAAGTGTTGGGAGGGAGGGATCAGGCCAGATTTGACGACAGACACGACATGCCTTACATGCAGGTATATCATCGAAATGGATTTCTCTTATTAATGTCACTTGAGTCTGCTAAAGGTTGGTCAGTCGGTGAGATCAACTTAAGAACATGTTTGAAACTCTGTCCACACAGGCTGTGATCCATGAAGTGCAGAGGATTGCCAACACAGTCCCACTCAGCGTCTTCCACTGTACGACCAAGGACACAGAGCTCATGGGTTATTCCATTCCCCGAGTAAGAAGCATTGAACGTTGTCAGTAAGACGTCAAACATTGAAAACGCATTGTGTTTTTTAGGCCGCACCAGTGTAATCATGTGCCAAATCATGTGTGACTACTACTTCTCCAAAAATAAAGTGGAGAAGGTCCAGAGGACATTCTGATGGTGCTTTACAAGAGTAACATTGCACTGGGAATGATCTGTTGTTGCAACTTTGAAAGGTGGCCAAGTTAGAGTCTCAAGTGCAGTAATGAAACATGTTGATGCACTTTGACACATTACCAAAGTGATGTCACAAACCTTACATTTACTCGGTTTCTTCAGTAAGTCTTACAGATGTTTCTGCCTCCCTCCTCTGCTCTTGATTCTCTCTCTTCATTTTCTCCTCAGGGTACAATGATCATCCCTAACCTGACCACTCTGCTGAATGAGGAGGGACAATGGAAGTTCCCTCATGAATTCAACCCTGAAAACTTCCTCGATGACCAGGGAGGGTTCGTTAAACCAGAAGCCTTCATGCCTTTCTCCGCAGGTATGAGAGCAGAAAACTCAGACAGCAGTGTCTCATTGCGACGCGTGTGCAGAGGCACGCACAGATGAGGATGGTGTGACCAGAATGTGGCAGATGACTTTAGGGGTCTTCTTCTTTTATGTCTCAGGTCCTCGTATGTGTCTCGGAGAGGGTCTGGCTCGTATGGAGCTCTTCCTCATCATGGTGACTCTGCTGAGGAAGTTTAAGTTCATGTGGCCTGAGGATGCAGGGGAGCCAGACTACACTCCGGTGTATGGGGTTACTCTGACCCCCAGACCTTATCATATGAAGGTCCAGCTCAGGGCAACGCAGTAAGGCAGTCTGCAGACACACAACAGGAACAGTGACAAGAAGCAATAGCAGTCATGAACACTTGAGAACATATTATTGCATGAATCATGGTGTAAACTAATCAGAACTGAGCGAATTGTCTGTTAGACGTATTCATTTAGATTTCAAATGAGCAGTAGCCCTTTGGTCAAAGTGGTCACACTGGTCAAAACAAAAACAAACGTTCTGCACGCATACATATACTATACTGCTTACTCATGTAATCTGATTACATTCTTTGACATGTGCACTTATTGTGTACTTGTGTATTTAAATTACATTATTTGATATGTATTCTCAGCGCTTAAGGGAGTATTTCTGATATAACATGTATTGATGCATGATCGATATGTATGGAATGGATATGATGAAAGCTATATGGCTAATGTATCATGTTTTTATCCTGGTTTGTAACATTCTTTGTGTTTTGTAGTGCAGCAGTAGCACTTTAATAGTATCCTTACAATATGCATTTATGAATTAAAACATTAGTTCAGTATTAAAACCTTATCAGTCCTATTATGTCTCCTGTTCTGTTGGTAGACTGCACATTAAACAGGCAAGATGAATTCATAATTACAGTACAAATGCATCAAGGAGCTTGCATGAATGAAGAGTACTCAGTGTGTAATGTGTTTCTGAGAAACCCCTGAATGTCTGCAGTTATGTAATAGTTCTTCATTTATCTGTTTTCTTTTATAGTTGATGACTAAAAGTAAACTCCTCTTGGTTTAACCATGGGCTGTATACAATACAAGCAGCAGTTAATCATGAGATCAATGCACACAAACAGACATCCCATCATCCTTTGCTGCAGACTGACTGACACCCCTCCCTTCAGTTTCTGGAGTTTGGGAAGGGCTGAGTTACTCTTGACTTGCAAATACTTCTACTTGTGTCTATTCACCCATACTCTATGGACAACATTTAGATGGTTTTGACGGGATCAAAACAATGCATTTAGACTTTTGTTAAATTGAATTTTAATCTCAATGGCTCCCTCCAGTGGACACCATTGGGAAATGCATTTAACATGATTTGAAAACTGTTTCCTGCACATACTGCATTTACACTGCGTTCCACATTATTATGCAAATGTAATTTTTCTCTCTTTTTCCTAAATAATCTATAAAAATGATAGTTCTCATAATTTTCATGTCATCAAGCATTAGAGTATAACTCAACTGTTTTTGAATGAACCTCCAAATCATAACGTTTTTTTAAAAAAAAATCAAAATCTTAAAATGCACTGTTCCACATTATTACGCACAATAGAGTTTCAAAACATTTTATTGTTGTAAACAACTGAAAATGGTCATTAGTTAAACTGCAAGCATTTGCAGGTTATATTTGCTGAAATCAAAAGCTCTTTCAATCAAAAATATCTTAACAGGCCAAATTACATTTTGACATAGGACCCCTTATTGGATAGGAGCTTCACAATTCTTGCATGGAAGTTGTCAGTGTTTGGATGGTTTCTGCTGGAATTTCTTTGCAGGATGTCAGAATAGCCTCCCAGAGATGCTGTTTTGATGTGAATTGCCTCCCACCCTCATAGATCTTTTGCTTCATGATGCTCCAAAGGTTCTCAATAGGGTTGAGATCAGGGGAGGATGGGGGCCACACCATGAGGTTTTCTTGTTTTATGCCCATAGCAGTCAATGATGCACAAGTATTCCTTGCAGCATGGGATGGTGCATTGTCATGCATAAAGATGATCTTGCTACGAAAGGCACGGTTCTTTTTTTGTACCACGGAAGAAAGTGGTCAGTCAGAAACTCCACATATTTCACAGAGGTCATTTTTACACCTTCAGGGACCTTGAAGGGGTCGACCAGCTCTCTGCCCATGATTCCAGCCCAAAACATGACGCCACCACCTCCCTGCTGACGTCGCAGCCTTGTCGGGACATGGTGGCCGTTCACCAACCATCCACGACTCCATCCATCTGGACCATCCAGGGTTGCACGGCACTCATCAGTGAACAACACTGTTTGGAAATTATATTCATGTACGTGTAGGCCCACTGCAGGCGTTTCTGCTTCTGAGCTTTGGTTAAGGGTGGCTGAATGAGGTTTATGCATAACTGCAACCCTCTTGAGGGTCCTACACCTTGATGTTCTTGGCACTCCAGAGACACCAGCAGCTTCGAATACCTGTTTGCTGCTTTGCAGTGGCATTTTAGCAGCTGCTCTCTTAACCCGACGCATTTGTCTGGCAGAAATCTTCCTCATTGTGCCTTTATCTGCTCGAACCCGTGTGTGTTCTGAATCGGCTACAAATCTCTTTACTGTACGATGATCACGGTGAAGTTGTTTTGAAATATCTAAAGTTGTCATACCTTCTCCTAGGCATTGAACTATTTCTCGCTTTTCAGCAGCAGAGAGATCCTTCTTCTTCCCCATAGTGCTGGAAAATGGTGGTCTGCTTAATAATGTGGAACATCCATTCTTAAGTAGTTTTCCCTTTATTTGGACTCACCTGCAAACTAATTGGCACAGGTGTCTGAGATTGATTGGAGTGACTGGAAGAGCCCTGACACACATTCCCATCCATGTGTTTAAACTGACAGACAAAAAAATGACCTTTATGACCTTTAAACACAATTTGCATAATAATGTGGAACGCAGTGTAGATGTCTATAAATGAACAGACTCTGTATTGTGTATGTTTGCAGAAGAATCTTGAGGAATTGGTGTCCATCTTCCTCAGACTCAAAACTCATATCCCTCACAAAAATAATTTAAATTCACATTTTTGTATTTTACGTGTGAGCAGATTTTACAGTGTCTTACCCTCATCTCTGTAACTTGCTCAGCATTGTTTTCTCTGTTCTGGGAAGCATATTACTTATTTACTACTGATTGAAAAATACGTGGGTGTTGTGGTTTTGAGTTAGTTATTTCCTGTTTTACTTAAATATACTCTGCTATAGTGATCTTTACCTCTTTGTCTCTTCCTCGCCTGTGTGATTGTCACCACTGCCTTCATGTTTTTCACCTGTTGTCCCTGCCTCCTTTGTGTGTTCGGTCCATGTACTCTTTGCCAGTTGGTACTTGTGCCTTTTCCTGCCTCCTCGTGTTTTTCAGACAAAGGCTAAATGTTTGTTCTGGATGTTGTTTCCTGCCTGTTCCCAGGTGAATTTGCCTGTGTTGAATTTGGCCTTCGCCAGCCTCAACATCCTGTAAGAGTTTTGTTAATTTCATATTTGCGTCGACTAAAACCTAAAACCATTGACGTTCCCCAGGTCTGTATACAATACAAGCCAATACAAACCTCTTGTTTTCCTGTAACTAGTAGCACTGGTCAGCCATAGACCCAGGAGACAACTCTGATGAACTGAACAGTCCTGTGCATCAGAGATGTTGTCAGGCACGCTCCATGGCTAGAAACTACCCGTGTGAATGCAGGACTATTCACAGCTATAACCGCACAATATTTAACAGAGCAATGACTTTTGAAGCTATGCACAGTAACATGTCAGAGATATTGGAGTGAACAGGGTTGCTACAGGTCTCCTAAATACCAGAACAGTACATCATGTTAAACATGCCTGATTAGACTGAGAGTGAAGAACAGATCATATGGTTTTTTAATTTCCCCACAGTATCTTAAGTTTAATGTTACTGGATACATAGTACAGCCATGATGACCGTAGTATCCAGGTCAGATCACTGGTTAACAAGTGAATGACCTGATGCAATCACTGTGCAGGCCACATGACTGTGCAAAGGTTGTGTGTGTTTATTAGGATAAATATATATAAAAAGGGGAGTAGAGTGTAATCGGTCTTCAGAATCACATCTTCACCATCATGTTTGCATCAGCGGCTCTGTTCTTGTTGGTTGCTCTGCTCGTCATGCTCCTCTTTCAGAACCGCAGGCCCAAAAATTTCCCTCCTGGCCCCCGACCAATCCCCATCCTGGGAAACCTGTTGGAGCTCAATCTGGAGAACCCCGCTGCCGACCTGGAGAGGGTAAAGTCGAATAACGTCACCAAGTGACTGCCTGCATGTATAGAAGGAACTCAAATTCTTGTATTTTAAATAAGATTTAACAACCTTAATTGGTAAAAATCAAGAGAATCAGTCGTTTCTGTAAAATGAACTTTTTTTTTTCCTGACTGTTGCCTCTGAGTTTGCATGATCTGTATTTTCTGCAGTCCTTAGCTACAGACACACTGAATTTAATAGCCAGTGGGAGGAAATGCTATGCTGCTGTTGCTCTATCGTCCTTGTCTGCTGAGTTGAACTCTAACAGGACTGGAGGTTGTAAATAATAACCATACTTTAAAGAGAGGGAGCTCAATTTAATGCCCCATTAAATTGGCTGCATCAGTAATACAGGCTTAATAATTAGGTAATGACCTGTTACAGTGACTGATGGTTGTGCTGAATAAAGGCCAATCACCTTAGCCCCATTGACTATATTGTACTATGTCTCTGTCCCCAGCTGACCAAACGCTATGGTAACATCTACAGCATTTTCATTGGTCCCAGGCCTGCGGTCGTCCTCAATGGGCTACAGGCAATAAAGGAAGCCCTGGTCAACAAGTCTGCTGACTTCTCTGGCAGACCACAAGACCAAATGGTCAATCATGCCGTAGTAATGCAAGGTACGGAGCAACCGTTTGTCTGTCTACTTGTCTATGTAAATGTGTTTCTGTCTTTCACTAAAAGCAATAACCCATTCCATATTTTAAGTCAATGTCACCGGTGACGTGACGCAAATAACATTTATAAGTTAAAAACTTGGAGCCGCCCCACCCCCCGTCTAGTAGAAGGGGCGATCAAAAGCACAGAGCACAAAGCAGCTGTGTTAAATGAGCACTGGCTCTGAACTGCAGACCTAATAGCAGTCTTAGCAGCACTTGATACTCTTTTCCCTGGGTCAGACTGTCAGCAGAGAGCTTGACTGCACTGTATGAAGGTGATGTGATACGGTTTGAATGCTTTGGTTCTTCCTGACGCACCAGCCGTGCCACAGTGTGGGTTTGAAAACATGCGGGGGGGTTTTTCGTCCGTACCGCCTCAAACGTCGTTCCGTTTCAACCCGTACTTTCATAATTTTTCTGGAGCAAACACACGGAAGCATGAACAAAAAACTCTGCTTGAGCATGAAATGTATTTTCAAGCAGCATGCACATTAAAACGTGCTGAATGAACATGCTGCAGGAAGCCAACAACAGATGGATTTACAGAAAATGTGCTGCAAATACAGAACGTGCATCTCCTTTTAAGTTCTAAGTTGACCTTTTTGCCTACAGCTAATGCTCCCGGAGTGATTCTAGCAGATTATAACCCTGCCTGGAGGGAGCAACGCCGCTTTGGTCTGATGACCCTGAGAAACTTTGGTCTGGGGAAACGGTCCATGGAGCAGAGGATCCTGGCAGAGACACATCACATCACAGAGATACTGGAGCAGAGTGTTGGTCCGTCCACTCTGCAAACATGATACATTGTTGAGTCTTTCATTCTCCCCTCATTTTCACGTTATGTTCTTTAAATAGACATTGGATATTCCTTCTTTATTGTCTAATTATATGTATTAGAGCCATAGTGTAGTTTTGGTCAGTGTTGTTCACTCATGTTGTTCTTCCAGGTAAGATCATGGATCCTCACGTGCTCTTCCACAACGCAGCCAGCAACATCATCTGCCAAATTCTGTTCGCCAGGAGGTTCGACTACAAGGACGAGTTCATGAGGTTCTTTGTTTCCCTCTTTCAAGAGACCTCCAAACTGATCAATGGACGCTGGGGCATGGTGAGTCACTCTTTTGACAACAAAACCACAATGATGTAGCGTCACTACTGAAACTGTAGATGGGGACCTTTTTAAGTATTTTATTACTGGATGATTAAATAATTGCCACCAAAAACAGCGGTTAAATGCTGGGATGCCTGGGTAATGCCTAGCCACTCCTAAAAGGGAATAATTTTAAAAAATGTTCTCATTAAATAAAAAGTTATTTTTCCCTCATTCATACAGATTTATGAATCTATTCCCATGGTGCGCAACCTGCCACTGCCCTTCCAGAGAGCCTTCACGTTGTTCAAGGTATGTTTTGTAAAGCAGCCGTTTCAAAGTCCAGCAAAGAACCAGGGTTCTTAATGAGTTCTTGTGGGTTGAATTGATAGTTAGTGGCTCCATGAGGCAGCTTTGAGATAAATGCTAACACTAGCTAATTAGCTCTAAACACAAAAAGCAGCTGAGGTTGATGGTGCTGCCATTAGCCTTGCACGGATTGGATGACTAGAAGTTTTGCCCCGATGATGAAGAACATGTAATCTGTATGTCTAGGTTTCACATTAACCCTCTGTACCACTGAGAGACTAAATCTGAAAATGCTTTAAACCTTGGTAAACCTCCTTTTCCTGCCAGGCTTCATATGAGAGAAGAGTACAGATCCTGGCTGAGAACAAAAAGACCAGAGTTCCCGGTAAACCGCGGCATTTCATAGACTGCTACCTGGATGAACTGGATAAGGTGCGTGTGTTTTGCTCATGAGGAGAACTGTGTTCATTGCATCTGGTAGGAACTAGCGTGTTATAAACAGGTGTGATATTTTAGCTGCGGTGGTGCATAGAATGATATGTACATTTTAATTAAATATTACTATAATGTTTATCTATAATGCTATTAAAGTTTTGTGCCTAATAGGCTGTTTCACACATTTATTTGGTGCTGTCACTTAAAGAGTGCACAACCTCATGTACAGTGGAATTGAGTGGAGCTTGGACTAGCTGTGCAAACGCAGGCCGTGGCTACCAGCTAAATTACAGTTTTGCAGTAACAAACAGTGCTTACCGACTCTCTCCTTGTCTTGCCTGCCTGCAAAGAGAGGAGATGATGGCTCGTCATTTTCTGAAGACCAGCTTTGTGCATACCTCCTGGATCTCCACTTTGCTGGGACTGACACAACTGCCAACACCCTGCTCTTTGCACTGCTCTATCTAATGAGTCATCCACACATTCAGGGTACGTCTGTCTATCTTCTGTCAGTCTCCACTTTATTTGTTAGATGCATCAGTCAAGGGATGACAGTTAGTCAGACAGTCTGAAGAGAAATTCGTGGTTCCCAGAGGATGTATCATGGTAAATTTACTGATTCCATTACTTTTCTAACTTTTACTGTCATTTGTGGTTTTTAGTGAAATATCCTAAGAACTATTAAATAAATAGCCATGAAGTTTGGTTTAGACATTCATTGTCCCCAGAGGATGAATTGTAATTAGCGTGCTAACATGCTAAACTAATTTACCTAACGATAGAAAGCATTATACCTGCTAACCATTCATGTGTTAGCATTGTCAGTGTCAGCATGGTGATGCTTGCATGGCTGTAGTCTTTCAGACACGTTTATGGTTTGACTCATGGTAAATTCATTGCTACCCTGCGGCACATCTGCAGGTGATTTCTATGAGCTCTGCCAACACAGTCCAGGCTGCCATTTCACACATGAATTGAAAAATCTTTAAATGTTCTGTCTTGTTGTCTCACTCTCTGTCTCCCTGTCTCCCTCTCCTCAGAGCGATGTCAGCAGGAATTAGACGAAGTTCTTGGTGAGAAGGAACAAGTCAGTTTTGAAGACAGACACCAGATGCCTTATGTGCAGGTGCGAGGACTGCTTATCACGCCACATGTCAATATTTATGCTCCTATTCTGAATCAGAGTCTCGGTTATCTGAGATGTTGCCACAGTGCGACGCCGCAGCATCTGTCTTTCTCATGCAGGCTGTCACCCACGAGATCCAGAGGATAGCTGACATTGTTCCACTCGCTGTTTTCCATCGCACAACCAAAGACACAGAGCTAATGGGATTCTCCATACCCCAGGTAACTATAGTTTGTTCATAATGAACCAGGTATAGAACAGGCTTCATGTCATAGTATTATCCTTCTGAGCACTTTATTGCTTCTTCAGTGAAGAGTTAGAACAAGCAAAGACTTGCTGCTGTAATAAATGATAAAGTTGCTTCCACAAAGTAAGAGTTTGGCAGGGTGTGCAGACTTTTGTTTGAAATTTTCCTAGTTTCAATTTGTTTCTTCCTCTGTTTTGTTTGTCATGAGATCAAACCGAAAATGAAGGAAGCCTTTGTTTTGTTTATGTTTACAGTTCATGGTTAATTGTTCATATTTTAATAAACACACTCTGTTTTTTGTTTTTGGTTCTTTAGGGAACCGTTATCATCCCCAATCTGACCTCGGTGCTGAAGGAGGAGGGGCAGTGGAAATACCCCCGTGAGTTCAACCCTGAAAACTTCCTCAATGAGAAGGGAGAGTTCGTGAAGCCAGAGGCCTTCATGCCTTTCTCTACAGGTGAGGAAAAGGGATCTTACACCCAGAGACACAGACAGACTGGTTTGAAGGTTTTACTGAGGAAACTTCATTATATTATAATGTAGAAGATATATGGATGTTTTTACCCGCAGGTGCTCGTGTGTGTCTCGGAGAGGGCCTGGCTCGGATGGAATTATTCCTCATCATGGTGACGCTGCTGAGGAAGTTCAAGTTCGTCTGGCCTGAGGATGCAGGGGAGCCAGACTACACTCCAGTTTTTGGAACAACCCAGACCCCTAAACCGTACCGCATGAAGGTCCAAATCAGATAAACTACTGAGAGAGAATGTACTAAGACAGAGATTACCCTGATACTGTAACCAGCCTACTGAAACATTTAAGAAAATCCAGGTTTTCAACACAAAAGCAGCCATATCAATATTTTCATACGCACAACAGATGAAAGT
This sequence comes from Datnioides undecimradiatus, assembly GCA_008933995.1. NCBI lineage: Eukaryota > Metazoa > Chordata > Actinopteri > Lobotiformes > Datnioididae > Datnioides > Datnioides undecimradiatus. Next base: position 109,641 of record WARS01000011.1, read on the forward strand.
CTTTACTTTTACTTTTTACTCATTTCGTTTTTACGACTGTCTAGTTTCCCACAGCTGTGTGGAGCTTTCGCAGCTTGTTGTTTTGCTTTTACAGCGCACACCTTTACTGGTTAAATCTTATTGCTCTCATCAACTTAGGTTCCAGCCGCAGCCTGTAGTTGTTTACCTGTTCAGCACCAGACAGCAGAAGAGTGAGCGACAAACTGGTAACGCACAGGAGCACTGAGGGGTTAAAGAGACAGATTTCCCTTTGTGGAGACTAAAAAACCGCTAACTGCAGGATGTGGGTATAAGCCACTGTTAAGCAGCAGGTTTGCCACAGGCAAAGCTGATAAAATGTTATGGTTGCGATTACAACTTGTTTCTGTTTAATGCAACTTAAAAAAAAAAATACAAAGGATATATTTTCTATATATATTTTACTTTTATAGAATGCAACAAAGCTGCTAATTGTAGCCACGGTGAATGGGTGTGCAGCTCTTATCAGACGAAATGAATGAAAATCAGACAGACTTTGACCTTTTCCGCTGTTAAAATGTAAAAATGCTGTAACTTTTTATCAAATAAATGAGTTGTGCAACGTGAATTCTTATGCAACTTTCTCACCTGCTCAACAATGACCCTTTGATAGGTGATGTCATGATTGCAAAGGATTCAAACAACACAAGAGAAAATGATTATCTGCTGGGGGGGGATTATTTGTTTGATAAATTGAATCTCCTCCTTAGATTATGACGTATAAATGGAAATTTTGATCTTATGATGGCACAGGAGGAAGTATCACGGCTGCCACCAAATCAAGATCAAACAATAAACTCTGTGGCAATTCAACCTGTTGTCAGGATGTGTCAGTGGTTCTACACCAAAGTCAGTGGGGTAAGTATGTAGGTTAGTATGTAGGAGAATATATTCACTACAGTTTTTAGACACACACAGTTACATGACCTGTACTTGTATTATTCCTCTGCATTGCTCCTGCACATATTGTACTGTTTGCGCCACAGCAGCTATAGTGGCTGTGGTGAGGCAGACTAGAGTTTTACACACAAAACCACTGTTGAACTCATGCAGGCGACATGATCCAAAATGAAATAAAGCAGGTAAAATCAGCTCAGCCACAAAAATCACCATACTGCTGACAGGTTCCTCCATCAATGATGGTAAAGTGCCATAACATTGTGACACCGATCAAAGTCATTCTCCTGAACAATCAGCACTTTCACCTTTGATGATTGAGGTGAATGTTTCTTACTTCTGAACTTTTACTTGAAGGCAGGAGTTTTTGTGGCGAGTGGGTTCTTTTCAGTGTCTGTGAAGTGGACAGAATGAAGTAGGAGAGAACAGATACAGATAAAAAATGATATAGTGATGAACTAATCAGTATTCTGTGTCGCTGTGCTCATTGCGTTTGACTGAATCACAGATGTTTATGAGCTACTCATCTAAGGATAGTAGTAATCTTAATAGCCTGTTCTGTGCAAACTCAATATTATCCATTATATCTATATGTAATCATTTATTGAGAATTAATAAAGAAAAGTATTTTCTGATTTGTTCCTCATTTGATTCTTTAAAAGTTAAAAATATACATTTGATTCATTTTAGTTTGATTTTAATGTTTTACTGGCAGTTTCTCATTCTTAGCCAGTTTGTTTCCTGGCACCTAATCAAATGTTCTTGCTTTATTATGCAGTGGTACTACGCGCACCTGAGTCTGAAGACTTCTACCACCACTGCCACAAGTGCTGGACAGACTAATCCCACACTGCAACGTCATAAACCTACATTTTGAGACGTGAATCAGGTAGTTAACAAGCTGAATGAGCGGGTCAGTTACAGTGCAGTGAGTCCACTCATGACAACATCAAGACATTTATGATGATTTTCAGAAATAATAAGGGACGCGCCTTTTGTACCTGGCATACAGGTACACTGAACCATGCACTATTCAGTTTAACCAGCAGCCTTTTGATGGTGGACAGTGGTGTATTATTGAACCTTTTGTGTTGATGCTTTATTGTTTTACTGGGCGGTCTCTTGATTGTCAGCTGGAGGCCGGGGGCAGGGGGGGGGAGTGGGCTTGTTTGTGTGTGTGTGTGTGTGCGCGCGCGTGTGTGCTGACGTGGACCTTCTGTGATGACATTCAGTTGTGTGGCCGGTGGGGACAGAGAGAGGAGAGCAACAGAGGAAAGGAAACTGAAAGAGCCATACTGATTAAAGGTGGATTTATTAAACTGACAAGTCAAGAAAAGAGAAGTAGCAAAGGAAAAACAAAACGTTAGCAACAAGCTGAGGCTGTGACGACAAGGACGTACAGAAGCAGTTTGAAGGACTGAAATGGAATCAAAGAGACTGAGACAAACTTGGGATTATCAGTAACGGATCATCAGAAGTGGAGTTTCTCAAACATGGACTAGCCTGGGTGTCTGGACATATATACACACACACATATACACGCTCACACACCTTACGCACACACACACACACACACACACACACATTTGGTTTCCTGTTGTAAGCCGTCTTGGCAGCGGACAGGTGTCAGTATGCAGGAATCTCCGGGAGCCATGGGTGTAGATGGCAGCTACGCCAGCAATGTTCCAGCCTTTCTCACTAAGCTGTGGACGCTGGTGGAGGATCCAGATACCAACCATCTCATCTGCTGGAGCGCTGTGAGTCAGGCCTCAGAACGTGCTGCACACAACACTGTAGGAACCCTGGGAAGCAAGTAGTTGTAGTTTAAAAAAAAAACCAGATTGTAAGATCTTTGCTCTCTAAACCATTATCATCTTCCTTTGCAAACACACTCAGTGCTGCTGTTAATCGTCTGCCTGCTGTTCTCTGTTGAGCCATCAGGCCATTTTGATGATCAACAAGTGTTAACATTCCTTTTAAGGACGCAGAACCAGCATCTTCCTCTCTTCATTACAAACAACAAACTTTATGATAATAATAAACATTAATAGAAAGTTGAATACATATTAGCCAGCCAGGAATTTAACTGCCACACAATCAGTGAGCTCGCTTTCCATTCGGGTGTTCACTATCAAGGCTTGTCCCTGTGATGAGGCAGTGAACAAAGCCTAGTGTTGTTTAGGGCAGGTTGTTTCACAGTCTCGCTGCCCTGATGCTAAACCCCTGATGAGTTACGCAGCATTCAGAGACAAGATCTTCTGAGTGGCACCTGGAGAGCATCCGAGCAAACAGTCAGAAGGAATGACAAGACGAAATGAAATGAAACACACAAGGTGTTACTTTGCAACGATGATCCCAAAGTAGTGTGAATGGCATAAAATATAGGAAATAAAATTGTTTTTGCTTATTATTTTTTGCAGTTATTCCAGGCATACATGTAGCTATAAAATGCAGCTATTTGTCAATATTGCAAACCTAAATTAATGTTAGATTCCCTTCCAAAATGTGAAATTCTCTAAAAACTAAAGATCATTTATTCATTTAACATCAGTATAGACAGAGAAAGTAAAGTGTAATCTCTGAATAATATCAAGCACTAATATAATTCTGGGTGGGTGCAAACTTAACCATTACTGTTGGTGGACTTACCTATCTTTAAATCCACTAAAATGATATGTAGTTTGCCATCTACTGTCTGCTTGAACTCAAACAAATGCAGCATGAGTGCAGAGGGACAAAGCCAAGGAAAGTGGAGGAAGAGCTACACGGAAACTTTAAGAGCACCACAACGTAGAAATACTCCTTAACAAGTGAGACTGCTGGAGTTGAAATACTGAAAAAACATACAAAGTATTGAGCAGATAAATGCTTTAGCTGCTAAGTACCAACACCGCATGTCAGAGTAGGCCCAGTTTTTATTGTACATATATATTTAGCAGGTTACAAGCTAATAAATTACATCATATATTGTGTACTGTAATTTTATACAATATTGTGCTACTATACTGCCTTGAAGAACAATTTAACAAAGCCAAGCTGGTTTGTAAAATCCAAAATTTCTCTTAAATCCTCCTTAAGAGCGGTATGACACATTAAAATGACATGTAAAGTAACGATCCCTCCTATTTTCAACATAAACCTCACTTTGAGACTGTCACACTGTGATGTGTCAGTGAGGGATCTGTTTAACTGGTGCGCTCTCTGCTGAGGTAGTTCTTTATTAAGACTGCAGTCTGATGACCACAGTAAACAATCTGATGCCATAAACACATGACTTTGACCTTTCACCCAGGATACAGCATGGGCTAGATGACAGGAAACAGAGACCATATGTGGCTTTCTGTGTGTTTATCCGTGTTTGTCCTTGGGAATAAGTGGTGCAGAGCTGACGTGTGAGACAAAGACGAGGTGATAAACAGAAAGAGCTCTTCTTCTCATACGGGAACAAACACACACACAGATGCTGTGCAGTCCCATGACATCTATAGTCAGAGTGTGCAGCATCAGCTGTTGCATTGTCAGACTATTAGCAGGCAAGTCAGCATCAAAGCATACAAAGTTACAGCAGCGTCTTATTAGAATTGTCTAAACCGTCTACATATCACAGCTGCTGTGAAAATGAGTTCGCTTAATCCAAACATGATGTTCTTATCATCATCAACACAATGAATGCTTTTCAGAGTATAACGCAACTCCTACAATTGCTTAGTAAGACTGACTAACACTGGGAGAGAGACAATGACTCATCACTCACTGATAGAGAGAGAGTTTGTTTGATTGGCTGACTCAGCTGCATTTTGAGAGCTGCTGAATAGATCCTGCACACTGGGGAAAACACATTACCTCCTCATGAAACTGTGGCCTTCAGGAACAGATCAGCACGTGGTTACAGGTGGCGAGCCATGTTGTGACGGTGATCACTGATGAATGCTTTGTGAAGTTGTGAAGATTCAGGGGGAAGTTTTAAAGCCATAAAAATAGAAATGTAGTTTTGTTCTCAACCTCACTAGTGACACATCGCTAAGAAAGAATCCAAGAAAGGACGGAGCCTGATGTCAAACAGCTCAGAATATCTGGAACCTGTAAAAACTTTTCCAAACTAACTTCTCTGCCAGTTTCACCTTTGCTGTTTTCATGCACGTTAGCATCCCAGTTATGAGCTTTATCCCATTTTTGTGTTACGGGTCGTCTTTTATATATGATGTTTTACAATATACCACTGCTAATGTGATGATAATATGGCAGTTCAGGTTAATTCTGCAGTTTTTGGTTTTGTTTCATTTTTACTGCCTCCTTAACTGCTCGTAGTCAGACGGTTTGTCATATTTTTGTAGGTGCAACACAGCCTGAGTAATACAAGCTTATTATTTATTGTGCATATTAAATATACTGTTTCTTTCCTCACGCCTTCCCCTCTGGACTTCCTGGCTAATGTTTTGGGGTTTTTTTTTTATCACCACCGAAGTATTGTATGCACCGCATTAGTCATGCTTTTATCTACAAAAAGCTTGTTCCATGTGGTACCACGCTGTGAAAGCTGGGACCTCTTCTTCTCCAACTGAATAGGATGAAGATGAGTGACAATTATCCCCAAAACCAAGCATTGTTAAAAATTACATAATTGACCAAATGACACTTTATTCATCCATCATGTACAGGCGTAATGGTTCGGTCTGATCTTGTTTCCCACCTTCACACTATTTTTTGCTGTTAACTAACTGTACACTCTCTATTTCAGACTGGGACTAGTTTCCATGTGTTTGACCAGGGACGCTTTGCCAAGGAAGTTCTGCCAAAGTACTTTAAACACAATAATATGGCGAGCTTTGTTCGACAGCTCAACATGTGTGAGTACACTCTACTCTACTCTACTCTACTCTAATCCACTCTACTCTCAACTGCAGTATGTATTTATTCTTTGTGTGTGTGTTTACCTTTACGTGTGTGTGTTTAGATGGTTTCCGAAAGGTGGTGAACATTGAGCAGAGCGGTCTGGTGAAGCCCGAGAGGGACGATACAGAGTTCCAACATCTGTACTTCCTCCAGGGACACGAACACATGCTGGAACACATCAAGAGGAAGGTGAGGGCGCACACACATAAACATATCTCAGAGACAAGCTGAACAGAAAGTGTCTTAAAATAACACAGACAGGCTTTTTTTGTGTTGTGCTGCTATTTATCTGCACATGTGCACATATATATTTTATCATTTGTTTATGCAGTGAAGATGCTCCAGTCAAAGTCATTCAGAGTCAATATGCCTCAGCCAGGGTTCAGTTGAGTGTATGGATCAGAGTCAAGTCAGGTGACCTCAAGTCAATTTTAATTATTTAACCCCAAATCAGTCTGCATATGACATACCCCTATCCTGCCACGGCAGCAGCTTTGAAAGGCTGCTGATTTATGTGTTGCATTGTGTGTTTAAGCCCTGATGCCAAAGCCAGAGACACTGATGTTTGGGTTAATCACAACCAGCAGTTGCCCCCTCCCTGAAAGACAGATGAATGTAGTAGAAGTCAATCAGTCTTCTACCCAAACTCTTTAGTCTGAGGAGACGTCTGACTGAGACATGCACGGTAGCTGGTTAAACCAAATGCTAGTTGTTTGCTACATTATGAAAAAAGAAACACATCATCTGTAAAAGCGAAACTTCAGCCAGAAGAGGTGACAGGTCGTGACCACTGAAGAACTCTCACACACACAGCGCGCTCAGCACAACAATCCCTTATCACTGCCTTATTGTCAAGCTACATGGTATATTACTAAAACAGCAGAACTGAATGATTCTTTAACGCAGACACTTGTGGCTTGTACTGTCCTTTCATTCTTTGGTCTGGAGCAGCTGATAGTAACAGACAACAGAAAAGACATCTTCACTTTTTTAATTTTAAGTTTTGTAGCTCTGTAATCCACAAAATTATTGTTTTCAAAGCATTGCCTTCATTTCAAAACCTTAAGATCTACAGGATTTCTGGGGAAAAGTGTTTAAACTATGAAATCCTTTACACACAGGTTGGGAAACATTAGTTTTACAGGTTTTTTGTTTTTAAAGGTTAAACACAATGACGGCGCTGATTGAAAAGGGATCATCAGAGTTATACAATTCAGCCTCAGGGGAACATGAATGGACCAGATTTCATGACAACTCACCCAAAAGTTGTTGAAATATTTTCACTCAAAACCACAAATGGCAACTTTTATGCTAACACCTGGGAAAAAGTCAAGTCACCACTGCAGAAATTGGGGTTCATCATCTGGGGATCATGAATGTCTGCAGAAAACTACAGCAGTCTGCCCTGCAGTTGTTGAGACCAAAGTTGACAGACTAACACTACAATTACAAAAGACTCCACTTTGCTCACAAACACAGAGTGAATGTGTTGTTGTATTTACTGTAAATTACCAAACTATGCTGCTCTGTGTGTGTTCAGGTGTCCATAGTGAAGAGTGAGGAGACCAAGGTTCGTCAGGAGGACCTCAGTAAACTACTCTATGAGGTTCAGCTGCTCAGAACACAGCAGGACAACATGGAGTGTCAGATGCAGGACATGAAACAGTGAGTATTTGTGTGTATGTGTGTGTGTGCGCGCGCGTGTGTGTGTGTATGCATGCCATGGCCCCACAAACCCTCATCCAACCAACTAAGTCCTCCCCACTTTACTTGTTGTTGATGTGATTGTCATATTCAGATCATACAGTTTTCACCTGCCATGTAAATAAGGAGAGAATACTGTTTTGTTGGAGAAGTTCGGTTTTTACTGGTCTTTGTCTACACTGACCAATTCACAACTGTTCTGCTGAAGGAAACCAGCAGGGCTATGATAATTATTCATTCCTGGTGTGAAACAAGCCTGAACTATCAAGCAGTGATGTTGTGCCACAGGTCCTCAGGGAGCCAATAATACTGTTTGTGGCAGCTGATTGTACTGTGTGTCATTTCCTTGATTCCAGTTTGTTTAGGGATCTGCGAAAACAGTTTTTATTCAAAAATAATAATTAAAGGGAATAGACAAACGCAGGTCCCGTACAGCGTTCTGACATACGATAAACCTTTACATTTTAGTTGAACTGGACTTTCTGGATAATATTTCACCATCTCACCACCACCTAAAACAGCACTCTCTCACCAACACAGCCGCATGTGTAGCTTTGGACAATGGGAACTTAAAGGACTGCGGCCTCTGCGTTGGGTATGTTAACCAGATCCCTGCCCCGGTTCAATGTCGCTACGGTGAGAAAGTCATGCTAATGAGAAAAAAAAATATTCAGGTACAGTTAATTTGACATTTGACAGTAATTGTTATGATGCACAAGGCATTAAATTCAGTTAGTATCCTGACAATGACTACACCTCCGTTTGGCCTTAACACGCCAAAATCTTGTTCTGTCCTTTGTTAAGAAAATACTGATGTTTTACCTTTATTAACTGTATTTTAGGTGGAAAGTGTGAGAGGAGCAATTGACCTGTCTATTGTTCTTCCTGCTAAGTTGGAACAAATCATCCAGTGGATGAACTGACTTTTTCTCTAGAGGCTATTGTTGCTGAAAATAGCTGCTGTGTGTCTATTGTGCGCTGGAGCTGCTTTGTGCTCAGTATTGTTTGCTAATGAGAGGAGAGAATGTTCACCTGCTCACCTGACTAACACACACACACACACACACACACCAATAATGAAATTCTTAGAAAGGCTGAGCAGATGTGTGCCTGCGTGCACATGTTCGGCCGTGCATGCAGATTTTTTGCCTGTGTGTTTTTAGATTGTTTTAGATGAAACGCAAACGCCAGAGGCTGAAAACCAAAAATGATACTCACATACTTTATAATATAACCTGCGCTCTATGAACAGAGGCATGCCTCTCTAACAAAGCTGCTCTAAAATTTCCAATTCTACATGTTAAACATTGCACCCAGGCTCCACTTGGGCATACACACTGTACTTGAAGCGGGACCTGGCTTGCCCTCATGTTAATTATGATGTTTCACTGAGCTGGGGTGGCTATCTGGCTGGAGACTCACTGGTCACCACTCAGTAGCACTGACAGTGATGCAGAGCTGGTAATCAGAACCAACCAGACATGAGAAGCTAGTGTGAGACTCTGCTTGGTCATATGCCAACAAGTGTTTATATGATTACCTGCACAGTGATGAATAATAACTTAAGGTGCAGTTCCTCTTTAAGTGCTTATGCTTTGTTTGGCTTTGTTTGCGTGTGTTGCATCCATCCCACTGCAGTTTGCAGGCCTGGTTTATGGACTGCAGTCCTGCTGCAGAGGAGTGAAGGCAGCCCACCTACAATTAGAAAATTAGAGCAAATGTTAAAAGCTAACAGATGATTCGTCAGTTTGTGACATGAGGTGTTTTCACCTTGGTTCCCTCTGAAACTTTGAGGTTGGGCTGCAAATGCACACCTCAGACAATCTGACAACACCAACATGCTCCTCCCAAAATCCCTATTTTCCACCCTGTGCAGCTTCTCAGCAGCTTCACCAGTGGGCAAGCAGGGGTGGAGTTCCCTTCCACTGGACACAACATGTTACAGTGCCATGTACGATGCACTACTGGAAAATTGGTCTGTAGACACGTCCAAATGGTTCAGCTCACAGTTTATAGTTTATTGCTCCATGGGTGGGTTTTATTACACAGATGCAGGATGTATAATTAAAATCTGAGTCACATGATGAAACTGTTTTATTCTTAACCGCGTTTGGAACTGTTTCACCAGAAATGCAACAGAACTTTCTGCCTGCTGGTGCCCTTTTCAGTTTCTCTCGGCCCTGCAGTTCAGACAGCTCAAGTAGCCCGTTCAGCCAGGTGGTGCAATGACTGCAGCAGCTGAGTCATGTGCACCTACCGTGGTGTTATCCCACAGTGGAAAAAATAACTGTTCGTCTCTTTTCTACACCTCTCAATAAAAAGATCACATGTGCAGCACCTTGAGCTGGACTGTCTTGAGGTAGAAAGAAAACTAAAAATATTTAGAAAGTTTTAGAAAGTATTTTTATTTGTTCTAGATCTTTATGTGTTTGTGTGAAGTAGGTTTTATTAGTAGGAAATAGAAAAAATCTGGATCTACTCAGATTCAGATTAAGCGACTGCCAGTAAAATGTTCAGATTAATAGACTTTACCAGGTGAAAATGAAAACAACTTTAACACAAAATTAACATTTCTGCTAAAGGAGATTTTGTTTTCTCCATTTCGTGTTTTGATCTTCATGCACACATCGTCCTGGATCATCTTCCCCTTCCTGTTTGCAGGCAGAATGAAGTGCTGTGGAGAGAGGTGGTCTCACTGAGACAGAACCACACACAGCAGCAGAAAGTCATGAACAAGGTCAGTCTGTGTGTGTGCGTGCGTAATATTCTCAAGTACTTCACTTCAGTACTTTCGATGTTCTTGTCTTTTACTTGAGTATTTTGATTTTGTCCTAACACATTTTGTTGTTCAGCCTGAGTAGTATTTTTTTATTATTAGTATTATTTTTCTTGATATAAGCTTTCAGGAGCTGTTGGACCTCCATAACTAAACATTATGAAAGAAGCCATTCTGGATGGGTACCTTCTGTTTTGGATAGTTTAAATACATTTTGCTGATCATGCTGATTCACTTCACTTATTCACTCTGTTAGAGGAAAAGTATTTTAACAGCGTGGTATAAATACATTTACTTAAGTCAATGATTTCAATACTTTTTCCACCACTGGAAAACAGTTTTGTCTTTATGGCAACAATTTTATAGAAAAGTAGGAAGAAAATGATCCAGCACTCATGGAAAACAGTATTTAACTTTTATTTACTTTGAGCCCACCAGCGTGTGTGTGTGTGTGTGTGTGTGTGTGAGGGGGAGAGAGAGAGGGAGAGAGGATGCTGATTCATGCTGTGTTTTTTTTCTCTCTTTGCCAGCTGATTCAGTTTCTGTTCAGCCAGATGCAGTCCAACACACCCAGCACTGTGGGCCTAAAGAGAAAGCTGTGAGTACATGCACACGCACGCGCGCACACACACACACACACACACACATTGGAGCAATCAACAAAAGTGAGACAAACAGGGCCGCAGTGGGGCAGAGGGAAGGGCTGGCTCAGCTGACAAACTGAACAATCTAACTCAACAAGCGCTGTGAATGGAGACAAGTGCTGAATCAGTCAGTCAGACACACACACACACACACACACACACACACAAACACACACACATTCACACACAGTGAAGGCAGAGCAGAGTGCATGACCCTGCTACAGCCTGTGTGTGCAAAATGCTGGTTCAGCTTTGCCGCTGAGTGTGAACAAGGCCGACACGAGAAAGGAAAGGCATGCTGGAGCACAAAAGTGCTATAGACGCGTGCATTTCAGGGGCAGTGTGCTACCTGGCAAAGGTGCTGTAAGTGTGTAGGTTTTGCAGGAGATGTTTCAGCTCCTGGAAGCAGACGAAACAAACAACAAACTCTCAGGATCTCACGTTAATGTGAGCAAATGAAACGACAAAGAACAGAAATATCAGCTTCCTCCTGTACCTTCATGTAAACAACATTATGTATGTCCATGTGGTTTCTATCTGGGCTTGTAATGCAACGCAAGTGTCGAGAGAGGCCCAGCAAAACACTCTCTAACGTATCCATCTGTCAAGTCTCGCTAATGAAAACACTCTGTAGCACCCAGCTGGGCTACGTACACAAACCTATAGTGGGAACATAATAACCTGAGACTGAACTCTTGATCAGGATAACCCAGTTCTGATAACATGAAGTGATCGCACGTTCACATGGCACCAGGTGCAATTTTGCCCCCATGTTCTAACGTCAGTCATGTGAGGCCCACTTGCTTTCATACGCTCTCTGAATGTCCACTGTCTGTGTTTAGCTGACTCTAATGACTCGCTCATCCCCATCTCGGTTTGGCACGTTAGCATGCTAACATTTGCTGGTTAGCAGTAAACACAAAGTACAGTTGAAGCTGATGGGAACACCATTCGATTTGAAGGCGTGCTGCTTTAGCGTTCTCAGAGCTATGCTGCCAGTATGGCTAAATACATGGTAAACAAACGTACTGCCACTCATCTGAGTTGGGGAACTTTTGGCTCCCTCTTCTGGCAGCGAGAGGAATAACACACACGTGACACCACAGACTCTGCCATGCTCCTGCTTATTGTAGTCTGCTCTGTAGCGATGGCCCCCCTCTCCCCAAAGCTGTGCTCATGTGTCTTTGGTATGACAGCTTTTCATTTGCAGAGCACCATCTCTGGAACTGGTGTCATCTTCAAAATGATCTTCTCTTATTCCCACTGCAGAGGCCTTCGATCTGCTCCTCGCTTACCATAGTTCCCCACACAAAGTTAAAAACTACATATGATCAAACTTTGAGACCTTTGAAACCCGACTTACGACACCACGTCTCTTCTCCAGCCTCCTCACTTCTTGTCATGATGACACACCTGACCCCACTCTGGCTTTGTTTGTAATTCATTTGACGTTTGAGTTTATCATTAATCATTTCCTCAGTTTACTACACTTAACGCCAAAACTAAGAAATGGAATCTGACCTTTTAAAAACGTTGTCTTGCGTCAGAAAATATGTGACGGAGACGTTCAGAATGAGTTGTGAACGTCTGACATTTGTAACATTCGGCACCTTCAAAAACAGGAAACATGCTCATCAGCTGAACAGATGTCTAACCAATGAAACTTCCATCTGTAACAGCTTCTGTTTATTAATTAGCACACTCATCATGCCTTTGACTGTGTGTATCCATTATGACCAGATGTGTGACTAATTGAAAACTACTGTTCCCTCCAGGCCCCTGATGTTGGACGATGGCTCTCCCAGCCCCCCTGCCTCTAAGTTCAGCCATAGTCACCCGATGGAGTCCATGCATGAGCCCTTTTACATCCAGTCGGTGAGAATATACGAACTCTTCGTTACTGCCTCATCGCCCCAAAAGTCTGTTAAATTAATAAAATGATTAGAGTTTTAACAGCACATGACACATTATGCTGGAGACTATAATAAGTGGATTGTTGTGCTGCTGACCTTCCACATTCAGCACAAACTGCGCCGGCAGCCGCACGCAGTAAACATCCGCTCTGAAGTTATTGGCTGGCCTCTCGTAGCGCTTGGCCACATAGGGATTTTAAATTTATCTTTCAAGCCAGATGATTTAGCGCGGCCTGCCTCTAATTCAGAAGTAATCACTTTCTTCAGGAGTTCGAGACATTTATTTGAATCTAAATTTACAGTGTACTTGAAACATGGCGTATCCACTACATAGTGAATATATTATGAGGACATAAATCTCCTTTAACCTGCTGCCAGCGGTCGAGCTGTTATGTTATGTGACCACTAGAGGGAAGCAGTGCATGGTGATTTGTGGTGGCCTGCACATGTGTTAAACAGGCTGTACACACTCAACAAGCTGCTGTAGTTGCCCACTACTTTATTCATTCTAAACGAGGAGAGAAGTGCAAACAGTGTTTTTATAAGAGGACAAGACAGTGAAGAGCAAACACACATCACAGTCGTCTCCTCTTCCTCTTCCTCTCCTTCCTCAGCCATCCAGTGATACTGCCTCTTGCTCTACTAGTGGGCTGACAGGAGGACCAATCATATCAGATGTTACTGACATGTCTCAGGCCAGCATGGCCCTCCAGATGCAGCCTGATGAGACAAGGTGCGTGATGCGTTATAAGACGCATACTATTCCCTTTTATGGATGTCTGCCTCTGCAGTGTGCTCTACATCAGCAGCAGCGAACAACCGTTTTTCAAGATTGTTGTGAAAGAGGTCATGGATATTTTATTATAACATTTATCAATAACAGTTGGCTGCGTCATAAAAATGTGTGATTTATCTTTAAAGAGTGTATTCAGAGTCCAGGGATGTTGATGCATTAAACTGATCACATGCTTACTGAGACAAGCAGACTAGAAGGACAAAGTGAATAAAAGCTGTTTTAATGTTTGCCTGGCCCAACCTGTGCTAACTGACTGAACAGGGAGAAGTGCATGATGCTCATCAAAGAGGAGCCTGTGAGTCCAGGGGTTAGAGGAGCAGGGAAAGGAGGCAGTGTGGGTGGAGGAGAGGCCGTAGCGCTGACCTCCTCCTGTGAGGTGTGCTCCTCAGAACCTCCTGTCCTCCCCGTCGCAATGGTCCAGTCTGTTCTGGAGGGGAGGGGCTCCGTGGCCTCTATGGTGGAGAGGAGGAGTAAGAGACCTGCGCTGGACAGGTGGGTGCCAACAAATGATCACAGGTGGACACGCACACGTTTGCACACACACACAGATGTTTGCACACAAAACAAGGCTAAAAGCAAGTCAGTAAGTGTGTTTTCATGTGACATATTATTATGTGTGTGTGTGTGTGTGTGTGTGTGTGCAGAGTGGAGGTTTCAGATGCTGTGGAAAATGTGGATATGAGCCTGGAGGAGCTTCAGCAGCTGCTGCTCAGGAGCCATCAGCAGAGTACTGTGGAGGCCGGGGCCAGTGCTGTAATGGATGTCAGTAGATCAGTGCAGCACACACACACACAGAAACACAGTGACAGACAGCTTGTTTAACTGCACGTAGAGTGAGACATTTCAAACTGGTAGTTGTATCTGTCACTGCTTATACTCTGTCTCTCTCCTGCTGCAGCCCTTCAGTTTAAGTCTGCCTCTGACTGAGTGGAACTTCACAGAGATGGAGTCCAACCTCAAATCAGTAAGTCACACAGTGTCACACAGTGTCACACAGTGTCACACAGTCATACAGTCAAATACAGAGTGACAACTGCACAGGCTTGCAGCAGTAACCACCTGCTCCTTCAGCTTCTCTGCTGCACTGCTTGTGTTGTGATCAACATGCATAAGTCATGCATTTTACTAATGACATTGCCTATTAATAATTCCTCATGAAGTATGGATGTGGCAGACGTAGAGTTGCATATTTACGCACCGAGCAGACCTCCTGGTAAATGGAGGTCAAAAACTCACCATCCTTTAGCTCCGACCTGTTGTCCTCCAGCTCCCCTGTAGCTGCTTCACCAGCCAGTCTGTGATGTCAGCCTGACTGCTGCGCGGTGCTGATCAGGGAGCGTGCCGCTTTTTTTTTTTTTTTTTAGAGCTTTCCTTGAAGACAGCTGCCCGCTGCTGCTGGAAATTAGGCTGATGAGAGCTGAATTAAAACGGAAAAGTTATGGGCCATAAAACCAAAACAATGCAGCTCTAACTTTCAACCCCAACTCCTCCTCTCCTGCTGCCAAGAGGAGACGTATCACCTGCAAACACACCGTTCCCCTGACGAGTAGTTTACTCATGTCCTCAGTTTCCACAGCTGTGGAGGAAACAGAATTGCAACATTAACCTTACAAAGTCTCCACCAAAGTATCTACCAGGAATGAGGGCCTGCACGTATTTGATTATCGAATGCAGAGCTGCGTCGGACAACCAGGCAGGACTTCGTCAGGGTCCCCTGCTTTGTGACACCGGTCATGCCAACACGGTGATCTTACTGAGATGACAGCGGGCGCTATGTTTTCTTTGTTAGACAGTCTAACAAAGATGCCTGTATGATCCACTGATTGCACGGAGACGGTGTGGTTTACTATATGAACCGCATTCCAGCAAGTCACGTAGACAGAACTGTGATTCTGTCAATAGCTCATAAAAGAGTTGGTTGTGAAGCTTAGGATGAAAGTCAAATTGTCCAGCATGACTCTTAGTACCCTCCTCTTTACCGTTTGCTCCTCGAATGTCAGAAAGCCCATGCAGGCAAAGTAATCAACAATGTCACTAAAGTCCAATTTTCTGTGCACGTCGTGCTGAACAGACAGGATGGCGCAGCCGCTGTGCAATCTGCCCTGACACGCCGCCGAGCTTAAACAGCCTTTGATGCGACTCACCATGTGGCTGCTCTCTTATCACCGGTAACTGTCGCAGGAAGAGTGCAGAACTGCATTCAGCATCTGCATTTTAAAGGCTGCATTAAACAGCTGAAGTGGAGAGAAGTCGGGCAGGAGATCGGTGCCACGAAATGATGAAGGATTTATAAACCCGTTTCAAATTGTTGGCCGCTTGTTTGCCTGATACACGAAATCTTTCCTCGACTGTGACCCTCAGTATCAACACAGCAGCCAGAACCTGTCCGTCCAAATTATCGATGATACTGTTGTGACATAAAACAGTGAGTTATAGAGGACCGTCGCTTCTCTCTCGTGAATTCATCCTCGAGCCGTCTCATCCTGAAAAATGTCTGCCTCTGTGGCCGCTCGTGTGTTGTGAGATCAGGCATGTGACGCCTGCCTCATCCGTCACAAGGGGGGGCTTCTTCATCAAGACAAATATTTGCTAAGTGGAGAGTTCTTATGTCAGTGTACTGCAATGCTTGGACCTAAACTGTAAAAGAGGACAAGTGAAAAAGCTGTTTGGCATGCAATTGCAGTGGAAACTGAGGCGTGTGACTGAACATCCGCTGAAGGGGAAATAACAGCGGATGAAAACATCAGATCGCTGCAGAGAGACGTAACTGTCTGGAGCTGTTTTCCTGATTACATCATACACCTTCACTCTTGTATTATCCAACGTTTTCACAGCACCTGACCAAAGAATTAATACTACCTGCTGCTTATCTTGATGACCCAGTTCTGAAAGTTCCCCTTAGCCGATACCACTTCCTGTAACTTCAAACTTTGCTGAGAAATAGTTTCGGTACTTAACTTTTAATAAAACCACTGTATTTTAACAGCCCAAATGTAGAGGTTATAAAGTATGTTCCATTAAAGACGTGAAGGGTGCCAGTGTCCTGCTGGTGGACATCAACACCAGCCAGAGAGATGATTACACAACCTGAAAACCAAAACGTGTGAATACCTGAATACGAACACATGGACTGTCAGGGCTGTAATTTGGTCATGAATATTCAATTCTTGATTCTTACAACTCATTTCACCCCATGCCTTTGTACCACAGTCATAATATTCCCTACAGCTGCTGTATTGGCTCTTTAGCTCTTAATGCAACGCTTTTTCGTAAATGTCAACAGCTCTTGTGTATCTACAAAATCCATAATCCAGAGCTTTTAAAAGGCAACATTTCTCAACGTTTGGTGTAACGTCTCATCTCCAGAAGAGCTCATTTCTTTCTGAGTCTCTGTTTGGTTTTGTTGGTGCAGCTGACAGTCAATACTACTCCCATTAATTAGAGAGTGCTGCAGGTTTTTCCACTTCCAGTCCCAGTCTGTGTCTGCCTTGTTTGCACCGTGTTCTAATTCATCTAATTCATCACACGTTCTCAGCCATTTACCCAAACGCATTCAGAAACCGTCTTTAGGAGGCTCTGCAGCACTTGAAGATCTTTTCTCCCCTATGAGGCGGGATCTGATAACTGAGGCAAAATATACATTCCAGCCCGTTACATCCTCCTCCTTCCTTTGACTTTGAACTTTTTACACTGAAGATTACTCAAGAAATGACTCACCCTCACAGCTCTCAGGCTTTTTGGTGGGTCTGTCTCTCAAGTGTTATGTTGAAAGGCAAACACGTCGAGAAACATCTTCTATTCTCTCTGGCCGAAGTGATCCCAGGTCAAGAGATGAATCACAATACTCCCTGCTTACACTCTGCCTCTGTCGCCAGGAACCGCAGAGCAGATATACACAGCAAGAGCTGTTGACAAATTTATGTAGCTGAGTAGAAGCAATTTAATTCAAGGGGGATGTGGTGGTTAAAAAGAAGAGGACCACAACTGGGGCTCGGGTGCTAAATCAGCAAGCACCGTGCCAGCGTCAGGTGCTGGTTTGATATCGCTGCTGCTTCTTGCAAGCCTGGTGTCAGTGACGGTTAGCAAAACACAAGGCGCAATAGAAATGCCCTGTTAAAAATTCTACAACAAGCAAAAACCGTCCCTGATTTAAATTTGGCTGCAGTGTCCGTCCAAGTAGTCACCTTGTGCAGTGACGCACAACACCCAGCTCTCCCGCAGTGCTTGGATTGCTCCCTGGAAGTCCCATTACATAACCGTGTAAAGCACCATCTGCAATGTCCTCTGGACCTTCTTCACTAGTTAAAGATGGCAACTGTTCAACTTGAATTTCATTTTGGAAACTGAAGAAGTTGCCATCACCAAACCCAATGTGCTGTTCCATGATGGAGAACCAAAGCGGTGTAGATCAAGTTGTTTGTGCCCCAGAATGGTGCCGTAGAGTTCTGTGTTAACAGTCTGACCCTCGGGGATGAATTCACGGTGCACATTACTACAAATGCTGGAGAAAACAGCCAGCATGCCTCTTTACCGCTGCAAGCCTTTCCTCTGCTCAGACTGGTGTCTGGTCGTAGCCTGTGATGATCCTCCAACACGAGGGTTGAGTGTGTGTTTGCTCTCTGCTAAAGTCTGAGCTCCGTGGTGACGCTCACGAATCTGCAGAGGCAAGATAACAGGTGCGCACCTGCAAGTGGTCACATAACAGCACGAACTGCGGTCCAGACAAAGATTGCATGATGTAACTCACAACAGTTATTGATCACAACTGTTGCTTGTTCATTACCGAGTCGTGCTGAGTCATTTTAATAGCAGAAACAAGCATTATTTCACAAAATGTTCTTTCATTGGGATTAGACGCTAGATGTTAAGGTGTGTGTTTTCACCTCCACAGTACATGTTTCAGAACCAGGAAGCAGAGGCTTTTCCAGCTCCTGGCTGTGAGGAACAGTGATCGATCTGCGCTTCGGACTGTCCTCTCTGAAGTGGAAGGTAACTATCCTGCAGCTTAATCTGTTAACGAAGTGGTCTGGCATTTGAGCAGCTGGAGGATATACTAATCTTACAGTGCTAATTAAAGGACAGCAACATCAAATCCAATGAAAACATCAAAACCAATACCGCCCACCTGTGTCACCCACTCATTAGCTCCTTTTAAAGACATATAGCAACCTTTAAAAAGGACTGATCAATAAATACTTGACAAAAAAGGATTTTATTTTCCCAGTGCACTAGATCTCTGCAGTTTGAAGCGTTTGTCACTCGAAATAAAAAGTGCATTTTATACTTTTTTTGGAGATTAGGCTATAAGACCTTTCAGTCCAGGATTAATGTGGGAGTGACTCAATGGTCTGAGTTCATCGTAACAAAGGAACATGTCCTTTGTTGCACAGTGGTTCACTGATTTGTGCAAAATAGGTTTTGGTTTGATTTGATTGTTGATGATAGGACAGATATAGAATATTAACAAACAAGGATGCAAGATCATTGTGTTTGAAACGCATCAGGACAAGCAACTTACAGTTCATTTCCAGGACAGCAGAGCTTAGTCCAGCTGCTTTTCAGACACTGCACCTACTTCTCTTTTGCAAAATGATGCCGTTACCATGGCAACAAGCAAACATTATGCAGGTGCTTTTTGCTGTACTACACACATATGGCAGGTCTACCATTTTATTATTATAATGGTTAATGAACCTTAAAGGGTATGCTCACAGTTTTTCAAGGCCATTTTATTATGGCACTAATGTTGTTGATCAGTGTGACCATTTGTTCAGGACATTAGATGTTCCCTTCCTTACATTACTAACTAACGACACTGAAAAAAGATGCAAAGCTCAGTTCCTGTTTATTTCAAAAACAAATGCTGGTCTAAGTTTAGCTCAGTTTCAGCACACCAGCCTGGTACTTGATTGATTTATCCAGGAAAATAACAAAGCAAATAACATTTACCCAAGAGTATAACATAATGTAATGTCATAATGTATGGGGATTATTGAAATGTATTTTTTAATGGAACGAGAACTATATTTTCCTTATGACATTTTACTACCAGTGAACCAGTTACTATACATACAGCGAGTATTGTTTTAACACAGAGGTCCTTGTACCTATTATATTTGCTTGGTTAAAGATCCTGCACCATCACTGTTGTGCATTGATGAAAATGTCCCTGATACATTTTTATGTAACGGTTGCATGTTATCCACTGAACTGTTGTTTTCCTCGGATTTATTCCTCCTCCCTGGGTAAGTATGGAGGTGTTGTGCGTGCCCACAGTCTGTCATCTCTTCTCGTTTCTCTCCTCAGGCCACAGAAGCTGCTCTTCCCCTCATTATTCAGCTCTGCACGAGTTTGATCCTACGGCCCCTGCCAGGCTGTATCTTACACATGGTTTTATTTCCTTTCTTTACATTCATGACAAAATGCAGTCTGATCATCCTGTATCATTTTATTTCCTGGTCAGCTGACTGCCAGTGGACCTGTGAGCTCCCACCTGTGGGCATGACCGCTGCCTGCGTAGGGAAAGAGTTTTTCATAAGTATCCAAACAAACAAGTGTGTTCTGACATCATTATATCAATACTCCACTATTAAGCCAGCTGGATGCAGACTTCACATGCATTCTTGGCTCCAGCACTTTAGTCTTTGTGTGAGAGGGAGTTCCTGCTTGTGGAAGTGACTTTTTCTTCCTTCTGTATAAAGAATCTATCACAGATGTACAAATGAATATTTTTATTATTTTATCCTTATTGCAAAAAACAAACAAACCCTGTATTTGTATCCAAGAGAACACTTTGACGGAAGAGTCGCTGTGTAAGAATAAAATACATTAGGAGGCAATGTAGCATACTGTATATTACAAGTTATGTGAATTCTTTTCAGTCTGTGGAAGGGTGTAGGAAATGAAAGGGCTCCTCACACGCTTCAGTGCTTTTCGAATTATGATAATTGTGTTAAGATAGATCAGAGGTGAGTTAGCCCTCCGTGATATGAAAAAGTTCTACGACGGCAAAAAATATGGATTCAAGCCAGTTTTTTGAAGCATATCATGAGGAGGTTTTACACACTGATGCGCCCATCTAATGTGTCTTTGCACAGGCCTGACATGTAGCCAGAGACTTAGAGTTACTTCTCTTCTGTCCATTTAAATGTGAAGTTGAAAGGAAATATTAGAAGACGGACTTCTCATTTGACAAAAACCATGAACACCACTGCATTTTTGCACAATCTGTACCACTAGTTTTATATATATAGTCATGACAGCAGGTCATTTCATTTCTGTTTGCAGATGACCAACACTTTGTCGCTCTACACATGCATGTCTAAACGAGATACTGGCCGCAATGAGGGGCTTTTCCAAAACAGACATGAGGTCTCTGAATGTTACGACTGTTTTCTTTTGGAAACAAAGGCCACACGTTGACTTAAGACTTGAGTGTGCGTAGAACATAGTAACCCTGATACACAGTCAAGACAGTGGGATGCTGCTTTTAATACTTTGTTTAAAAAATAAAAAAAAAGGAAGCCAGTCTTTAAAAAGATTTTATTATGGCTGGCTGCATTTCATGAAATGTACGGTGGGGTGCTTACTTGAGAATTGAATCTGTTACGAAACCATGAATATTGATTCTCTGAATTACTAAATATCATTGATAACTGAGATTATGCCATTCGATGTAGAATATTAGTCCTCATCACTGGTTGCAGGCAACAGTTTAAAAGTTAATTTAGTGCTCAGTATTCTTCTGGGAAGCTTCCCGGAGATGAGTTGGATCGTGCAATACTGTACAGAACTGTGAGAACTCGAGAAAAAGAATTGCAATACATGGATGACCATAGGAATGTAGGAAACAGTGACTGTGAGTGGTGGACTGGAGGACACCATAGTAAGATGCACTGCAGAGGGACAATGTTAGCCCGTGAGTCTAAGAGCCTGCTAGCCCTTCACGGCAAGTCAGACAAAAGCCCTAGCTTATCGTTGCAACTTTGGAGCAGCACACGCTAGCAACAACTTAGCCTATAACTTAGCTGTAGCCTGGTCACACAGTAACCACACAGTAATTCAGCTTTAGGACTCAAAGTGTATTTTGCTGAGTTGCTGTATTTTTTGTCCAGTGTGAATCTAAAAGTCCTGCTAGCTCTTTATGCCGGATTTCCACCAGCAACTCCATGATCACAGCTACACGCTGTGCATTTGCATTAGCTTTTTGAAAAAGGGCCAAGTGTTGTATTTTTTTCTATGATGTTTTGAATCTTTATTTACTGCCACTGCTACTTAATATGAGTCCGACTACTCCAACTCTCTCATTAGCAGTATTCTAGCTACCAATGCTGTAGATTTGTTCAACCCTGAAAAATGCAGATGTGATTAAAATAGATGTTTTCATGTCTGCAGTATGAGAGGTAAAAATTGAAATACACTAAAAAACAATCTTAGCATGAATAACTGAATGAAGTGTTCAGATTGGAAAACTTATCATGATGCTGAAGTTGCCTGATTAAAAAGCTAATGCAAACTGCACCCTGCGGGTTAACATTGTCGGGACAGGCCTTTTTTTTTCTCAGTGCATACATCAGGGAGAAGGGAGAACGAGCAAGCTGTGGTGTATAACAAGTCAAATTGCACTAAAAATCACAGTTGTATGATATTTGAGAGTATACAGTACATTTTAGGCAAAGCATTTATCCTTGTTCCTCATGATAATATGAGTGTTAATGGTTTGTTTTCCAAGGAGTGATGAATACATACATTCAGTTGCTGTTGTGTTCTTAATTTATTGTTTTCCATTTTAATCATTTGCACTGGAAATGAACAGATGTGTGTTCAGATGACATTTATGCTTGTCGGGATTGCAGATAGATAAGGAAGTATTTTTGTTAACTGAGTGAAAAAGATCTCTGCTGTAACAAAGCCTGGCATCCTCAAAAGCACTACTGCACTATGAGCGGACAACCAAACACCAGTACATGCATACATTTGACCAACATATGCAAAAACAAAAGAATAGACAGACTTGTTAAAACAACGTACACCTGCTGTCAGTAAAAACGCGTAGACGCTCTTAGTGCTGAGATGCTTTTGAAAGTGGGCCACCACCTACTGAAAATGTGAACTGTATTAATGGTTTTTTGCAAAGACTAAAGTGTATTGTTACAGAGAGTCAAAGAAACTGAGCATGTATTCCACCTGTGTATGAAATATTTAAGTTGTTAAACCAAATAAAAGTGAAAGAAAGCAGACTAAGAGACACTTTGATTATTGTCTTTGAATGTAGTGCTTGAATCGTTGCGCATCTGCAGATGCATGTCCTTGTGCAAACAACTGATGCTTCTGCAAATAACGATTGTATTGCCGAGTAGCTGTACCTGGTCTCAGTAGGTCTCTGGAGCTTCACAGCTTGCTGAGGTGGTGGAGATGGGGCTGTAGTAGGAACATTATTAAGACATATTTGTTGACTTATATATTGTTATTTTTCATTATATTGTCGCCATGTGGGAGCATGTATACGTGGCAAGCAGTGGTCCAACAATTGAGCCTTGTGGAACCCCTGAGGTAAGCTTTGTTTGTAAATCAAGAGAGACACAACTACACCAACTGAATCTACATCTTTTATTAAAGAGGAAACAGACATTATAATGTAAGCCCGATTACGTTTTAAACATATTAACAGAGGTTTAATCTCTAATTTGGTCTACGTAGTTAAACAGTAGTGCTGGTTTTCCAGTAGGATGCCATTAAACCATTGGAGAAGAGGGTGCAAAGTAAATACAGTAGTTCTGACCAAACCTGTTTGTCTCATGTATTAGCTTGAATTGGAACATTACAGTGTTCTTATGACAGATGGTTTCTTCTCATTTTGCATTTCCCCAGTGTGGCAGAAGCTCCAGTAGATGTTAAGGTCATATGTTCTGTAAATACTTCAGGATTTATTTAATCTGTTTTCATCACAGATTGTTGCTTTTTTCTTTCATCATTAAAACATTTTTTCACCTCAGCCAATTGTAACAACCTTTTTTTCTGATATTGAGGGATTTGAGAACAGGTGGATGGAGATCAACCTCATATCTTGTTTGTCATATTTTGGTTTGCTTTGTCTGCTTCTGCTTGTTTTGTTTCCTTCTCAGCCCTTCTTTTATTTCGGTGATTGCCTTTTCATTTTATGTACATTGCTGATGTGTTAAACTCTAATGTACAAAACCTTTTTGTTAGGTAGCACTATACAAATAAAGTTGTTATCTTCACAGGGCGCCTGAGGACGTACAACAGGGGGAGGAGGAGGCTGAGGAAGGGTCGTCGGTGACAAACAGCATACAATGCTCTGGAAAAAATGGCTTCACAACACATGCTTTTCATTTACGACTGCCAATTATCCTTTGTCCTCCATGCGGAGCAGACCACCAGCACTTCAGAAACTGCCAACCTGGACAGTTTGATGTCCCATTTTAGACAGAACATCATTTTTTTTTTGTCTACGTGTGAGTGTCCAAAGCAACGTGCAGTAAGCTTCTTGGATTTTCAAACATGTATGGTCCTAAAAGTATCAAATGTGCGTGTGTGTATGTGAGACAGAGAGAGAGAGAGACGGACAGCAGAAAGAAAGTGTTAAACAATTCACCAACAGTATGCATGGACATGTTTGGATGTATTCTCATCAGACTCAAGGCAGAGTCTGGTAACTTTAGACCGGACTCGAGAAGAGCCAAACATGACAACAAAGGCAACTCAGCTTTGACTTTAAAGCTGCTTTCGTATGATAACAAATTAGTTCTTTGCTCCCTGTGAGTTAGAGCGTAGTGCGGAGGATTAGAGGGGCAAACACACATCAGGTGCATTTCTGCTGTGCTTTACCATCAGATTCAGTTCATTAACTACATGCCTGTTTGCAAACCTGGCAGCCGCGTCTGTCTGCTGACGTTTCACCACGCGCCACTCCCCATCTCCCCCGCTCGCACGTGTCACTCAATGGCTATGTCACCTCAAGCTGTTTTATCGTTGGCTGGGCTGTCAGCAGCATCCAAGGTCAAAGATGAAATAATATGAACTTTGTGCATTGTTTGATGGCAATTTTGAGCAATGCCCCATGTGGAGGGTAATGCCTCCACCTTGTTCGGGTGACACATCACTCTTGCCACAGGAGAACAATGGAGAGAAAAAGAACAGAGAGGAAAAAGAAAGGGAGCACAGACCTGAAGATGAATAACAGATATAAATAAATGCAATCATTCCCAGCCTTTAGTTTGAATTTGCTTATTACTGCCATTGTGTCATGTAATAATATACCAAATATAGCATTTTTGCTTTGAAAGCACAGGTTCACATTTTTCAGGCGTGTCTTAAAACAGTACATACAGGTTGTTGCAACAGTTTCTCCTTTAAAATGACCACATGTGATGAAGGATAAAATCCAAACTACAGTATGTTCTACTCTCTGTCAAACCAATGTGAACAAAGGGAAGAAAGGAGGCAGCCAGCAGTGATTCCAATGTCTCCATACACATTTGAGCATTAGAATTGTGACCTACTCATTTCTAATTTAAAGAGTGTTCAGGATGTCTTAATTTAACTGGCAGGTGAGGTTTAAATCATATACCTAAGATTTTTTGTAATCTGGGTCATTATGCCAAATATAACACTCCTAACTTGCAAAACGCTGACCTCAGTTAAACTCTGGTTGACAATAATGGCAACATGCTGACAGAATATGTGTTGTGTACCTTCGTGGTGCCACAGTTCCATCTGATTGCATTGTCACATTGAAATCTGCCCCTCCTATAATGTTGTGTAGCTGTGTAAATCATGACTCAAATACACAAAATGCATACAGACACATTTTGGTGTATTTTTAGAACAAACGTTCCTTTCCACAGAATGTGAAAAAGGGTTTTGAAACGTTTTGAAGATGACATATATTTTAAAATCGTATAAATTAGGCATAACTACTTATGCGGTGGATTATACTGCGTCTTTACACAAACACACACACAGACAGGAAGTATCGCTGCTATAAATATCATTATCTCTCCTCTCTATCTCTCAGGTTCTCTTTGTCTTGTCTTCTCCCTGTTTTACGGTGGTTGAGCTGCACTCCTCTCCAGTTACACCTTGATGCGGCGCATATTCCATTTCTGAATCCTCCAAATTAGATTTCAATGCTTTTAACCCGCCATCAACCTCAGGGTGTTAGCGGGGATATCAGAGACTTAGCTTTTCTTCCAATGATGACGTCAGAAAAAATGTTTCTCTGGCATGTCAGGACTGGAGTGAGATCTGTGCTGGTTACGTTTTATATCTATATAAAAAATTAGATTTTTCTACTTAATTTATTGTTCTTTCAGTTCATTTTCTAAACCTGAGCTTCAGTCTTGTTTTTAACTTCTGCTTCCGTTTAATGTTTTTATTAAATCAGCCTTTCACAGGGTCGGTCCCATTGGCTGTTATTACTGCTGCTACTTATATTTACCCTTTTATTAATCCTCCTGTCATGTCATTCGTGTCCACTCCCCTGAATGATTCACAAAACAGAACCTTTGTTGTCTTCGAGCACCTAAATATTTCAAATTGAACCAGGTCGTCGGAGCTTGAGTCTGTTCAGCAGCAGTGTTGCAAATATTTAAGCTGTGTGACCTGGAACACGGTTTCATCCGTGCTGGGTTGCGGCTTGCTGTTTGAGATCTGGAGCAAAATCTGCAGTCGTTTTATGCAATTAATATCCACTATTCTTTGTGTTATAGTTGTAGTATTTCAGCCTCCACGTCTGATATTCAGGTCATTACATTTCTTGGCATTTACTGTTTGATCTTGGTCAGGAACCAGCGGCACATACCAAAGTTGTGTTGGATATTAAAGCTGGGAGCTGAGGGAAGACTTGTATTGGACCACAAGCCTTTGCTTCAGAGGGAAATGTCCCAGTTTAATTGCCTCTGATCTGATCTTTCATTTTCATGCAATGGAAATATCTGTCTTGCTCTCTAGCTGCTGAATATCCCACAGTGTTTACCAGCCATTCACTTGTACTCTCTGTCTGCCGGGCAGGTCGTGTGCTGTGGCTTTCAGTTTAAAACAGCTAACCTCCACATCTGGAATCATGCTGGTAATGTCATGGTTTTGAGTTTCTGTCAGTTTTGGGTACTTCCTGTTTGATTTTGAAGATTGTCTCCCTCTTGTGTCTCCATGTACTTGTTTCCTGGTGTTTAATTGGTTCATTGTTTTCACCTGTGCCTTGTTCCCTCCTTAAGGCTATATATGTTTTGTCACTTCCTCCTGTTGGACCATTGTCGTTAATGAGCCTTCGTTCCTGTGTGTCACCCAGTGTTCTTCCTAGTTCCTTGCGTTTCCTCGTGTGTTTGGATCAATGGGTTTGTGGATTTTGCCTGATTTATGGACTCTGTTTTCTGCCTGCTCCCTACGGTTTGTTTGCTTGTGTTCAACTGATCATCTGGATTTCCCCCAGCCTGCCTCAACCTCCTGTAGTTCCTCAGTTCCTCTGTTCTGACAGGTAAGAACAATGAAAGTGAACTAAAACATTAAAGTTTGCAGTACAAAAAACCAAAACAATGAGCTGAAAGACACTAAAACCACCCCAGATCTTCAGGGAGCAGCAGAGTCTGATTTTCTGTGGGTTCGACACCACCAGTGACCGTCTTCACACTTCACACAGACGTTTCATGAACTGTTGAAGTCTAACTGAAATGACATTTCATAGTCTGCTTTACCATACATGTCTGCTCTGTGAATGTAAAACCTATGTTCTCCTTTAAGAAACCAGCAAATGATCATAGAAATGTTAATGAACTGCTCAGCTGCGACACATTAACCATCAGCTCTGTTTTGATGTTAGTGTGGTTCTTTTTGTTATATAACAATTCACTACCTGTGCATGACATGAGGGTTACAGTACAGGTCTATTTACTCCGTCTCTAGCTCTCTACAATGTAACACTGATACCCCTTAATGATGACAAACTATTAAAAATACCTTTAGGTTTGTCATTGTCTTTAACTCTAACAGAGAATACAGTTTGTGCACCATTGAAAGCAAACTTGCTCCACCATATCTTCAGACTGTCACAAATGGTTCAGCCCGATATCTTTCAGCACATCAAGATGTTCCACCACAAAAAGTGCAGCTACTTCTTACTACAACAATATCTTATATTCATGAAAGACTAATCACATTTATCTCCAAAACTGAATTTTTGATAATAATTGGCATTTTATCCTCATGGAAACTATTACAGCCAATGGAAAAGGAGCATCTTCAAACAACAGTTTCTCACTTATGGACGACCAGTGTGCATAAGAATAAGTTCCAGACGTCTCCGTGTTGTTTAGATGAAGTACACAGATTCTCTGACTTTTGTGAAGACAGTTTGCCTTCACATGGAGCCCCGGCAGTTGATTAAGTCACAGTGTGAACTCACTTTCTCACTTAAACTGGTCTCTCACTTGGCAGGCAGCTCGACAGCATCATCATATGCACTTAATATGTGAGGCTGTGAG
The DNA here is from genome assembly GCA_008933995.1 of Datnioides undecimradiatus. Lineage (NCBI taxonomy): Eukaryota > Metazoa > Chordata > Actinopteri > Lobotiformes > Datnioididae > Datnioides > Datnioides undecimradiatus. The sequence continues at coordinate 137,780 of WARS01000011.1, forward strand.
ATGGAACATCTCCTACCCAGGCATTGTGTTATATTAATTAGAGACACAAAACTAAATATAATTCAGTGATGATTCTGCTCCAGACGTTTCTGCTGATGGATGTTCCTGCGTTTCTCATTTGTCTTCTCCTCAAGACGCCCAGCCCTGACTCTGTCATCTATTTATGCTGTATCATAGGAACTCAATCAGTAACTGTAGTTTCTGATGGTCCAAAGTGCACAGGCCTGTATATGAGGAGTTATTATTAGAGCTTTAGAAAAAGCTTTTTAGCTTTCTGAGCAACACTCAAATGAAAGACTGTCCTGACCTCCTTCGTCTTTCCTCTCCTCTCTACTGTTCATCCCTCCCTTCTCATCTCCTCTTTTCGCTCTCCTCCTGTGTCGTTCTTCTCCATTGTTTACTTCTTTACAGACGTTTTTATTCTATGCCTCAAAATCTATCTCCGCTCTGTTTTCTCTGCTCCCTTTTCCTTCTCCAGCCCTTTTCCTCCACTCTGTCACTGTGAATCAACCCTCCATTTACTCCATTGCTTCCTCTACCATCATTGGGCCCCTTATTTCCTCTCTTATCTCCTTCACCTTTCACCGTGCTCGCTTCATTCTCCAACTCTTATGCTCCCCACTCGCCACACAATCTCTTTTACACGCTGTCCTCTAATTCTTTGTCTCCAACTGCTCTTCACCACCTCCTCCTCCTCCTCCTCCTCCTCGTTCCTCCCTCCTCCCTTCGTACTGCTGCATTATTCAGACTGAGTGCTATTTGGAATGGCTTGTGTTGTCCCTGAGTACCTCTCCTCTCATCGCGCTCCATGGAGCATCACTCTGGAGTTTAACCCCTCCCTGCAACTGCCAACTGCACCAGACACACACACAAAAAACATATACACAAACGTGCATCCGGACATACCCTCTAATTCCTCCGATTCTGACTGCACGTACCGAGATGAATGTAAAGAAGTTCTCGCAAATTGTCATGTCACACATGTTCCATCTTTTCTCTTTCTTCCCCAAATACCAGCCAGAGGTCCTCAGAGATCACTTAAGCAGCAGCTGCAGGCAGATGCAGCGCCAGACTACAACAGAACAAGGCGTCTTTTATTCATAACTACCAGCAGCAGCGAGCTGAGGCGCTTCAACTGCAGGCGCCACAGCCTTTCAACACAAAGCAGGGACAAGGTTCTGCACCGGCGACAAAAAGAAAAGGAAGAATAAGAAACATCCCCGCATATCTAATCACTTAAAAAGCAGGGAGGACTGAATGGAAATACAAAGAGATACAAAGAGACACCAAAGAGTCGCTTCGCTGAGAGAACCCACATCTTTTAGTTTATGCGTAAAAGTGAAGTAGGAGGAAGAGCAGATAAAAGAGAGAGGTGAGAAAAGATGGCAGATGAAAAATGAACAATTGTGCGTGCTGTAATGTGTAACATCTAGCACTCAAAATGGTTTCCAATGGAAAACACATGGTGATGGAGTGCATGAAGGTCAGAAGTATAACATCACAACTTTTCCGGGAGAAACAGAAAACCCTTTGAGCTACTTTTCCTAAAACATTGGCAGCTCGGAGCTTTGGCAGTTGCCGCTGTCTCCTTTTATTGAGTTTTCTCTTTCTTCAGCAAAGTGGCCTCCGTGTCACCTCAGCTGTGTCTCCGTTCCGACGAGAAGTCTTTTATTTATTTATTTCTTTCTTAACTTCTGCCTAACAACTGCTCGGATGACCTACAGGGAGCTGAGAGACGTGAGCTGTGAATGTTCTGTGGAGGAAAAAAAGCTTTAGTTGTAGCGGTGGCGCTGATGACTGGGGCATCGGGGTTGAAACTCTCCTGCATTTTTCATGCAAAATGTCTTTTTATAGCCGTGCTCGAGTTGTGAGGATGGAAGATCTCTGCCAGAGAAATGGAGTTACTGACGTCAAACAAGAGCGGTACATGGAGTCAATTATGACTTACATTTCTTTACAACGGATCAAGATCCACGACCTGCGAATCCATACACTGAGCTATGGGCCCAGAGAGTGTCACCATGTAAAGTTTCAGTGACAGTGTGCTCACAGTTAGCTGGAAATCTGCCAAATCTTTGTCATCACTTTGCCATTTGCTGTGGCGGTGGGAATCTCTTCCACACAGGCATTGTTAGTAGTGTCAGTATTGTTCGGTTTGGCTGCGAACTCTAAAAGTGTTGCTCATGCTCACAAGTTATAAGACAGAATTTATCTTTGACAATGACGCAAGGTCATAGCAGCCAAGAGGGGGAATGAGATGCAGGTGTAGAGATGGGTGGGGACAGTCAGATGACAGGAAAACAAGACGAAGGGTCCTTGGAGAGGCGGGACAGGAAGACTGGCAGTTTAAGGGACTCAGCTTTGTTCTGAAGCTCCAGTAACTTGGTTGAGTAAATAAGACAGACACGGCAATAGGCTGTTACTCTCACCCCAACATGAAGCTCAAAAACGGCCTCCAAAACTGTTACATTTCACCACTCGCATGGAAACTTGCCATTGGTGAGGCGTCAAATACAAATATATAGAGATATCTGTGACAATACTCCTGGCTTTTGCTCTCACACAGCTGCCAAGATCTTATATATCATTGCATTTAATAGCTTAAAATATTTTTTTCTGAAATGAGTGCTCTATCAATGTGAAACATCTGTTTGGTTTTATGGACGTACACTAAAGGATGTGAGGGTGACCTTGTATGTCCTTGTTGATGCCTAGGCTAAAATAGCAAAGTGTCTCTCACTTCCTAAAGCTACCGTCCACCATGAATTATTGCCTGTTGGTTTGTCTTATGGTTTTTCTTCACCTTATTATTAATACATTGATCTTTATTATCTTTTGCCTTTGGTTGACTCCAGACTCCCTGAACCATTTTCAGACAATACATTATATCAATGGATTATAATCACTGATGCACTGATGTGTGCATCACGTAAGTGTTGCAGCTGATAAAGGTGGAGGTTATTTCAATGAGTTTATATACCGTAGCCCTGTTAAAATACATGCTGTATATCACAGTTTATTTGTTGATTCATGTTCAGTATTAATCTAGAAACTACAAAGTAACTAAAGCTAACAAACAAAGGATGAGGAGTACAGAAGAACATCATTTGCCTCTAAAATGGACTGAAGTAAAAGTATGAAGTAGCTATAAGCGGAAATGATGTCTTAAAGTACAGGGGCCTCTAAATATTTAAGCTAATCGTAGTGAAGGTACTATTGTTAATCGCACTGACTGCCGACCAAAACAAAGCCTGACATCATCTCATTGATAACCTGACTGCACAACTGCTGACTCTTCAAATCGTCACCAAACCTTCATGGAACTCAACAAATTCCTTTTTCTTCCCGCCTGGCTGTTTATACTCTGTATTAATAACCCAGCACACGTGTCTGTATGCGGTAAATAAGGAGGGTACAGACTGATTCTGCTGCAGAGGGGTAAGCGTGCGTAAGATGAAGAGAAATGAGGACAAAATTATTAGTATGCACTGTGATCAGCGGGCGGCACAGTGGCTCAGCGGCTAACACGGTCGCCTCAGAGCATTTGAGGTCCTGCATTTGAATCCAGAGGTTGGGTTCTCTGCTGTCAGGACTTTATTTGTTCTCTCTGTGTCCTAGGTGATTTCCTGCAGGTGCTCTGTTTTCCTCAAACTCAAAGCTGCCCATAGCTGTGAATGGATTCCTGGCTATGCATGTATGTCTGGGACAGACCTGTTCAGGGTGTACTCTGTGTTTCTTGCCCAATGCATTCTGGGATAGACTCCAGCCACGGTGCTCTCAGGAGGGAAAGCATTTTTACATAGAAAATTTGTAATTTCTGATAGCAAAGTTTTTGTATTTGGCTTCTTCTTACGCTGCGCCTCCCCACAGACAAACGGGGAACGTGCTTTGAGTGTTGGCAATTTTATCATTTTATTTCTCTTTTCAGTTTAATTTCATTTGAAAGCGTCCTACTCTACGCACATTGAAACAAATCACAGGCGCCTGTAAAACTGTGAAAAAGAAAGCTCAGTACACAAGTGATATCTGCTTTTTCATTATTGTGCCAGCCATTACTTTTACAGGTTGCGTAACGGCCTTTATGTTCCCTCTTTGCTCACAACATTTATTGTTATGGGATCCAGACCATTATTACTTTGTTGTTGCACAGATGTGTGACGCAAAGCGCACTTTCATTTAACCCCTGATCTATATCACCGGCCCACATTGGCTCGAGGATTCTGAATGACACTGACAGGTTTGCTCATTTCAAATGAACATTTTATTGATTTTATAAATTATATATGATAATATTAATATTATGACCCTCTGATTGTAAGCAGATTTTTTTATTGCTCAACATTAGCTGAGTTAGTTAGTTTTACACTGTCACATTTTAGCTGTCCAACTACTCTTCGGTTGCTAAGACGGGATGTTTCATCATCTCTCCTGTCATACTGTGTTCTGATTTGTCACATTTCTTATTATTTACTACAATCACACATTTCATATGTGTTTTGAACATGAGCTGTACAGTGAGGCACAATAACTGTAACACGCAACACGGATAGCACCGCAAATACACACACACACACACACACACATACGCAGTCATCGCTGTTTTTGTTTGCTGTTTGCGTGGATTAACAGGGATTACACTTCACGGACACATGCTTCAGTGCCTTTTGGGTGTTTGTGTGTATTTTATTTAATGCTATTGTGAGCTCCAGCCTTTAGCTGCTGCTGCCTCATAGTTTGTATATGACTCTGCACTGCTTATGTTTACATTCGGCAGCCTGGGTCATGTCTATACGTTGGTAGTGAGGGAGGGGGGCTTACAGATGACAGCCATGTCCTAAACAAAGACTAGAGTACCTGCAGGGATCAGCTCTGTGTGTGCCGTTATTGGCAGTCCCCATATATGGAAAACATATCGCTGCTGTCATGTGAACATTTTTCTCCAGTTGCTGCAAAAATGCCTTAGATGTTAAATATATGAGCTTAAAACCACTGTAGATTCATAGTTATACCTGTTAATATGTACCCCTCACGTTGATCCAGGTATCACAGTAGGGTTTTTTGAGCTAGGTGGAGATAAAAGGCCACGTGAGGCCATCTTGGCTCGTACTGCTGTAAAAACTGTAGAGAGGTTCATCTTCAGAAGCTTTGAGCTATAAATGTTTACACAGGGCCTCTCTGGCTTTTGTCAAGCACTTTTTTTTTATGAGTTTTTGTGGTTTTAGTCTCTTTCTTGACTGAATATGTCTTCACACTTCACAACACAAGAACTGAAGGTCAACTTTTATTTAGGTTTCGTTCCATGTATTTGGTCATTCTCTAGTTCTTGTTTGCTTCTTCCCTAAATATCCACCCCTCTTTCTTTAAAGTCCCTATTTGTTCCTGTGTGTTTATAATGTAGGTCTTGAAATTTAAGGTGAAGTTCTTATATTTCTTCAACCTTATTTTCTAACCTTGTTGTCATTCTTGTGGCTGACTGTTCAAACGTTGCACTCTTGGCCTAGTGGTATCAAACTCCATTTTAGATCACAAGCCACATACATCCCAATTTGAATCTGATCTAAGGTAGGCCAGACCATAATAAACATTTTCACTTTCCACTTTCTGCAATGAAAGTGTCATAGTTGTCCAAAACTGAAAAAGATTAAATAAGTCTTTTGAATTTTCAACAAGACAAGCTTTGGAATGATTTACACAAAATGTAAGTAAATCTTAAAGAGCCTCCAATGTACTTTGTTCTACCTCTGTCCCAGTGTCCTCAGTCTTGACAACAGGGGTCGTGAGTGCAAAGTCATCACAGCCACATGTGAATGAAACCAAGGTTAAACGATACAGAATTCCCCTCTGAGAACATCTCTGCTTGATGATGGGCAGCTTTTTTATCAGACTTTCATTCCATTTGCTGTTCCATCATTCCTCCACGGAGGGTGTTTTAGTATTTTGTCATGTTCAAATAGAAAAAATACATTTTTCCATGTAGTTATCTCAGCAGCAGTGGATCTAAATCTAGTGTTGGCCTTCTGTCCTGTTTTATGCAATTCTGTGACACAGGAATGTCAAACAGGAGGAAGGAGCCAGTTTGAAACTCACTCTCATATTTTAAACACATTCTTTCTTTTTATCCTTATTTATTCTCTCCAAATCATTAGTGTATGTATAATTTCATTTATAATTTTAGCCAATGAAAGCAGTAAACAGAACATTTATATAAAGATCAAATGAAATGATCTTTTCAAATCAAGAAAATTCTAAAAATCTAATGAGATATCAGCATTACATGTCTCATTCACACGCTGTAGTAGAACTGACCGTCTTGGTACACATATATATTTTTTCTCTTGTTACAAAGAATACACCTCACATGGTTCACATGAGGATATTGCCCTATGAAGTAAACGTTCAGATCTAAATGAATAAATGTGCTGATACAGCCTGGCTGTGGGCATCGCAGTATTTTATGTGATTATATGGAAATTCTCTTCTTTTCTAACTTCGTCCAAACACAAGTGCTACTCTGCATAGTACACAGGTGCTATGCATAGACTCTGTTTGTTTGGAGGGAACTGCTGCTTTTTTGTAGCCGAGGCTCCTCAGCAGTAACAGGGAAGCAGATCTATCTTGCTGCGTTTCCCAATCAAACATGGGTGTTTGTTTTGACAAGTAACACTGGAAAGCGCAAAGTAAATAATAATTTCCAAATTCACATTCCAAATACCCCACACACTGAAGGATTAACTACACAACGTTAACAATAAAAGAAAGGAATCCAGTTGCAGAAGAGATAAATATTACATATTTCTTACATAACCCCAAAATAAAACCAGTATACAGGAGTGGTGGTTGCGTGGTAGCCAAAGTACATCACAACATTCCTGTCCAATAGATCTGGCGTTATTTAGAGAAACGTGTGTAATCGCCCCACAACTTTCCAAACTGTCCAGGCTTCACTCAGAAAGCAGGAGTAGGCGGGTTGTTTTTTTGAAGGCCCACACAGTGCACTGCCCTCAGATCAGTCAGGGCTTTGGTGCTTCGTTTGATGGTTTACCACTGTAATAGCTGCTACTCTAAAATGGAAACACCTTTGTGGAGACAGGGGTGACACTCGGCGCTTGCTCAGTGCCTCGAAGGCAAATTTCAAAGCCGTACTGCTGCGCAGGTTGAAGGTGATGGCCGCAGTCAAGGTGAGAATACCCTCCTTCATATGTTAATCGGCAGCTGAGCTTAAGTGGTGAACTTTTACACTTCCTCAACATCAAACCACAAGAAATAACATTTAATTTCACTGCAGTCTCCAACACTTATGCCTCTTATTACATTTCTGTTGTAGTACTGAAAACACACACAATAACTAAACACAATATAATGGAAGGATTGTATCTTGCATTGTGGACACTAAAGCCTGGAAACAGACTGAAAGGTTGGTTATACTCCTAAGCACGTGCATGCACAGGTAGCTACTTGCATGTAGCCACCTGTGCACCAACACCTCCACCAAATTTCACTACGATCCATCAAATAGGTGTCGAGATATTTCCATCAAAAACCGCCCTGCCAACCTTACGGGGCAGCACAGAAAGGAAATGGAGAGAAGTGTCATTAAGTTCCCTTATCCAGTAAATCTTTCTGACTGAAACACAGATCAAATAAGTCGAACACATCAACATGGCAAATGTTTGATCTGCTGTACCTTTACAGAACTGAGCCACTACAGCACTGTACATTGCTGAGGTTATTGTGCAACGGTGAGTATGGTTTATTTTTGTGAAATACTCAGACACTCTGTTTTAAGATTACAGATAAAGGGCCTTTTTTGGCCTTGTGAGAAAATAGTAGGGTGCTCTGTGAAAGCAGTTATCTTCTATGACGAATGCATTTCATTGTTGATTCTACTTTCATTATTTAGTTAACTTTAATACAGTCTTTTGCCCTGCAACAAGGAACAGATCTCAGTGACATCATTTCATTTATGTAATTGTGGTGAAATGATAATCCTTTTCCTGGTTATCACTTTAACTGTTATTTTTTATGTTTGAGCATCAAATACACATTTTCCCCCCACTGCTGCAGCAACATAGCAACACACTCCTACACACACGTGCAATCATCAGATGTATGGCCAGTGGATTAGCCTTTTTTTTTTTTAAAAATTCAGTCACATCACTTCACAGCACCTCACACTACTGATTTGAACCTGATTTTTAAAATAGTTTCCCCCACAGTGTTAGGTACTTTCTCAAACATTATTTAGCTGGTTGTAAATGCTGCAGGAGTGAGAGAGAAACAGAATAGTTAATTATCTGAAAAGATGCTTATTCACTTTGCTGCCAACATGTAGATGGAAGATTGTACCACTTTTATGTCTTAACAGTAAATAGGGATAGTTAATATGTTTCATTTGGCTTGGCATAAAGATTAGAAATAAGGATTGCTTTCTGGGCTTTTCTAACAGAAACAATATCCACATACTGTTACCAGCACCATTCAGCCTAATTATTAACACACACATCTTACTGGTTAATCTGTACAAAAACCCTAGCGTAAGAACAACAGGTTGCGGTTTTATGGGGTTTATGCATGGGACTATTTACTGGTGGATAATCCCTGCTGGTTTTGCTGGCAACCTCACAGTTAGCTGTTAAGGTTCTGGTTGATGGATTTTGTTACCTTTGGACAAAGGCAGACTTGTTTCTTGGCTGCTGTGTCCAGGCTTTAAACTAAGCTAAGCTAAGCAGCTGTTGCCCGTTGCTTCATATTTATCCTACAGACATGATAGTGGCGTCTTCATTTTCTTATCCAATTCCTCAGCAAGCATGTTTTCCAAAAGTGTTTGCTGGAAACACAATTGAACATATTTCACAGGATTCTAGGTCAGATCTTTGTGGTTGTTGCTGTTCCTCTGATAATCTTTTGATCTTTTCGCACTGCCCTCTGACACAATGAGGCCAGAGGTCAAGCTCAGCAACAGAGAACCATCCCTGGAGAGAGCAGGGGTTCGCTATCTTGTTCAAGCTCAATTCAGTAGGGCAGATGTTTGAACCCAGTCCTTATCGACATGGTATTCAACCTCATTTGATCTCATTGGAAACAGGGTTTTCATGCAATGTTTGTTGGTTCCAACCCAAAGTACACAGTTTACTGCAAATAAAACATAAACAATGCATAAATACATGCAGGCGGTTGCTGTTTCATTATCATGTTGACCTGATAGTTGTCCTGGTTGCTTCAGTCTGTTTCACAGTTCTCTCTGCTTTGTTGACTCAATATGATGCTGCTTTATATTTTGGTGAATTTTTCAGTACATTTTCAAACCTCTCACTTCCCCTGTCATCCTCTTCACTGCCTTTTCAGTTTATTTACTCAGTACTGCAGTCAGCGTATAAGATGTCATCATTAGGAGCATTAGGATGTCTTTCCCTGCCTCCGCACTGCTCCATATCAATAGCCCTTCTTCCACTCACCACCTCTTCTTAAGGCTTGTCTTTTTTCTCCCTCACATCAGTCTCCCCTTATTTAATCCGGCTCTTTCCATCTTTAACCGTGTTTCTTTGAAAGCCGCAGACTGAGGAGTGCAAATTAGATCCTGACATCTCCAGTTCGCCCTCAACCCACACTCGTTTCACTGGGTACATTCAGCCCCAGCCTCTGTGCTTTTTTCTTAGAAAGGAATATGTAGGTGTTCCGTAAACATCTGCGCACTTTTTATTTGAAATTACCCATGGTTCTTTGCTTTATTTGGTGGGGTTGTAGTGTAACATTGTTGGTTATCGCAGCACTTTGCAGTAGTTTTAACTGAGAGACTTAGCGATGATGGCTACATGATTTCAGACAGTGATACACAAAAGACTGTGTTATCCTTTCCAATCAGTAATTGTCTGTTTGGCAACAGGTTACTGTACCTGGCTGATTTTATATCCAGCAAGTTAATTAGGCGAATGTCAGCTTCATGGGTTGGATGAGATGCTTGACTCTGTCCTTTCCCTCTGACTCATTTCAAACAGAGTCCCATAAAGAGGGTCTAAGTGTAACGGGAATAATTGAATAAGGTAAGAAGTCAGCTTCCTGTCCAGGTGATGGTAATAGGTGATGGCAATAAAGAATCAATGTTTTTATGTTGCTGTGTAGGGCTGGTTCCATGATTATTATTATAACAAAGCATGATCACGCTTTATTTTTAACATGATATCTATTTTAAATCAGTTTTAACATTATCCAAACAGTTTCCTCGTAGTGATTCTATCTCATGTGAACGAAGCGGGATAGACGTTCTACTAGCCTACAGCCTAATAGCATCTAGGACCATCTTCCACCCAGTGGACACTTTGGTCTTCAATGTAGCTTTAAATTGTAACCTCACAAACTAATGCAGTTTGTTAATGGTGTGCTTTTTCAATTGAAAGCGATGCTACTACTTTATATGTGAGCTAGTTAGCCAAACATGCTAACAGTTACAATTGGGCTCAACGGCTGTCCCTACTCTTTCACTCATGCGTGTTTGGTAGCTCTTTTATCCAGGCAGGAATAATCATCAGGAACATAGTTTGTATTTTTCTCTAAGCTTAAAGATGAATGTAAATCTGGGTGTTAAAGTTCCTTTATGTGATGCTATTTTCAGATTCCCTTGACAAAAAAACATATAAAATATATTTATTTTTTTAAAAAAGAAACTAACTGCATCCAGCGTAGATGTCTTTTTTAATGTATTAAAAGAATACTTCTTCAGTTTTGTGTCATCCATCAGTGGATCCCACCACAAGTCTGAGGAAACTCTGAAGACTTACATCACATCACTGTTGATAGTGTGTGTATATGTTTGTCTGTGTGTGTGTGTGTGTGTGTGTGTGTGTGTACTGCTTGTGTAACAGTAACCACAGCCCTGATTTACCAGATGTGACAGAGGAAAGGAGGAGAGGAAGACAATGAATGCAACCATTCCTCTCTAATGATTGTGAATTTGGTGAATGCCACATATTGTGTAAAACGTTAAAAAGCACATGCACTTTTTAAATCATTTTTTACAGCTTACTTATAGGCAAATGCAGGAATACTTCATGCTGAAACCTTGAAATCCTTGTCTAATTACATCATGAACATTGTTTTGTCCCTTAAGACAAACAACTTGAGTTACAAATGCTCCTATCAACTGATTCTTACTCAGTACCCTCAATTTGCAGCTAAGAGACAGATGGGTGAAGTTATTCCTGACTAAAAAACAGTATCTCCAATGGATCTCCATGAATTTCCATAGAAATGTTCATGATTTCCAGAGGATAAATCTTGATAACTTTGCTGCACCATCTGCGGGCCAATATTTTCACATCCTAATGTCTATTGTCTTGACAATTTATCCAGTACAGGAAGTGTTCATCAGTGGTTTCCAGAGGATGTACCTCTTTGTTCGTCCTCACTTTGTTGATCCCCTGACTTGTCCTCAAATATGGAGTTGACATTTGGGATTCAGAGTGAAATTTAGGGAGGGGTTGGTGTTTTTCTTTTGATAGAAAAACCACTGGATCCATTATGATATTCAGGTTCCCCAGAGGATCTCTAGATTCTCGTACTTTTCACCAAGCATTGGGTCAAAAATTCACTTTCTCCAGTATCCTGATTTATGATCAAATCACTTCAAAACTAATGACAGTCCAATTCACCTCAGCATGACTTGACTATTTAGTGCTAATTGGCACACGACAGCAAATAGCCGATAAGATGGTGAACCCGCTAAACATCAAGATTCTAACGTTGTCACCAGAGTTATTTGCAGCCTTTTCAAGCACTAGGTGGGAAAAACACAGTCAAACAGTCATATGGCCGGGGTGTAATAAACTGGACTGTCAGCTGCTAAGTGAAGGGCAGCTGGTGTAGATGGTGTGAAGGAAGAAGTTATTTTGGTTCACTCTAAATAATGCAATAACAACCACACCATTGCATTTGACAAATATGTCGTACGTGTATTCCTCCGTTGTGCTTGGGTCAATGCGGATGTCCCTGGATTTCTACAGGTTTTACAATGACATTTTGAATGTGTGTATGTATGTGTGTGTCTTTCTCCCTGAATTCCAACTTTGCAACATCATGTTTTTTTAAAACATACTAATATGTGGCAACTGTAACCGTTGGCCAACGCTGGATGCTTGACTTCCGGCACCAGTCTATTGCTCACTATGACTCACTGCCCTGCCCTGCGCTCAGCTTGTGTGAATGTGTTTGCAGGAGACAGCTGTCTATGGTTTCATATGTTGGAGCAGATAAGACCCCTGACATTCCACCCTACAGTTGATTTGTGTGCTAGCAAACCAAAACACTCAGATAAGAGGAACTAAGAGTTATGTGCAGACGTCAACAAGAATTCCATTGTTTGTCACCATGAAAGAGTGCAACCCTTGTCATGAACACAACTTAAACTCAATGTTTGAACAACCACTAAGAGCTAAGTCCAGGTAGGCATGGCTGCCATTTGTTGCTGAATAATGAAAAATCGTTAATATCTGTAATATGTCATGGCTTTGAGTTGAGTTTCTTGTTTTGTTATTTCCTGTCTCATTTTGTTTTTTCCTTGTGTGTTTCTGTCTACTTGTTTCCTGTCCTTGATTAGTCCATTGGTTTCACCTGTGTCTTGTTTTGCTGTCCTCCCCTGTCTATTTAAGTTAAGCCTTTGTTCTCTGTTGGTTCATTTGCTCTGTTAGCATCCATGTCCCTACCTTGATTCTTTGTGCTTGTTCATAGAGAATTTGGATTTCTGGTTTTTGCATTTTTGGTTTTTTTTCTTATCATGTCTTGTTCGGACTGACTACCTGGATTTTGACCCTGCCTGCCTTGACCATCCGTAAGCCTAGCCCATAAAATAAACTGTTAAAAGATCTTTTGTGTCCTTGTCCCTGCCTGCATCTGGGTCCTGCTCTCACTTTGTAACCTAGCCCTGACAGAATATTACTTCCAATGTTTGTTTTCTTTAAGAGAAAATACCGTAGTATGCAAAACAATTGACTTAACTTAACTGTTTGAAAAAAGCCCCAACAATTGAAGCACTTTTGTGAAGATTGCAGAGATCTGACGTCCTTTTTGCGGGACACTTCTGTAGAATCACTGTATTACGAATTCATTCCTCTTCCTTCAGATTCTAAATCAATAGCAACTGACCACACACTATTTTAGCTTTACCTCAACCTAAATAATGGATCTAAACCATGCCAGGCAATAACAAAGGCACCAGAACTCCTCACAGTGGGGAAACAAGTACTTTGGCTGGCAAATTTTAACTTTGGTGTTACCACAGATGTAAAAACTGCAGTGCTGATGGATGCCTAATCTCTGAGATTTACTGTCAGTTGGGCACCACATATTGCCAACAACCATTAGCAATTACTGTTGCTATTTCGAGAATGCTTCCCTTATAGCCACGGAATCCAGTGCATTTGTCATGTTGTTTTGGTGTTATGCCTTAAGTCTGAGACTGAAATGTTATTTCATGAGGCTGTAAATACTGAATCGTAAAAAAGAGCACTTGAATACATTACCTCTGATAATCAGTTAAAACACCTTCACAAAGTGGGTAAACAAACTCATATGCAAAGCATTGTTTATTAATTTCAAGTTTCACAACAGAGGATCATGGTTATAATCAAGGTGCAGGCTGGTGGGGAAACTCAGTAAGTGCATTTCATACATATTTGATGATCCATTACATTTGTGAATTTGATTTAGATTCAGATGCAGTATCAAATGCACTGAGCTTGGAGCTTTTAGAGCACCACTGAGCAATAACATATGACACACAGTATGATTTACAGTAACCAAACAACTCTGCAAAAGGAAAAAGTAGTCATGCACTCCACTGCCTGAAAATGTTTTTCTTTTCTGAGTGAGAAAATACCGCAACCAGTAATGAAATCGACCGGACTTCTTTTGTGATGGAGATGGTGTTTGCGATAGAGATTTTGGTAAAGTCTTCCAGAGTTGGTTGTGCATTTGCTGTGAAAGCCAATCAAAGAGACTACAGATGATAGAGGGCTCTTCTAGTGAAGGGTGTCGAAGGGGATATTACATAGACGTGGACATTATAGTGTGCATTCACTGACTGGATCACAAATTACGAGGTCAAGCTATTTACAGTGCAATGACAGGTTCATTTGAAGCATGGGTGCATAGTGTACCCCTGTCACTTTATTGAAATTGAAAAATCATCCCATGCTTTGTAACACTAGATTCGATTGCATTGGTTTAAATATGTTTTAATATACTAACTATATGTTACCACTATTCACCATAACTAAAATAAAATCATTCAGTTCATTTATATAATGAGTATAACATTAGAGCACATAGCCTTTATATGTCAATTTGTTGATGTTGATGCCTTATTACTATGAAAACCACAGTATCACTGATTAAAAAAAGGACTCCCTTTGTACATATGATGAGTCTAATGAGTTGTGCGATTATATGGAGACAACAACTCAGTCAAAGGACATTATACAACAGCTGCCTCTCAATGTGTCTTTAATTGAATAAAATTACATTCAGGCATATGTTTGTGACTTTATCTAACAAGGTTTTCCTCATATACTGACAGGATTGTGTCAAACTAAACAACATGTCATTGCTACAATTACAGGCCAATTCAGTACCTTTTGAGAGGAAAAGGACAATAATATCAGCTCTGTCTGACTGGAGGTCCATAATGGCTATTGACAACTGGGCCAACTGAACTCAGTTGTGCTTATATAAAAGCTTATATAAAAGCATTTTGTTTTTATTTGATAGTGACAGCTAAAGGAAGACAGGAATGGTGGGGGAGGAGAATGACATGTAGCCAAGGACCAGGTCTGAAATCAAAACTGGGTGGTTGTGGTAAGAAATCAACCTTCATACATGGAAGCTCTAAGCTCTAGAACTGCTAATGATATCCATAGCTGTAAAACTATAATCATATAACGCAAAGGAGGTCATAACAAAAGAAGAGTGATATAACAAAAAATCAATAAATGCAGATATGGTGCCTTTAGATATGTCTATCTGGGACAAAGTGGTGGACCTGGCATTGCCATCGCCAGAGTCATGCTGCCAACATGGCTATAAGGAACGGAGATAAGAAAAAACATTACATATTCAACTGTTATCACGTGACCACACGTCCATGTTTAGGTCAAATGACACCTCCTCCATCTCCATGGCAGCTTTGCAAACTTTACCAACTGATGGCTATGTGGTGTGGCTGAAAGCACTTGAAAGTTTCCAGGAATTGGACCTATTTTGCCAGATTAGGATGGTTATTTACTTTATCTCTTAACATTTTTGTTAATGGATAAAACATGTATTAAATATAAACAATATTTATTATGTATCATTCCAAAAAATAACAATATAGTCACCTTGCTTTGATAGCAAGTGTGCCTATATGTCCACTTCCGCTCTGAGTGGTTGAGACACCTCACACCTGTGACAGCGTTACATTTATTATAGATTAAAATATTCATGCGCTGACTGGGAAAAGTCACGCGCGAGCTAGACTGATATGTTTGCTAACTTCATGCTAGCACATGCTCATTGCTTTACTGGCTCTTGACACAAAATAGGTGTGTTGTCACTCGTATAAAATATTTTGAGCACTTGCAAGTGTGTTGCAACGGCGTATTACATGTATTTTCTTTTCTATTTGTTAACGTAAAGGCTAAAATTTGATTGAACAAGCCTGTGAAGGAACAATATGACAGCGCACCACCAGGCCGCGCCATTGGGAGCGTGGATGCTCTCCCTCTCTCCACTCGGCCTTTTTCACTGCTCTGACGTCACCAACCTGCAATTGAACGAATGAACTAACGAACAACCGAGTCCTTACCGGAGCTACCGGGAGGCAGTAGTGTTACAGAGCGAGTCCCCGCCACCCGGAGGAACCAAACGGAGGAAGGTCCACTGTGAACCGACGTGAGAAAAGCCGGAGCTGGAACCAAACGATGCGAGCGCTGCTCACCGACGCCCAGTAACACACACTATCGACGACTGGAGGAGAAGAGAACCGTTACCGTGATTTACCGACAGAGAAACAGAAGAGTGACGGAGGACGGACGCACGCACGGACGGACAGACCACCGAGACCACGCTTGAGAAACAAACAGCTGCGGTGGCTACATCGTGCTGTTTTTGCGCCGTGGATCAAACCGAGTGGATCCTTGATTTAAATGCTTTAACGGGACCGTATCCCCGGCTTGTGAGCGAGCGAGAGAGAGGGAGCTGCCCAGAGAGCGAAAGAAAGAGGGATCACAGAGGGATCGAAGGACAGAGAAAAGGAGGAAATTAACCAAGGAAGAAAAAAACACGAAAAGGATTTGCCACCAGCGTTGTGTCCGCGCACAAAGTTTTACTGAAAGCAGCTTTTTATTGCTTTTTTGCTGCCGTGGATCCCGGTATCGGTAACGCTATCAAGCTGTGTTCTCTAACCATGGGATGTACTCTGAGCGCAGAGGAGAGGGCGGCTCTGGACCGGAGCAAAGCCATCGAGAAAAACCTCAAGGAGGACGGTCTGACCGCGGCCAAAGATGTCAAACTGCTGCTGCTCGGTAAGAGACTGCCTCACCGTGGGGCCTGCAGAGCCTCGGTGGAGACATGAAAGGGGGGGGTGTAAGGTGTGGTGTGGTGTAGTGGGGGTGGGGGGTGCTTGGTAAGACATGATCATCACTGTAGATCTTAATCAAAAAAAAAAAAAAACGACAAAAAAGGGCATGACGTCTAGCATGAGCCGATAAAATCTGACGAACGTGGACAAAAATCGTGCGCAAAGACGCGCCTCTCCAAACACACCCTGTCCTCTTATTACATCACCCCCAAGCCACCTGCCACAATGGCTTCTTATCGATTAAACATGTGCCAGGTGGGTGAAATTTCCCCTCTGCAGAATCAGTCAGCGTGTAGGCAAAAGGTGGGAGCCACATCAGAGATGATAACCGCAGATGGGTGTCAGGGAAAAAAAATGGCAGTATGCAGCAACGGAGGGCCGAGCACAGGCAGTGGTGCTTCAGTGGCGTTGGGTTTGGGGTGGGAGATTGATTCATTGATTCTTTGTGGGAAACAAAGTAGCTTCTCCAGTCTTTTATCTATTTGACTGCCAGTTAACAGTGGAAGTCACAGATGGAGGGGGTGAAAGAGGAATGATGGGGAAGAAAGGGTACAGCCACTTTCTCCATCTTTTTATCTCCACCCCGCTGCTGCTGCTGTTCTCATGCACTCAGGTTTTTAAGAGGCTGATTCTCCCTTCCTTTATCTTTATTCTTTCTAGCTTTCTCTCTTTCTCCCACCCCCTCCTCTCTCTCTCCCTCTGTCTCCATCTTGCTCTCTCTCTCGCTCGCTCTCCCTCACACATACACCCTGTTTACATTGTCTTCTTGTCTCTTATCCCTCAGGGGCTGGAGAGTCAGGGAAAAGCACCATCGTCAAACAGATGAAGTAAGTCTCTAATAAGCACGGTCTAATAACCCTATAGTGTGCATGTGTGTCCCTCTCCCACTCTTTCTTTCTGTCTCTCACACGGGTAATGGACACACACACATGCACACACAGCCTGATCTCAAAATGAGTGCGTAGCTGATCGCCTTGATTTTGTGTCATGTTGCTTTGGAAAATCCCGTTGACCCCCGACCTCAACCCTAACTGGCCCTCGTCGAACATCTGATGCCGCTCTATGTGGGTGGAAAGATGTACGAAGTCGGGTGGGTAGAGGTTAAAAAAAATTTAAAAAGATATGCAGGTGCAGTGTTTTACCTGTGTATCCATGGAAATGTTTCAAAGCGTATCGCCTTACATAGGCTGTTATAAAATGTGACATGCACAAAGACTCTGACCCTGTCCGTACTCACACCTTCACCTGCTGTCAGTATTAAACGCAGGTGCATTTACTGAGCCGGTTTGCAATCGCTGCTTTTCCTGTTTTAGTTAAACGGCTCAGATTTGAGGTGTGGTCTTGTCACCAGACCTAGTTAAAAATAAACCATAACCCTGGATCAACTTATTTAAGGAATTATCGTTTTTAGTTGTACTCTCACATTATTGGTTGTGTTATTAGTCATGGAGTTGTGGACAGGGGCACTCTTTCATGGATATCATGTAGCTGTAGGGTGTGAATGCCTTAGGGTAGAGACAGCCTCAGATCTACTTTACTTCCGATGGATTGTGTGATCTCAGGTGCTGAGGTAACCTCTGATCACACACTTGAGTATTACAGCCGTCCACTTTAATGCTGCTGAAATGTTGTACACGATCCGATCTCGAAGGGTGCGTTTGTGTAGACAGCGGGGAATTAGTCAATATTTCCACCTACCTTGAACAAAAAAATGTATGATAATGTTCCCACACGAGTTACTACTACTACATTACTCTAACAATGACTTTTGATGACTAAATCCTTCTGTGTTGATACTATATTTACAGAGCTGAAGCAGTTCAGCCATTAATCGATCAGTTGATTGGTAGGACCTGCCTTGATCATTGATTGATTGATTGTTTGAGCTGTTTTTCTAACAGAAGTGCCCAAAACTCATTGGTTTAGCTTTTCATTTGTGTTTTTCTGCTTGACGTCTGTGGAAACTGAGTACCTTTGGGTTTTGCACTGTTGAATGCACAAAGAGTTTATTAAGATGCAGCGTTAGAATTTAGGAGAGAGCTGCCATTTTATGGACCGCTCATTCAGAAATTGAATATAATGATGAAAGCAATCCCAAAATATGAAAGAGCTACTTTTTAATGGGGCCTTCTTTTAAATACAACATGGCCTGCTGTGTCAGTATCTCTGAGGGCCTCCTTACTGACCAGGGGTCAGTCCAATATATTTCTGCTAAAATACCACCGCAGCACTCCTGTTTCCCTCCTGTAGGGACTCAGTCTGTACCTGTGGTACGTAGCAGTGAGCGCAGTGACTTAATTAAAGCTGTCTCCTTTTTTCCTCTCCTATGGTATCATCATAATGTCCTTATAATACTCCTATAGGGACTTATCTGTGGTTTCTTAGCACAGGCTTTCTTGCGAACATGCGGCACTTTAATAGTATTTTTGTATTTACTATATCACTACAACTATAATCTACTATAATCCTATAATATATCTACAGGATTTACTATAGTTCTCTTTTTGAGGTCAGCCACACATCGGCTGGCACATCAATAGTATACTCAGCCGCCCCCCACCCCACCCCTCCCTGTCATTTTATCTGTAATCCTGTCATGACATATGGTTTTTCTTCAATCTCCTCTGCTGCGTCATTTTACAGACGGCCGAGTGCATTCCAGCTGATAATAGGCTTTGGTTGTGGTCCTATAGTGACATATCACATGAGGACATGATTCAGTGGATCCAGATGAGCCTGTTTCTCAGCTGTTAATGGTCGTTCCAAGCAGCACAGCGCGTTCTGCACTCTGACTGACCAATGCTCCCAGTGGGTCCATTGAATATATATATAGCAGGCCATAACCTTTGGAGTGACTGAATCCATTGAATGTACTGGGCCGTTGTAAATCACACATTTATGCAGCTTGGAGTGATGCAGATGATTGTTAATAGGTGGTTTGTTAGTCCACATAGGTTTAAGCCTATTATGCTAATATTGCAGATATTATGGGTGGTGGACCATGAGCTTATCACCGCTTTACACTCACTGCTACATGCCTAAAACACGCATTCTGTGCGTATACGACTGCTACTATTAAATGAATTTTACAGTATTTCAGTTTCCATTCAGCCGGCTCACGTCTTTCAGTCATTCCAGCTCTGCCACCTCCCTCATTCTGCTGCCTGATTCCCATCTACGAGCTATTCTTATGCATTTGCATGAGTTGATGGAAGTGCACCTGGCAGACGACATTGTCTATTAATTGTTCCAAGGATTTATTTAATACACTCCGCGTGCTTTTCAGGGGCCTCGCCGTTCCTAGATAAAGAGCAGTGTGATACAGTGATACCCCGGCAAAATCTCTTCCTGATAAAGTGCAGCGACTCATGGCCATGTCAGAAGCTTTATACACATGAGAGACATATTCTTTAAGTGCAGGAGGGCCGCCCCTCTCTGCAAAAACTGTATAACAATGGATCCCAAACTGGAATAATTGCTTCAGCGCTGCAATTTGAAACCAGAATGTATATTTTTAACAATATATTCCAGTGTTTGTATTTCTTTACAAAGGGAGTGTGATATTATAGAGCGGGAAGCTGCTTTTCAAGTGGTGGACAGCGCCCTGCCAGGGAAGCCTTCACGTTCCTGTTCAGAGACGCTCTGCTATTTCCGGAACCGCATCAGAGGAGTGGAAAGCCCTCGCTGCATTTTCTTTCACAGTGCTTTGAACATCTGGGCTGTGCTCAAGTGACCAATTGTGTGCGTGTGCGTGTGTGTGTGTGTGTGTGTGTGTGTGTGTGTGTGTGTGTGTGTGCTTTCTTCAGAGAGAAAGAGACAGAGATAAGTGGATTAGATTTAGATTTAGATTTTATGGCGTGTATATTGAGCTGTGCCGCAGCTGTGCATGTGATCTCAGTGAGTGGAAATAAGGAGTCTGTTACCACTTTGTACAATACAGTGGAAAACTACTGCATCTGTGCCCACCTTAGACACTGCTGATTCGCAGGATGTTCTTGAGGGGAAAGCATTTGAAATGTACTTTGGACACAACCGTGTACCAGACAGTACATGTTGTGTCTTCCCAAACGCTCGCTTTGAAACACAGATAATTGGTTTCTGAGATGATGAAATCACCGAGTGACAATAACTCATGACAAAGCACCGATAATATCTTTGTGGGGAGCACAGGTGCACTTTGGCGCGTGCGATAGGGAGACGCAGGACTGAGTGGATTACAGTTTGTGCGTGGATGAGTGAGTTATCAAGGTGCGAAGCCGCAGCTCGGTCTAATGCAGAGCTGCATCTGTAAGACACGGAAGGGGAAAGGAATGATGAGGCGAAAAAAGAACGTACGACGGTGCAGAAAAAAGGGAATCGGCTGGAAAAACGTGAATGAGTGTGTGTCTGTGTGTGCGTGGATGCATAACATACATGATACCTATCAATAAGTGTAATATTTGGGCCAGTAACCCAAGGGACTTGGTCATGTGTGTACAACATGTCTCTATCTCGTGCTTAGGGCCGTGTGTGTGTTTGTGTGTGACACCATCTGTTTATGGTGCCTGTGTGTGTGCGTGAGCGTGTGTGTGTGTGTATTGTGGTTAGGCGTGTGCAAAGGTTCTCTCACTGCCCAGCTGGCAAACTGGCCTCTCCAGCAGTGCTCCCTGTGTGTGTGTGTGTGTGTGTGTGTGTGTGAGAGAGAAATAGTATTTAATGCAGTGCTGTTTTCATATAATCAAGTAGAACCGAGGATGCCACTATAAAAGTGGGGGCAAAAGCTCAGAGGTTCTACACGGCCGTGCTGAAGTCAAGTGCACCCCTCCCCCACAACCACCACCTTTTTACTTTCTGTGTGTGTGTGTGTGTGTGTTGTTTGCTCTCTGCCCTCAAAGGCTCTGTGTTAAGGTGTAGCGCTGTGAGGGCAAACTCCAGACATGGGTGCAATTCAACCGGGGGGGGGGGGCGACTAAATGACTTCACCGTAAGAGGCTGTAAAAGGGAAAAACATGTGAGCCAATTCCAAATAATATCCTCTAACAGTTGGTAAAGAGTCAGAAGTCAGAGGATATTATCTGCTGTTTGGTGTTTCTTGCTTTGACGCACACAAAGCAGTTCATCAGAAAACAGTTTACATAACTCTTCTTTATGTCAGTCTGTTTTTAGACTTAAAGGAAATGGAGTAACCATTAAAATCAATTAATTTGAGTCAGGCGTTTGTGTCGAATATGCTCAGACACTACATGTTACTTCAAGAGTTACTTTGATGCCTGACACCCAGAGGACTTTTCATACCTGATTTAATCCCCAGGTAATGCCTCTTTCAATCATTAACAGTCTACGACCCAAATAAAACTATATAAACTGTGAACAGAGGACACGATGGGATGAAGGCAGTTTACAGTTGTGAATAGCAGCTACAGAGAAGGCCTTGATACCGGTCTGCGTCCGGTATCAAATATGAAACCGTTGCTGCCTCTTGTTTTTTTGTTTTGCCTCTTGTTTTCATGTGAGTCAGTCATGATTGGGCTGTTTTCATCAGCCGTCTGAAGTGTTTTGCACGGCGTATTTAACATAAGGGATTATTTCGCAGCTGTTACCAACGTTGTAAATGTGCATTCTGATCAGAAAAGCCTTCAGTCTGATCACATGGCGTTTTTTGACTTCATTCATGAGCTGAGGAGGTCTGACACTTTCTAAACCCATTAAAGGCAGCCGTCCGTGTCATTTCCTGCACACACAGGAAATAAACCAGCCTTGTATTCACTGATATGGCTTTTCAAATAATTTCGGTTAGTGACAAGGCTTGGTCACGAGGTGAAGAGAGCAGGACCCAAATGCAGGCAGGGACAAGGGACAGAAGATCTTTTAACAATTTATTTAATGGGCTAGGCTTACGGGTGGTCAAGGCAGGCAGGGTCAAAATCCAGGTAGTCAGTCCGAGCATGACGTGGTAATCCAAATTTCAAAAATCCAAAACCCAGAAATCCAAACACACAAAGAGCACATGGAAACAAGGCATGAACACTAACAGAGCAAATGAACCTACAGAGAACAAAGGCAATGACACAACTTAAATAGACAGGGGAGGGCATGAAAACGAGACACAGGTGAAACCAATGGACTAATCAAGGACAGGAAACAAGTAGACAGAAACACACAAGGGAAACACTCTTTCAAAATAAAACAGGAAACAGCAAAACAAGAAACTCAACTCAAAACAAGAAACTCAACTCAAAACCATGACGGGTTAGAGGCTGGAAACACTGGAATAAACTGTGTCCTATTGCTGTTTGATAAGGATTTGAGCAAAGACTCATCAAACGAGTCATCAGCCATGAAGTCGGTCTTGCAGGCGATGTGTGTGGAACACCCAGAGCTCCTCTCTCTCTTCTCGCTCCGTCTTCCTCCTTCTCCTCATCTCTGGCTCTCCTCTTTTACAATGAGTGTGTGTGTGTTTGTGCCACGCTGACATGATCGGGGGCGACCGGCCGAAGGGAGAACAAACGCTGTCCGTCCCTCACGGCTGCACTGCTTCCCACAGGCTGTTCCCACCGTGTGTGTGTGGTTTCTCTAGAACAGGAGATAATTAGGTTTAAGCCTCAGAAGAGGAGAATAAAAGGGGGAAGGGGAGGAAAAAAAGGTGGTGTTTTGTGCAGAAAGGCAGAGAGGGAGAGGTTGAGGGGGGGGTTATAGATGGAGAAACAGAAGAAAGGGAGTTTTAATGAAGGAAAGTAAACGCCCAGTGCATAGAAAGACAGAAAGGACGAGAGGAGCAGTCTGTAAGAGGGCACGGAAAGGACTGAATTGATAAAGTGGTGGAAGTATGGATGAAGAGAGAAAGCGAGACAAGTCGGGGAGAGGAGGGGGAGAAAAAAAAAGAGCAGAGTTCCAGGGACACGGAGCGCGGGCAGCCGGGGAGGAAAATTCAATTGATGCGCGAGTGTGAAAAGAAACAGGAGAGGAGAGAAGAGGGTAAAGGGAGGATGAGTGTGAATGAGGCTGGGGAGGCAAGAGGAGGGAAGCGAAGCCATTTTGAGCAAGAGTAGAGAGAGAGAGAGAGAGAGAGGCAAGCGAAAGAACATATTCTCACTTATTAAGCAAGCTAGAGGAAGTGTCAAAGGGAGACGAGGACGAGGTTGCCAAGGACAGAGTGCAAAGGCTGCTCCTCTGCTGGACTCTGCTCTCCTTGGTAATTATTAGCCTCCTTTCAGGGAGGGAAAACAGAGAGCAAATAGACAGAGAGGGGGTGGGCTGGGGTGGGCTGGGGGGTGGNTCCTCCTCTCGATGTGCGTCCTGTCATTTTGCGTCATTGCGTGTTCACGTAGTGTTCCCAGCATAACTTTCAACACTATTAGAGCCGGACTGATCCGCAGCCCTCACCTCTCTCCTCCCATCATAACATTTTTTGTGGCTTCTAATACACAATTTTAGGATAGAAGGAGTGATGAAGAGGAAGCAGACATCAGAAAAACACTCTGTGTCTCGATGGAGTCTTGAACGGAGAGAGGGGAGGAAGATGAGGGGGAGAGGGAATGAACAGAGGTGAGATGAAGGGATAGACAGAACGAGAGAGAGAGAGGGGGGCAGGGAGAAAATGGAAGAGAGAGGGGGCGGGGGGGCTGGCAGACAGGTCGCTGCCTGTTGTTGTGGAAACCAGCCAGTTATCCTCATGGGTTAGTCTGTGCCTCCGTGTGTGTGTGTGTGTGTGTGTGTGTGTGTGTGTGTGTGTGTGTGTGTGTGTGTGTGTGTGTGTGTTTGTTTGCGCGTGCACACGTCTTCGCGTGCGCTTCCGAGCAGTCTTTTGATAACGGCGTGCGTGCACTCAGCATTTGAATCCTATTTGCATCTTGTAAATAGGCAGAGCAACAAAACAAGACTTTATCAAAGCGTACGCGCTCAGACACACGCACGCACACACGCTGAGGAAACTTTCACGCCTTCTTCTCTTTTTCATCTCGTTTTGTCAGCTCCTCTGCACTCACCTCACTTTTCCACACGGAGCACACTTCAACATCGTGTTTCTGTCTTTCAGTGCTCACACACAGCTCTGCACAGTCTTAGCTTGCTAACAATTGAATAGACAGTTTCTCCCAAAATTGTTACATTTAAGTTCTTTGAGCTATAAAAAGGCAACAGCGATCACGACGCAAACAAATAATTTCAAGATATCGTTGATGAGTGGCGCAGCTGCTTTGTGACAGATACTTTTTCAAGCTTTTGAGAACTTCTTCTTGTTGATGTGCCCCGAATGCACCGTAGACTGTATCAATAGCCCTATAGTCTTTACCGTTACTGCAGTGTCGTACCATTACTACATTATTGATGAGGCAGAAACCAAAAAGTCTGACATGTCTGATCTCTCCAGGCAGCTTGCCAGTTTCCTACTTATCTGTATGAAGCAGAGACAGGCCAAACATGTACAATCGCCAGTAGCATCTTGGCAAGCAAACACAACCAAGAATGCAAATCAGTGCAGAGACCCTCTCTCAGTCTGGTCTTCTTGTTAACAGATAATCAGCCGGTCGGTTGAGTTTGCAACGTGTGAACTGGGAGACCGGTCTGCTCAAGACACCCATCGTAGTCAGTTATAATCTGCTTACTTGTGCAGCCTGCGTTAAGAGACTGATTGCACTATTCATTAACTGTACACGATAGACAAGTGCAGAGAATGCGTGTGACACACTCTGGCTCGAGTCAAAAGTTGTTGCTCCCGCCAAGTGTCTTGTGCAGGAGAACAGGAACCATTTGATGAGCTGGGATCAGATCAGCTGATCCTCGTGACATTTAAATTGGTGATCTGTATCGGTCCTACAGCCCCACCCCGACCACCACCCTACCCTCTCTGAAAATAATGAATTCTCTGGAGACCCTGATGTTGTCGCGGCTCTGCAGAGCTCCAGTTCTCCAGATTTCTCAGGTGCAGAGTATCACGTTTCAGCCAACCTGCCAATGATCATACAATATGTGTCCTGTCAGAACACATTAGCAGTTCAGTTGCCGGGGGTAACGCATCAGTCGCTTTGAATGCAGAGCTAATTTTTTCCTTTTTTTTTTTTTTTTGCCTCTCTGTTTTTCCGCCGTCTCTTCTTCTGTTTCTCTTTACCATATTAAATGGTGCTTCTGCTCTGAGCCATCTCGGCCTTTCTCTCTGTCTGCGCAGTCGTATGAGAGCAGGTCAGTACGACTGTGTGTGTGTGTGGTCCGCGCGCTAATCAGGGCTCCTTATATAAAAAAACACAACAAAGGTCTTTTGTGCTTTTCTGGGAGGAAATGTGTGTCTGCGTGTGTGTGTGTGTGTGTGTGCTTGTACACTTATGCACAATTGAGAGTGGGGTTTTTTTTTTGTGCCTGTGCTTTTGTTTGTGTGCATGTGGTCACTTGAGTGTGGGTTGTTTTTTGTTTTTTTTTTCTTGTGTTAGACCGATTTGGCAGATTTCATGTCAGTTCAGCGCACTGCGAGACAAAGGAGTCTTGTTACAGTGACCACGCTCAGCTGATACAAAGTCAGCTGATGGTGACTGTGGCTGGGCTTGGAGCTGGAAGAGTGTATGTTTGAATGCATGTCTGTATTTTGTGTTTGTCTCACACCTAAGTGAGGAGATGGAAACTGAGTAGATCCAGCAGCTCTAATACTAATTGACTACATTATTCTTAATATGTATTTCACCAGTAAAAAAGGATTAATAAAACACATTTTAACATAATACTGTCACCAATACAAAGTGTGTCCTGACGACTGAGTGAACACACAAGCAGCATAGTCATAGTAGTCAAGTCATAGTTTCGCAAATTTCCCCACTGTGGGATAAATAAAGTATTATCTTATCTTACAGTTGACCAGAAACTGAACATTTCAAGTAACTGTGGGGCTGTAGCATTGCCTCACATTACATCATACAGGTTTTTCTCCTCTGTGTGCACCCCCTTGTACAAACCCTTTGTAGAATTCTTTGATTCCTTTTTAGTATTTTGCTATTTTGTCTATAAAGAAAGTAGATGTGTAGATTCATTGATCTTGATAGAACTGCCCGCAGTGAATAAGGTGTTTCTCTGTAAGGGATCGTATCACTTAATGTAATAGTAAGGTAATTAGAAATCCCTCTCTGTGACCCATGATAGTGCGAATGAAACTTAATGCCGATCTGTCCGATAGATGTTGAGATATATTTCAGGATCAGTGAAATCATGACCTGACAAGATTACCAAGGATTCATTTGCTCAGTAACATAGGAATCTGTAGCAGTCCATCCAATCATTGCTGAGATGGTGGACCAACCAACAGGCCAACACCGCCATCTCTGCAGATTTGCTGCTAGCACGGCCTCTAAAAGGTTTGAATGAACCAGGTGAAACATGTAATTAGTTCAGATGATGATGCAGAAGATGAAAATGTAGAAGATATACATTTTTTCTCATGTTCAGATGCTTCAGATAAAGACTCTTCCTAATAAGATGCACAGTATTGCCTTGCTGTGCCTCAGTCAGACCAGCGCCATCGATGTAGCTGCTATTCCTTTGTTTCCATTAGATGACTGGGCTTTCCTGGGTTTGAATCCCTTAAAGTAAGTAATTAATATTGACACAGGGGAAGACAGGAAACCTGAATAATTACATTTCAACCTTTTATGTGGGGCAACCTGATTAGACCTGTGGCCCTACTTCCCCCTGTCTCTCTGCAGGTCTGTCTCATTCGTTCCAACAGCCTGTCTGGAGGCTCCATCACTTTACCAATGACTCAAACTGCCCGTAACAGAGCACATGTTGACTTATACAGGCTGTATTATTGATGATATCAACTGCTCCTGGAACTACAGTTTCCCATAATTGTACTGACAACTGGGATGCAAAACGAGAGTTATTATTTGTTTTACATCCCTTTATCCATGCATTCTTTTCTGTAATGGTAATAAGAAATCTCCTCTAGGTTGTTTATACTTGTTTCTAATGGCTATTGAGTTTTCTGCGTTTCACAAGTGACATATTTATTTCTTTCCTTTTGAAGTCTGCTGGCAACAGAGACGATAAAATATGGCCAGAGCCCAGATTTAAAAAAAATACCAGGGCCTGTCAGCGCTGGCCAATGTGAAACATTGAGCGATCTTGGACTAAACCTGTACACCGAAGAGATTCCCGGACCTAGGAAGCTACCAAAGTGCATTTACGCAGTTGCTAGCCAGAGGAAAACACTGCGGCACATGTGGCTTTTCTTTTTATCTCTGAGGAAGATCATATTATTTTGACACTGCTCTGTGGTGTTTTTCCTCAAACTTTATGTCTCTATACACTGAGATATTTCAGAAATGATCAGTTAAAGACCTGAAATGTCCACACCTGACAGTTCAAGCATAGTAGTCAGCGAGCCGATGTTACAGTTCCAAAGAAGCGACCACATTAGGCCTCAGATCTCAGCAGCTGTATTGTCATGGCAGGCCAACAAAAATACAAAGCTTAAGTTTCTATTTTATCCACTCAGGATGACTGAAGGATGATTTCTAATGGAAGAATAAAAAGGAGGAGTGTTTCACAAGCTCAGCCCTGAGGCTTTAAAAGTGCAATGTGAAGACCATGGCTACTGTCTGGTGTTTCAGCTAAAAAGGAATATTTTGGCTGTATTTGCCATTGAGATACAATATATATTAAAAATACACAAATAATAACTGAGTCGCAAGGACCCAGTGCAAGATTTTGGGTGTGACTGTTAGTGCAGCTGTTGTTATCTAACTGTTAATTAGCCAACGGTTATGACACTGCACTCCCTGCAACTGTCACACTGAGCTTTGCCAGGTGAGCACCTGCGTGCATGTGTGGCTGTGTGTGTGCGTGCGCGTACGTGCGCTTGCTCATGTGTGTGCATTTGTGTGTGTTTCCCTGTAGAGTTCAGTCGCTGGGGAGTGGGGAAGGGTGCGTCCGTGTTTTTTAATTAATAGTTAATTGCAAATGGAAAAGGAGAGGAAGCAGGAGGAGAGGAGTGAAAAAGAAGAAATAATTAGGAATGAGGAGTGAGAAGAAAGAAGATGGCAGTGAGTGGGAGAGACTGACAAGGAACAAGTATGATGTTAGGTAGAGAATATACAGTGAGAGAGAGAGAGAAGGGTGCACAGGAACAGAGGATGAAAGAGGACTTGGCAGAGGAGGGAGGCAGATAGAGATAACATGTGACAGTGAAACAGAGAGATAATGGCAGACAGATTTAATGAGGTCTTCCCAGATGTAATACTGAACTGTAATTATTCTGCTCCCCTGTCTGCCTGGCTTTATACTCATGTGTGTGCAGCTCCTAACATCCCTGCTGAACTAGCGTGAAGCTGCCCGCGTCCCTCGGCACAAGAGCTCTCCGTCAGCACATGACGAAACCTGGAGCCGGGACTCCGCCCCAGCAGGGACACTGTTCGACTCAGAAAGTGAACAAGGGTGGAAGCTCCTAATCTTCCTGTCACAGAGGGAATGCCGCTGTGGCTCCTCACATGATACCGGCTGTTAATAGATATCAACTGTTAGTTTTGCATGGATTTTCTTTATTGACTGGGCAAAATTTACTGACGTATTAGCCAAATGCTAACGCTACAAGGCTGTGTGAGACAGTGCAAACATGCTTATGGTTTACCAGGTATGGTTTTACTGTGCTCAGCACAATATTAATGGTGTTAGCTGTTATGTGTTATGCTAACATGCTTGTGGTTAGCGGTCATTAGCACAGGGCTGGTTCAAATTACCCTCCCATTCAGATTCATAGAAGTATAGTTACATAAGTTGATTTTAATATCCATACCAGCTGGTGATGTCTCACAGTTCACACCCACATTATCTCAGTTGCAGGACAAAACTGAAATCAGTGACAGCGACTTGAGCCCCCCCCCTTCCCACTCACCCCCCTTTGTCGTAGGTGGGGGTGAGAGGTTGACCTGACATTGCCTTGTTCTTTTGGGGGTGGAGTGTCCCAGGATACAACATGGCTTTTTGAGGGGGTGGAGGGTTCATTTAACAGCTTCAGGGCAGAGTCACCGGGTTTTCTGAGAAAATAACTTCTGTTCTTATAAATAATATAGAATAGGACCAGGATCAGTTGAATATGTGGTAAAATGACTGGACCTTTAATTTGCTAGCTCAAAATAGTGGATGTTGGTCTGGAAACCACCATTATTTGTGCCAAGAATAATGGCACTCTGTCAGATATTTGACATATTTTCGTCTGGATCAAAGCGGTGGACCAGGCGACCGACATGCCCAACCCCGCGGCCACGACGCTGAAATGGATGTTTCAGAGAAAAGGCAGACACGGAGCCCAGCGCTCGGAGGTGTGTGAGAGTACGTGTGCTGAGGATGCTGCTGCTTGACCTCAAGGTGTGATGGCAAGTTAGTGGAGCCAAATGACAGAGCAGCTGATGCCTCCATTTCACTGCATGGATGTGTGTGTGTGTGTGTGTGTGTGTGTGTGTGGGTGTCAGTCAGTCGGTGTGGGGGCTGTATTACTGACACCATTGGTTATTTATAGCGTCTTTCTTCTGATTATCTCCCTCCTCTTTGGTGCTCTCGCTCATGCCCATTCTCACCCATCACATTTTTATCCCCACTGTCTCCTTCACTCTTTGCACTCGCTCTAGCACTCCCCTATGCGCTCTTACACACACACACACACACACACACATACACAGACAGTATGTAGTGTAAGTAACTCTGTCCGGCAGTGGTGACAGGAGTTGGTCAGCGTGCACTTTGTCACAACTAAGAGCTCTGTCGACAAAGACCACAGAGTGAGTGGATGCGTCGAATAGCGATAAAGAACCAATCAAACAGGATCGTGAGTGTGTGCGTGTGTGCGTGCGTGTGCGTGGCTGTGTCAGGACAAACAGTGGCAGCAACAATGCAGAACAGAGATAAAGACCTAATTGCACAGTGCAGTTTGCAGGCTTTGTGTCTGTGTGTGTTCATGAGTAGGTGTGAGGATAAAAATATGAGTGTGGGGGATAATGGGAGACAGAGAGGAGAGAGGCAGGCATTTTGTGTTTGATACTGTGTGTGTGTGTGTGTGTGTGTGTGTTGTGTAAAACATATATAGCAGAGAGGTCTAACGTGGGCCACAAGGTCTTCTCTTTGTGTACTGTGTTCACTTTTTCTATATCTTTGAGTTTGTATTGGTGGCATTTAGAGATACTGACCTTCTGTTATATACCTGTAGTAATAAGCACAGTGTTTGGCTTCAGATTACATAGAATGTACAGAGCCAGAGCAATAAGCATCCGTCCCCTTCATATGAAAGGCGTTGTTTGGGCACTGAGGACATTTAACTTCTTTATTACATTGATATTTTGTATTGGAAACCACAGATCAAAGCATGAACAGTCACATACTGTTGAAAGACATGAAATCTGACTCTGTGACATCACACATACGATCATGAGGGCAGGCTCTGAAGGTCGGCTTGACCAGATCCCACGGGGCGATGGCACTGAAGAGCGGTTGTCATTACTTACTGTAATTGCCTATAAGTTGGCCATTCGGCGTGGCTGGTTTAGCCCGCGGGCCGATTCTAACATCTGCTGAGATGCACATTATTTCCCCCCACTGTGCACCCCTTAAAGGCAACTGCATTGCTGAACAAACAATTCTGACTTTTATTGCCTGATGTTGGGGAAAAAAACACATTTATCAACACTGTAAAAAATGTACTTCACTGTGGTTTTGGCTTGCCCGCTAATGGCCAGTGGAGCCACATGGGCGCGACTAAATGAAGTCAGCTGCTCGTAAGGGTGGCCCTTCTTACCCATAATCCTCCGAAAACAATAAAATGCCTGACCAAGAAAGTGATGAAACCTGGGAGAACCTCATCACCATCTTTGTCAGTTACTGGAACCAAGAAAATCCAAAGCACTGGTGGGTTTAAGTGTGTAGGCTGACAATAAAACCAGACAGTATGCATACTGAATGTGGCTAATTTTTAAGTCCGATGTTGTTTATTCTCCCACAATGCAATGCACATAAGAAATGGAGGAGCTTCTTATAGCTGGAAACGAACTGATTGCAGATGATGGTGAGAAATGGGGTTGACGACGGTGGGACCCGTAGGAGGATTTGGGGGAAAACGACACTTTGCAGTCTATCAGTTAGCTTTGATTGACATCCACAGGTTATGCATCACTTCCTGTTTGCAGTGAAGGTCTGGCCTCTGGGTGCGTCAACAGAGGATGATCCTTTATTAATCTGAGGGCAGGGAGATACGGACAAAATCAAATATCTCGATATTTTTCTCCAAATACTTTGATGGATTTTGCAGCAATGTTTCAGCAGTGACTCATGTTGCTATTTACTGAATGTTTTTGATAAGTAATCATCAGCAAAGTGGATATCATGAAAGGTAAATAACAGAACAGTTAAGCAGTCTTGTAAGTTACAATAATGAATTTGCAGTGCTACAGAGAATAATGCAAAAGCAAAAGCACATTAATAAATAAACGCAAATACTGTCACTGAAAAAGTTGTCATTATGATTTTTTTATGGGCTTATTGATTTAGAAAGTAGCTGTAAGTAACAAGTACTTATCATTGAATGTAATTATTGATTTGTTGCTGACATCTGTCACCACACCGTCAAACACCTGCTATTTGGCTTCCAAAACGACGACGACATAATGATATCATGGAGCAATATCGTGCTTAAATTGCCCATATGTCCGTCTCTGTGTCCATCTGTCTGGCTCGGTGTGAAACTAAACTATGTTTCAGGTCACCGTGCAGATTGTGCCAAAGCTACAGGAAATTGCACACTCACACACACACACACACACACACAAACACACACACACACTGTTCTGTCTTTGCTGACAGAAGGGCTCGGAGAGTGGGTAATGAGAAAAGGTCCTCATGCATGAAAGCTCACGTCAGCAGGACAGCCAACCTAACACAAACACACACACACACACACACAAAACAAGTCCTTGATACACCTCTAAGAACACTTGCTTTAACACTAATCTTAAATATTTGCTGCTTTTCTTCTTCGACAGCTGCTCTGTCCCTCTACTTTCCCTCTCCTCCACAATACTCCACAAGAATCATAATAACTTTCTAGGTAGACAGTAATGATTCTGCCGTGTTCTCCCACCAACACTCACCCTCTCACCCTCACCTTCTACTTCACTGGTTGAAACTCATACGTCAAAGAATTAGAGTTACAAAATGCGCAATGTAATCACACACGTATCTTATTGTCATGGCGCCAAAGATGAGTTTGATGTGCCTCATCATGTCTGTTACATCACATTAGAACGACTCTCTCTGGTTTCCGGAGTCTTTTCTCTCCATATTCTGGGGTTCTCATCGATCGGTGTTTCATCTAACTGTGAAGCACGCATCACCCTCTTTCTTGGCATCTTTAGCTCAACGCGCTATTTCCGCAGAGACTGCAGCATCCAATTAAGAGTTTGTCCTCGTTTCACCTCTCTGGTGGAAGGAAAGATGGGAGGAAAGAAACAATTTCAGAAAAAAGTCTCTGCTTGGCAAGTCATTAAGAGAGAGAGAGAGAGGAGTGTAACTATCCTGCTGGCACATACAGAACAAAAAGACGTGATGCAGTCTGTATTCATGCATGCCTGTTTCAGCTCTATGTGTGATTTTTATTGGACGTGTGCGCATCGCACAGATCACACAGACCGGAGCGTTTATTCGTCCCAGTTCCAGTGTATAGATCTGTGCCCCGGACCCCTGTGTGAAAGTCACCGATGTAAACAGGAGCCCGGTGTATTTATATAGGACTGGCAGGCTGCCTGATTGATCCGAAACGTTACACTGGCCGGGACCGTGCTGTCCTCGAGACCACAAACACACACTCTCGCCCAACATAAACATACTCAGGTACACACATCAGCTTGGATACAGATGTATAGTGGAACGTGTTTGTCAGACGTCCAGGCGCGCACACTGCTGAGGTGTTTTGAAGACAGAGCAGTTCTCTCTGTCTGTGTGACGACACAAAACTAATTAAAATGTCATACCTGAAATCCCATTTAACTACTGGTGGAACTGTTGGGCATTGTGGGTAATGTAGGCAGCAGGTTTTGACAAGCAAGTACATTTCTTGTTGATAAAAAAAGAATCTGTATTGATTTTGATTGTTTTTTCTTTTGTTTTTTTTGCTAAACTAAGCTAACCAGCTGCTGGCTTGTGCTACACATTTGCTCTGCAGCTATAATGGTGGTATTGATATTATCACCTAACTGAGAAAGCCAATACATCCCAAATGTCAAACTGTTCCTCTAAAGCAGCTGTTCTGCACCACGCTGCATTTACCCAACACAGCAGGAGGTGGATCAAGTGCGTCTTCGGTGTTACTCAGCAGAACCAATCAAGTCGCCATGCTTTTCATCCAAGTTGTAAAAATGGTTCTTTGTGACTTTTCAAAGGACTACCAATGTAGATTTTCTAATTAATTGCTCCTGGGCTCAGCAGCACTGCCCATATGAGCCCATTAAAATGGCTTAATGTGTTCTACAGCTCTTACAGCCGTGTTATTGTCATTTTATTCAGGTTTGTATCGGTGGAATGGTATTATTGTAGCAATGTTATTTGTACACAAATCTGTGGATTTGTACACAAATGTGTAGACGAGTACTCTGATTTAAAGTTGATGAAGCTAGACTATATTTAAGATGCTGCATAGTGGCGTATTGAAGTTGCAAGAGGTTATGAGGCTGCAGTAAAAGCTTTAAACGCCCACATACGTTTCAGTTTCTGAATATACGTTTTCATTTGCTTGCATTCGTGTGCATTAACACATTTTTTCACCCTCTTTCCCTTCTTCTCGTCAAAAACCTCTCATTATTTTTGTTTTCTGAAGGATCTGTGATATGTGGACTGTTTTGGAGTGGTCAGTTCGGAAGGGTGTGCGCTGCTGTAGTGATGCTGTAGTAGCGAGGCTGTGTAGCTTACATGTGCGAGGCAGGCGGATAAAACAGTATTTCCTCTCATCAATGAGATTAGTGGGTGATATGCCCATCGGCTGATCTCTATGGTGTGTCAGGAGGTGTCAGGAGGGCAGAGCCTCTATAAAAGGCACTTATACTTGGGGACTGTGATAGATTCAGGGCTAGACAAATAAACTGTAAGTTGATAGAGCCGGGTTCGATCCTCAGTCCTTTACTCTGAGGAGATCTCGTTCACCCTGATTCAGCTCCGTGTGGGAATGTTGTCCGTCTGAATTGCCTCACGATGTTGCCCCAGCCTGTATCTGTCTGTCTGCATCAGGCCGTTGTCTCCTGGTGTCCTGTGTGTTGTTCCTGGCCGCCCGTCTCCTTGTCATCTCTCTCTGTTTGACTTTGTCTGATTACAGTCTTTCCCCCACCATCAGTCTGTCTGCCCAGCTGACTATCTAACCGCCTCAGACCCCGTCTGTCTGTGTGTCCGTGTGGCCGCTGTGGTGAAAGACATCGTGACATTTAAAACAGCAGGATGGGCTGCTGCTAGCACTGTGTGCCTAAATGTCAGCTTAGCCTACTGGTTATGGACCCTCCCCTCCATGCCCCCCCAGTCCCGCCTGCTCTTTCTTTTGTGTTTTTGTTGTAACTGTCCTTTAACCACCTGTGTTTCCCTCCAACCTCTCACCCCCATTCATCCAAAACCTTCTACCCCCCTTTATTTCCATAATCCACTGCATTTGGTACCTCTGCTGCTCACATGATCTTAGTCTGATCACTTTTAATTCCTTGTACATGTATAAATCAGTCTGTTTGTGTGTGTGTATATATTGATAATAAGACATCCTGATCATATTTTGGTGCTATTTTGATGTCACTATATACAGTATTACAGTTTATTATCTCTTACAGTGATCCTTAAAGTAACTGAAACATTTTATTGGGGGAGTTGAGCAAAAGCTTTGTTATATAAAATATTATGTCCATGCACAAAACTGGATAAAACTTAATGCAATGTGTTAGGTGGTGTGTGTGATGGGCTGCTGTTACTGCGTCTGATCACAAAAGCAATGCCAAAAGTACCCTTGCCCACTGACTAATGCGTGTTCGTTTGTGTGTGTCCAGGATCATCCATGAGGACGGTTTCTCTGGCGACGACGTAAAGCAGTACAAGCCCGTCGTTTACAGCAACACCATCCAATCTCTGGCTGCCATCGTGCGTGCCATGGATACGCTGGGCCTGGAGTACGGAGACAAAGAACGGAAGGTCGGCACCCACCACACCACGCCTCACACACACGCACGTTCCAGACACGTCCATCAGACACATACAGTGGCTTCACATACACACGCAGTGAAATACAGTATGCACTTCATATTTCTATTATCACTAAATTTGTATTGTTTAATGATGTGCAGTCCCACTGAGATGTAGCACAGACACGTGACCCTCACAGGTGGGAACGTCTCAAGACTGTTTATATTTTCAACATCCGAACTGCACAAGGCTAATTGAAGATGTCAGTCAACATGAACCTATGAGCTAGTGCTCCGAATGCTGAGCCACCAGTCCTGAATACAGCAAGAAGCCACTGGATGAATGCCATAAGAACTGCAGCAGTTCAGGGAGAGGGCACCGTGTGCCTTCCACACAGTTACTGTCTTTCAGCCGAAGCACCAGGAGTCCAGCTCTGGTATCGGACCTGATTAAGTGTCTCTGATCCAGACACCGGTCTCCACCGGCTTTGGGTCCTTGCTCTGACCTCTTAGGGAAAATTACATCTGTGTGTGGTGATTGATATGAATATCGCATTATGATGTGATTGGGTCATTATGTCTGTCTGGAGTCTGTCATGGTCACTGCAGGAGAATGGGAGTCTTGACCCTGTGTGGAGTCACTGTGTTTGTGGTAAATGTGCCATCCAGTGTACTGTAGGTGGAAGGTGTCGTTACTGTCGCAGCCTCACAAAGCTGCGTTTACAGTACTTTGCTTTGGAGAGCTTGTGTCATCACAACATTAGCATTTTCCACCCACGCTGATAACAAAATGTACAGACTGTTCTTTATGTCTCACAGGTTCCAATGCAATATTTGTGCTTACCACAAGTTGGCCTATTTTCTGTAAAATGACTCCAGATCGCCATCACGATGTCAGGCAGCACGTGATCCACAGGCTACATCAGATTCATGCTAATGGCTAATGCTCACCCTCCCCGCGGAGTCGCAGTGTGTACAGTTTTGACTGGTAAAACAAGTGGATTCAGCAGCGTGTCTGTTTCAGCAGCGCGGCACATGTCATGCTGTCAGCTCGAGCTGGATGAGCAGAGGTGAAATCACTCTGTTTCCTCTTCCTGCTATCGGCTTTAACAAGTGCTTACCATCATTTTTCAGGCTGAAACTACGAACCACAGCAGTAACAGCAACGTATTGATCGTTTGCAGATGCTTCACGAAGCATTTTGTGAGAAACTAATGCCGGGATAGTAGAAAACAAAAAGCGATGATGATGACAGTTTTGTTATAGTTTGTTTAGTTTTTTTAGTTTTTCAAAGCGGTGAAACAGAAAAAGAGCAAGTTTATGTCACTAAAAAACATATATTTCTAATTATATATATAAATACTGTCTCTTATACACATCTTAGGAAGACAAGCTAATAGGACTGAAAAAGCAAAGTGATTCTCCCCAACCGTCTGTGTCCAGCATTCAGCGGTGAGTGGAAAAGTGTACCTTTAGTCTTTTAGTGTTAAAAAGGCTGTTTGTCATGTGCGAATTCAGTGGATCCTTAAAAATACGACAATTCCAATTCACAAAAGCACAACCCACAGTCACATACGCAAAAACAAAAAGCCGCATGTGCAGCAGATGCGTCTCCTTTACCATCACATATTGTTTTTAGATAAACAGCCAGTCAGGAAGATGCAACGCCGCGCTTTCCCAAGTCTCCATTCTCCTCTTAAAATCCAATAAAATGAACTCACAGAAAATGAAGCTCCAGACCGGTCTGTTCCCTCTGTTTGAGNTATTATTATATATATATATTTCTTTAAGCGTCCACACAAGCATTGATTGGGGGTCTAATGGGAAAAGCTGCCAACTAATTCTGTCATGCTTGTGCCAAAATTCCTTCATGCCAGTCTAAGTTCGTCCTGCCTCTAAGTCCTCTAAATCCTAAAGCACACAAGTGCAATATATGATACGCTAATTGAGGATTATAAGTCTAATCCACAGAAGAGCATCGGTTCTATCTCAACACAGAGCAATGGTAAGAGGTTAATTAGAGATGTAAGCACTAGAAGACGCAGTGTTGCATTATACCAAACCCTCCTGGCCCGTGTCTCAGTTTTAGGTCCCAAAATTCCCATAATTCAGGCCATTAGAGTCGTCAAGACTTGAATGAGCTATACCTTTTGTACCCTAGATTCAAATGCGGGCCGCGGAGGGAGCTCCAAATGGATTACAGTGTTTCCCGTCTGGAATTCATAAGCCCACACAAGTGGACTCGGCCAAAAGCTGAAGTCTGGAATGGTGCATTTGAATCCAATCACGTTTGACCTCTCCAATTAAACATATGCAATACATCATAACCTACAAGCTCATACGTTAGCTGTGTTAGCTATTGTTGTTTACTTTATTTATAGCAGTTTACTGTATTGGCCTTCTGTGACCCCGTCCTTTACGTGTGAAGCAACCTCACGTGGGTTACACCCAGAAAATCTGACAACAAACACCTGAATTGTGTTGTTTTTGTTGTTCTGCACGAGGCAGCAGTGCAGTGCAGTGTTCCCTAACCTGAATACAAGGAATGAATCCGTCTGCTCTTCAGTGTTACGGTGACGTCAGTGTGTCACTGTCGATGATGATGATGAGAATTAGTGGCTCAATAATGACGATAATAATGAGTGACTAATAATGCCTGAGTGCACGCCGTGTTGATTTAACTGCATGTAGACGAGTCTGGTCCAAGCCAGGATCACAGGGTTGTGCTTGAGAGCAACTTTTCTTTAATATCAGAGAGAGAATATCTCTCTCTCTCTCTCTCTCTCTCTCTCTCTCTCTCTCTCTCTCTCTCTCTCTCCCCCACATACACACACACTAGCAGACACGTGTCATTGGCCTTAACCTTATCCAAAGGCACAGTATATTTTTAATCACAATGAAGCTATTGATACTCAGAGTAGAGGGCTGAAATAACAATACACCTATTGATTAGGATATGATATCTGTGCGTGTGTGTGCAAGTGCATGTGTGCCTGTTTGTGTGTTTAATATATCTCGGTATAGCGTTTCTAGTCAGAGGTGAAGGAAAGGAGCTGAGGCAGGAGTTGATGTGTGTGCAAGTTGCGCGTGAGAAAACTTCCTCTTCCTCCTTGACGCCTCTTCTGCGTTATTATGGAAATAATGAGCTGATGGGAGCGGCTCACACTGAGAGTCTTACTGTGTGGAGGACAGGATTGAATCTCTCAGAATGGGACAGAGGTTAAAGGTACAATATGTAATTTTCTTGGTTCTCTCACACTAATCAATACCAGGAGACATAGCCTGGTGACATCAGGAAGTAGCGCGGGATCATGGGAGTTGTCTTCTCCACCGTTGCAGCCATTGCAGTCAGCTTCTCTCAGTTAGGATTCCTTCAGTGTTCCCTGCTCAGGAGGTCTGCACGTGGAGCCACAGGTCTCCTCCTCTCCAGAACAAACCGATAAAACACTGGATGAAGCAGTTTCTAATTAAAAATCAGTTGCTGGGTGTTTGCTCAGCTTGCTTCTCTGATAACTGACCTTCTCCTTCCAGTAAATAGTAAAATGCTCACTTGGTGCCTATTGATGAGGGCAACCGCTGTGCTGAATTGCAGCTGAACAACCGTGAGGTGTTCTGACTGACACAGGCTTGTTTTCTGTGTCAGTAACACATCCCCATGCGAGGCGCAGCTCACCTCCAGTTCCCGCAGTAGGTAAAAAAAAACACGTTAGGTGTAATAAGTGGAGCCAAATATAAAGGTGAAGGATGACAGAAGGGTGTCAGAGGAAAATCACAGAAGTATTAAACAAGGCCGACATATTGGAGTTGAAAGCCAAAGAGCATGAAAGCGAGAGAGGAAGGAAAGGAGATTATTTACGAGAAAATGGAGAGAATGTGACAGTGGACATGAAACAGAGAGCGAGGCCAGACTGAGGTGTGTTTAAACTACACGCTACGTCTGACTTCCCCTCAAAGTAACCAGAGGAGATGCTCTACTCACATCTACTCACAGCAGATGAGGAGTGGAGCTCAAACATGGGATACACATATCAAAATTTAGATTTCTCACTCATTGCTATGGTAACCCTCACCCTTTTTCTACTCCCCCCCCACAGTACAACATATTGTAGTCACAAATATTCAACTCCACCTGTCCCACCATATTTTTTTTTCCCTTTGCTTGCTCTCACCTCGTCTTCTGATAACACCCCCCTCCTGTTTCTGTTTCCCCGGCCCTGGCTAGTTGCTGTGGCAACCCAGTGTTTTGCCTTGCTCTCAACACATTCCGCAAGCCCATGTCCAAGGGCGGCGTGACACATACACTTACACGCACACATAACACGCACACACACGCTCACACAATGATAGCGGGCTTGAAATAGACTGCGTGTTGTCGCTGTTGTACGAATCCTCAAGCAGTTTTCACTCAGGATCCAAAGATGCAGGTTGAAAGAGAAGCTTTTGAGAACTGATTAAACCTCCAGGTGTTAATACATAAAAAAACAAAATTTAATACTTTTAATTTATGACATTTTTTTAATAAAAATTGGTCACATTATGAGTGCCTTTTTGTTAATTACGTTATTCTTAGCAACTGTAACGAGGTAAAGATTTGGATTTCTTCATGCTAAAGTCGTGTGCATGGGGCTGAGGTATACTCTGCATATTAGCTGTTCAATGCTGTGTTTAGCTCAAGCTACAAATCTTAGCACGTACATCTAACAAGCAATGTACAGTAAAAGCTCAGCCTACAGTAGTAGTATTACTTTCTGTTTCAGGGACATTTTATGCAACATTATTTGACAGTAGGCTTTCTGACGCATCCATCTCTCAATATTTTCCCTCTGCTGGGTGACGGTCTTTAAAGCTGCATGCTAACATTAGCAGTATTGTCTTTCTATAATGTCAGCAAACCCAGCTTAAGTTAGCCAAGATGGTTTTACTTGACACCTGTTGAAAACATGAACAATGAAGCATCGATCTAACCGCCGCCTGGCTTGTTTGAGCCTGTAAGCATGGCGGCTAATCAGTTATTCAGTTTCCTTTTGACACTCAAGACTTAAAATCAGTGGGCTAGAAACATGAAAAAGTCAGGCGGTGACAGTGTGACAGCCCAGCAGCACAAACCCTCCTCCACCGGCTCGCCCTTTCACAGCGTGTAGGAGAACCAACGCGCTAAAGGGCTAATTCCAAGGAAATGAAAGCGCATAATTAACTACAGGTGATCATAGCATAATGAAAACATGTTGTGGTTATGAATGTTAGTCTCCGACCAATAGATGCCACTAAATGCTACAAACTGGCCTTTTAATGAGTGCCTAAATGTCCTCCTATCAGTATCAAATCTGTGTAAGATATGAATAAAAATGCAGTATATTACACATTTATGGACAGTAAATGTATTTCCACATCTGTCAGGATAACACTGGTAGTCTATGGCGATAAGCATGATGAGCAAACACTATAACATTATCTGTACACTTGAGTGAATTGTCAAGGCAGAGCTGAGCTTTCTTTCGCCTCCACTGTACTGATTGTACAGAACGGCAATTTAATCTTCAGTCAGGGCTCCTCTGAATAGCATCAGCGGATCTTAAGAGCGAGCCTTGAGCAGTAGCTAGTGAGTGTGTGCCAGTGTGTACCTTACTGATGCATTGGCCTTAGGCTCCATTTTCCCATTTTCTATACACTAATTGCTTCAATGCATCCATACAGTTCTTTGGGTGAAAACTCCCCAGCGTTGCATTGTGTGTGTGCGTGCATGCTCGGCCTTATTTGCTCAATGTCAGTAGACCTGGTTGTAGCAATAAATGAAGTCAGAGGCTGAACGGTGCCGGCAGCCAACCTTACGAAGACACACACACACATCCCCGTCTCACTGCATCTCACAGCAGCAAGAGTGATTAATTTATGTCTTGTTGCAGCTTAAATAAAATAGATTTCCTCCTCTCGATGTGCGTCCTGTCATTTTGCGTCATTGCGTGTTCACGTAGTGTTCCCAGCATAACTTTCAACACTATTAGAGCCGGACTGATCCGCAGCCCTCACCTCTCTCCTCCCATCATAACATTTTTTGTGGCTTCTAATACACAATTTTAGGATAGAAGGAGTGATGAAGAGGAAGCAGACATCAGAAAAACACTCTGTGTCTCGATGGAGTCTTGAACGGAGAGAGGGGAGGAAGATGAGCGGGAGAGGGAATGAACAGAGGTGAGATGAAGGGATAGACAGAACGAGAGAGAGAGAGGGGGGCAGGGAGAAAATGGAAGAGAGAGGGGGCGGGGGGGCTGGCAGACAGGTCGCTGCCTGTTGTTGTGGAAACCAGCCAGTTATCCTCATGGGTTAGTCTGTGCCTCCGTGTGTGTGTGTGTGTGTGTGTGTGTGTGTGTGTGTGTGTGTGTGTGTGGGTATGTGAACAACGCCCCTCTGACGATAACGTTCCCTCTGCTCGTTAAAGAATAAAACGACCTGCACACGGGCACACATGCGCGTAGTTTAAAGCGGTGGTAAGTAGAGCGGGTCGGAGAGGCTGAAGCATCCGCGCAAGACTTCAAGAGCCATTTTATTTTGTTTCCAGTGTTTCAGAAACACTTGAACCTGGCACACCGGGAGACAAATATTGCTGTCTGAGCAAATACAACCATCGTATATGGCTGCTGTTGTAGAGCAACGGACTCCCAAGGTGCACCTTGTTGAATGCAAACATTTAGCATCAGCATTTAGACCCCCAAAAAACCGCTGTTGTATCAAACATTCATTCATAGAGCTCCACTTCTGCTGTCAACGAACCCAATGAAAGAAAGAAACTCAAGAATGAAAGTTTTTTGTGCTCATCCGAAGCCTGGCGTGCTGCATCTCGCTCCGCTGTGCCGTAAAGCTCCAGCGTTTGTCTGCAAATGATCAGCTGCCCTGTTGCGCCGGGTGACACGTTCATTTATAACGAACAACAGTAATGAAGAAGATTGTTAGCTGCGGCCGCGGCATCGCCGTGGGATTTGCTGGCAAACAATTTACAATATCAGCTTTTTTCTTTATAATGTTTTTGCACATGTCGACAGAGCTGCTGCAGAACTGCATGAGGGTTTTCATATTAAACCCTAGTATAATATAATATAATATATACAATATGTATGCTAGTTGGCGTAGCGAAGTTAGTCAAGCCCACGAAGTGTTGCTGTATCGTTACCATTCCGATTGCCTTCATCATTCATACCAGAGCAGTAAACCTGCCTATAAAGGCATTTATCTCAGTGTGTAAGCGGTCATACCTGGTCTAAATTCAAACATACGGTCAAAGTGTTTGAGCTCTGCTACAGTCTGCCTTCACATGTGCAGTTATTCGGGAGGTGAACAAGTTGTTCAGGACCTAAGCAAGTCAGTGTCGCGGTGGAGCATACCTCACATTTGTGTCATTTAACATACGCTGGTATTTAAGTGCCTTGACTGTCACAGTAAGAAATGTCGACTATCAGCACCCGTTGGATGTTTCTATTTCACAATAAATGACAAAAATCTCATTTTGTGCAGGATTTAGTTTTCCCTGCTGTACCGAGAATGTCCCTAAAAGCAAAGAACATACTGAACTGTGAATAAGCTGTCCCATTACAGCACTCATATCTCCTACATATATTCTACTATTTGAATGCACCTATTTTTGGATCAATGT
The DNA here is from genome assembly GCA_008933995.1 of Datnioides undecimradiatus. Taxonomy (NCBI): domain Eukaryota; kingdom Metazoa; phylum Chordata; class Actinopteri; order Lobotiformes; family Datnioididae; genus Datnioides; species Datnioides undecimradiatus. The sequence goes on from WARS01000011.1 coordinate 181,176, forward strand.
ATGATTAATGAAATGCTGTGTGCTGTAGTGTTAGGGTTAGCCGAATGCCACATCACTGATTTAATGGATCTGGCTTGTGTCTGCTGATAAGGCTCATGGATATTCTTGTGCTTAAATGCATTTAACAGACCAAAGATACGTCCAAAGAAATCAGCAATAACCTTAATGTATTTTTTAGATTTTATATTTCATATCATCCATGAGGCTAGTGGCAATTGAGGTTGTTTACAGCAAAAGTCAGAAATTAAAATGCAGCTTCACAGCGCTTTAAATAACTCCAGAACCAGTCTCTCCTCCTAATTTGCTGCCGTGTTGTGGACTGACCCCAAAAACAAGTCTGACCCATTTTTTTCCTACACCGAGGCACAGTGCGAGAAATGCTTACTGCTTTGCAAAATGACACCTGTTTTCCTTTAAGCCGACCAAAACTCTTAAAAGCTGATATTAGCAACAGGACGAGGGTCGATCCCGCGTCTCAGCACTGCCGCGTCATCACAACGGAGAGGGCGGCTGCTCTGCGCTATGCCCGGCCTCAACGCGCGTGTCCACACCTTCAGTGTGCGAGTGTGTGTGCGCGGCCAAACCTGCGACACACACACGGTTATTGATCAGAATCTGAGGCTTTGAATCGGCCCGTGTGTGTCTGTCATTATAGATTCCTTCCAACCAGGCTAAGAAGGTCATTGTATGGACAGAGCCTCCGCTACACACACTCACGATCAGATGTTTGAAGTGTTTGTGTGTTGTTGAGAGCGTGCGTGTGTGTGTGTGTGTGTGTGTGTATGTGTGTGTGTTTGAAGTGTGTGTCAGTCTGCCACCTTCCTGCAGTGCTGAGCTCCCTTTGATTTCTGTTCCCTCCCTCTCTCCTCCCTCCCCCTCCTTCTTTTTTATTTTAAGCATCCTCTCTTTGTCTCTCATCCTCTCTCTCTCTCTCGCTTGCTCTCTCTGTTCCTCTTTTCTCCTTTTCTTATTTTCTTTTTGACTTCGTCACATCCTTCTTTCTATCATCGTCTTCACCTTTTTCCTCTCTCGTCCTTCCCCTTCCTCTCAGTCACCCTCCTCTCTCCTCTCCTCCTCTGTCTTGTATCTCCTCTCAGCATCTTCCCTTCCTTCTCCTCGCCCTCTCCCGTTTAATCCTGTCACACAGGTTTTCTGTCTTATTTCTTCAATCCATCCTGGTCATCCAGTGAAATCCAATAGATCTTTAAGCCAAGCTCCATATAAAGGCCTCTGATTGGCTAGCACAATCAATTCATCACGACACTCGATTTTTAATCCCACCCCCTAGTGGCGAGAGGTCATTAGTCTGTGGGTTACTGCAGCTGGGTAATTAACACACACACACACACACACACACACATACAAGCACACTGGGAGGATTTTAGGCCAGCTGTGTGTGGAGCGTGTGTATGCAGTGAGGGAGAGAGAGAGAGAGAGAGAGAGAGATAAATATAGTAAACCAGAGAGAGAGGGAACAGAGAAAAGGAGTCTGCCTCATGAAAGTGAGATTGTCACAGCAGAGAAATGAACCGTATCCTAGCAACAGAAAGGACCATGATCCCGTACCTGAGATTTAGGAGCGTGTTTTTTTTCGTGTGTGTGTGTATCTTGATTTTTATGTCTGATAAATAGTTTATCTTCTATTATTTATACTGTAGATATACAGGTGACACACAGTTTGTTTTGGTATTCATAGAGAAAGAGAGCTCTTACCCATAAATACTCAGTTTCACTCGGATACCGGAAGCCGCCCAGGACAATGGCAGTATTTCACTGTTGGCTGCGCTGTAGCATCATGGCGTGGTTCAGTGGCTTGTTTCACCGTCACCCTGTGGCTTGAATCTAAGGACCAGCTGGGACCTTCCTGTGTACAGTTGGCAGGTCGTCGCTGCTCTCCCAAAGTCCAAACACATGCAGGTTTGGTGCACTGGCCTCTCTAAATTGCCTGTAGGTGTGAATGTGAGCATGAGCGCGTCTGTCTGTGTGCGCCAGGCCCTGTGTGATAGACTGGCAACCAATGCACACTGGGATAGGCTCCAGCGTCCTGCGACCTTGAACGGGCTAAGCGGTTTAGAAATGGATGGATGCCTGACTCAGTAACGTCTCAGCGATACTTAGTCAGGAGGAAACAAGCATTGGACGTTTCCACAAGAGTGGGGAACCTGTGGATCAGGTCCCCTAATCATTCTGTTAGTGCAGCAACTACATCTACATATTTTAGACTATCTCCTTGATTTAATCATTTTTCTATGAAATACTAAAAACTAGTAAAAAAAATGCCTTTATATTTTTCAAATGGCTTGTTTTTGACCACTCTCTGTAGAGACATTTGTGGAATGCTAACGTCTTTGGGGATTCCCCAGCTAACATCATAAGGAGGCTGATATTTTCGTTTTTCTGTGAATATGTTCCCAACATTTAGTTGGACTGCTACTCTGCTTCATTTGGTGATTTCCTTTTTATCCAGCGCTACCAACAGGTCACAACTTATACATCAGAACACTTAGAAACATTCCCATTGGCCTCAGATGCTAACACAGCATGCTAAAACACTGGGGTAAACAAGGCCGGCACTATACCTTCTCAGCATAGGCATGCTAGCAAATACATTGTGCGCATATTAGCATGATGATGTTAGCGTTTCACGCTAACCAGCCCCATGCTTGAGTACAGCCTCACAGGGCTGCTAGTGCATCTGTAGACTCATTGTGTCATGTCTTTCAAGTTAGCGATCCAAATACTAAAGATAATCAATCTAATATCATACATCATTTCATATATGAAAGGATTGGGAAAAAAAATTAATATCATTTTTTAATATGCTTTTTCATTAATTTACTAATCTTCTCTATACTTTATATGTATATAAGGAGTTTGAGTATGTGAGTCTCATAAAATTCATGTTTTATTTTTGACAAAATGATTCTTAGTATTTCTGCAATCAGCGTTGCAGGGCAGGGTTAGTTCTGAGAAGAAGCACGTGCGTGTGTGTGTCTGTGTGTGTACGTATGACTGCAGTCCTGTCTGTGCGTTTTTTGACTCCACTTAGCTACACCCTCTCATTCCACTGCCCTCTTGTCTTGGACCGTGTGCGTCTGTGAACCAGCAGTGCCTTTTAGATAGAATAAAGCCTGCAAAACACGTCAGAGTGCATAACATCAGAGAGGCTCAGAGTCGGGCCTTAAGGGGAGGCAACATACACGCACTCGCGCAGACCCACAGCTAGTTCTCTACCAGAGCTCCATAAATCGCCCCGCAGCTCTCTAAAACCACACACACACACACACACACACACACACACACACACTCTTAATACAGACACACACACAGTTAATACAGGCCCTCTCTCTCTCTCGCTAACCTCCTCACTGTGTTCGCCAGACTGGTGCTGCCAGCATCATTTGACAGGCACATGGACCTGTCTCGCCACGCCACAACACCGCGCCCGCTAAGAACAGGACCATGATGCCTTGCTCCTGTCGCCCCCCGTTACCAGGGCCGCCAATCATCAGTGCCGGTTTTTGCTAAGCACTGCCTTCTGGGAAAAAAACTTCATACTTCCAAAAATGAAACACACACACACACACACACACACACACACAGATTAAAGATGTGCGTGTGTGTAAGCCGACCAAGTGATCACAGGGAAATTTGAGTCAGCAAGAACAGCTGAGATTGAGGATATCACTTGTTTCTACAAAAAGGCAAAACGACTGGCGGGTGTAGCATGATTCAAAGATTGTAAAGCAGTAATACCCTCTAACTGCATACTTCTGCTAAGCGTGATTTGGAGTGTGTCAGATAAACGTGTGTAGAAATGGATGCATTCGTGCTGTGCGTCCGCGAGATCCCTGCAACAACAGGACACAATAGAACAGTTCGGAAGGGTTTATTTCCACGATGAAATAAACGGCTTTATGTCAGCGAGTCACTTAGGCTGGCTTGTGATCAGTCACTCGTGAAGGAAACTGGCGTGTGTGTGTGTGTGTGTGTGTGTGTGTGTGTGTGTGTGACACAGAGTTTTCTCAAAGGTTGTGTGTAAGTTACCTCAGGGACTGGGTTCTCAGGTGCTGAGAGAGATAGAACATGGACCAAGCTCCCCAGAGAGAGGGAGAGGGGAAGAGAGAGGGGGATGCAATATTCTCCCTCAGGTGTAAAGCATGATGAATAGAGTGATGGAGGAGAGAAAAAAGAGTCTAGAGAGGGAGGGAGGGAGCATTCGAGATGGTCCTTAGGGCTTCAGCACATTGGCACACCACTGTGCCATTACATGCCTGTGTGTGTGTGTGTGTGTGTGTGTGTACTGTACAGAGCGGATCAGGTTGAGAAAGCACCCTGCATTAATGTCATCACATTTCCATGCCTCTGCAAAACAGCCAAATGTCATCAATTACCGCAGATACAGTATCCCACTGTTCTGTATACAGTATATGCTGTTTGCAAACACACACGGGCGCGCACTCAGGAGGACCAGCGGGGTGATATTAAGCAGATTTGTCGACTGGTTGAGATTTTGCTTTACTGTTCAGACCAGAACTGTTCCTCAACTAGCTCTGCTTACATTACATTGTTGAATAACTGCTGCAGGCAGTAAATTACTTGTGTTTTCATTTGAATTTTCATGAAATGTGCTCACTGCCTGATATAAAACTACATATACTGTATCGTGATAAGTATTAATAGCCTACTACATTGTCTTTACCTACAGGAAGACATGGTGAAATAACATAAATGCACTTAAATCTAATAAATTGTAAGTGTAACTGCTTCATGTTTTGTAATAAGGGTATAAAGTCTTATTAAAGGCAATATGCACGGTATTAAATATCATAATATTTTTGGTATATATCTTGAGAACAATAGAATATTGTAACAAAGAATGTTCAGCAATGTGGATACAGTCACTTATTCCATATCAAAATACCCATAATCAGACAATGATCTTGTTTTATATCATGCTATTGATATATTGCCCCTTCCTAGAGATTGAATGTGGGAAAAATAGTGTCTTAAGTGGTTTTAATAAATCATTTGCTGTTATAGCAAATATAATATAATATATATATTATATTGTTGTAATATTGTAATATTGTAATATTGTTGTTTTTCCTTTTATCATTCAGTTTATTGGATCTTTAACTCTTACTGTCTTACATATAGGGCTGTGTGTCGCCTCATACAACCATTACTTCAGTTAAACTCAATTATACCTCGGGTGCTCTTGAGGTAAACATAAGTTTGAGCTGTCCCTGCCACAGCAAAGCAAACAGTGGGTAAAAACCACAGTGGATGACTTCTGTATACTGACATCCTCGCGAATCTTTGTGCTTGAGTTCTTCTCCGGTCTGTGTTCAATCTGTCAGCCAACTGCCAGTGCAGCTAATTAGGCCAGCCTAAAAATAGACACCTGCCTATAAGATTAATACATCATCTCTGTCAGAGAAAACCTCAGATGTGTAAATCTCCAGCCCCGCACTGTTATCTGCTGGTCAGTGTGGTTTCTATAGTCTGATGAAGTGGAGCGTTTGTTTTAAATCCCATGTAAATCAACTTTATGTTGTGTCAGATGTTTTTAGTTTTTTAGTTGTTTCTGTTCATCGTAACTCAGATGTCAGTTTCGACTCGGGGAGTTCACTAAGTAGCAGAGGATCCTGCCATTGTGACTTTAGCATGTGCTGCTGCGTGCGCTACTAGCATCCCTTAAATAGCACTGTGCTGTTGAAAACGTAGTTAGCCTGTTAATTATACCTGACTCAAAATAGACACAAATGTAATTAAGGTATGGCTCTGTGGCAGCACAGTGCTCTGTGCTCTGGCACAAAGCTGTAGTATGAACCATTTTCTGAACCGGGCTCAATCTGCCGCGGCTGCTAATTAAGCCTGCCTAAAAATAGGCAGGATGTATGATTAACATGTGAGGATGAGCTGATGAGATGGTAGCTCTGGTCCTACACTGGCCCCAAAACAACGGGCAGGATATCAAGGTAAAAGCTAAAAAGTAAAGCTGGAAACTAATACAAACTATTTAAATATACGAATACTCTCTGAAACTTGCACCAAAGGTAACTTAAACTTAAACTTAAAAGTTTGGAATGTCAGAGGTGATGCTTGACATATCCTGATCCCATTCACCCACAAGTAAATCATTGGCAACCTGGGAAACTATTCCACCAATCGTATTTCTGCAGGAGGTTCAATAGCAAATAGCACAAAACTGATAAAACTCAGTTCTCACTGTACCACAGTGATGCTCTGAGCTGCATGCTAATGTTCTCATGCTAACCATACTGACAATACTAACATACTGATATTTAGCAGCTAATTTTAATGTTATCTGATAACATTTTGCCCTTTGTTTAGTATGTTAGCGTGCTAACATTTGATAATCAGCCGGGGCAGATGGGAAATGCCATATGATTTGCAAATTTGGGTTAAAAAATAAAATTTTGTGACATCATTCAAACTCGCCCTGATGATGTTGAGTTTGCAGATCACAAACGCGATTACAGTTCAGATTAGTTGTTGCAACCTCAGACCGAAATGAATTTATTTAAGAATCCAAACCATTTCCCCCTCCTCCCCCCCTTTCTGTTTCTCTTTCTCACGGTCTGCTCAGCTGCTGTGGCTCTTCAGCACGCCCGTCATTGTTTTGCGCGAGTCACTGACAAATATTAAGACAGACAGCGGTTACGTTGTTGCTCTCGCAGAGCATTAGCCCAGTTAGCCGCTGATTGCGCACACCGATGCAACATCTTCAGACCTCAGCCTCACTGACGAAGCTCACCTGTAATTACAAACCAACAAGCTACTGACTTACAGCATTAAATCCAAACCGACCCTTCACTCCGCCTGGACGGGTCTGAGAGTCGATCACACCCGATGAGATAGAGATTTTATTTTTATATTTCCTTTTTCCTCTTCTTCCTCCTCCTCCTCCTCATGCTGTTGTGCCCTAGTTTTTCTGCTCGATGACGCGTGCATTCCCCCCGCACACACATGCACTATATACATATTCACATACAGTGCATGCACAGAGAGAAGGGCAGTGTAAGTGTGTGTGTGTGCATGCTGTGCCTTGTAGATGTAAATTATGAAGGACATTTGAATCTATATTTGATGACTGCCTCTTATTAAGAAAGCAGGCATTTGGCGGAGCGCGGTGGCTGCAGCGGCTGTGTGTCTGTGCGCCGCCTCATGCGCATGTCAGCTAGGTATGTGTCTAGAGGGTAAAAGGTTGCTGCTATTGAATTTCTCACCATTGTTGCTGTGTGACTGTGTATTTATATATTGTGAGGTCAGCGTGGTGACTTGACTCTCCAGTCAGAGCTCATTTCATTATCAGGGCATCAAAGACTTTTTGCACTTTTATGAAGTTATTAAGGCATTAGTTAAATTTGATCTTCCCACTGAAGTATTGACATTAATAAGTCTAAATTTAATGTGCTCAAAAATGTGGCAGTAGATGAGTACAACCTGTTCTCTCAACCACCAGTCAAAACCAAGATAGCGAGGGGAACTGCAGCGCCTGTTTCTGCTGGTTCAGGGTTGCATGACTGAAAGGAGGAAGTGGATTTTGTCAGACAGAGTGGTGGAGGCTGGAGCCTGAGCTGCTGCAAGTCTGAACTGATCTTTCGGTAACTCTGCTGACCTTGTCGGCCTCGCCAGCCCGGGCTTTTTCTGTCCTCTTCATTTTCAGCAATACTGCTGGTGTTGTTTGTGCAGCCAGCAGAGTCGGAGCAGAGGTAGATGATAACGGCGGGGACCCCTGCCCGAGCAGGGGGCCGCATCCGTTCTCTGGTTTTCAATAAGCCGGCTCCGAGTGTGCGGCGGTCCGTGCGTTTGTGTGCGTGCAGTTTATTAGTCGTTTGATTCAAGAGCAGGTGGAGGCCATTTACCCAGACGTGGTGGCAGCATCCGCAAAATAGACAAAATAAATCATCCGCCATTTATTTGAGTCCTGTTGAGCGGCGTTCCATTTGACAGCTCGCTGGTGTGAGTCACCGGGAGACTGTCGTGGAGTTCAGAAGTCTTCTCCAGTTGAGATCGGCTCGTCTGAAGCTCAGCAGCCTTCTCTAACAAAGTCTGACATTCTCGTCTTTGTCATAGATTTTGATGAGCGCGCAGGCATTCTGCAGTCAGGAGTGATAAGTTACTTGCTATTTAACTTGGCATTTATCACACAGTGTTAACATTCTCATACACACAAAGATGCATTTTTTATTTATTTGTCATGTATGTATAATTTGTTTGGGTGTCCAATTGAAAGCAATCAACTGTGTCAAGAGGATGCAACAAGACCATTTCCAACTAACTGGCAAATCAAGGCACAGCTGCACTATTCATATGGAGAATGTGCACGTACAGTGTGTATTTGAGATTTAGTAGTAAGTTATTCATGCATGATACAGTGTTTTGCAGAGGTATACAGTTTTGTGGTAAACAACTAAACAACTTACCATGTTCCCTTTTTAATGCCCTGAACCATGTATCATCATGCTAAAGTTAGCCTTGTCATTTCAGTAAGCAAACAATAATTCTCACAGAGTAGCTAGTTTGTGTGGCTCAACCATTTTAATATAGTTTTATGTGTATCTTCACTTATTTAACACTTAAATTATATATTATTATGTAACATAGCGAGTCTGAGGAGAGATCAGTATACTGGAACACAACCTAGAAGGACTTTTTGCAAATTCCAATAATATTATATAATAAATTGGAGATGGACAGCTGGTGATCTGTAGAGGGAAGACAAAGCAGAAAGCAGAGAGCATCCGCACTGCAGCTTAGATGGAAGAGAGGCTTTAAAATTCAAAACGTCTTTTAAAACCACCTTTTTTTGCAGCATTTACATTTTCATTTCGAGATCAAAGCTTATCCAAAATATAAAATGAAATAAGCACACGCACACTGAGACACACACTGAGACACACACTGAGACACACACCCTGAAATATCTGTCTGCTGTGCAAGTCAGATCATTTAAAGTGCTGGGATCAGTAAGGGGTATCTGATCATTACAGCAGCTATTCATGACACAGTGAAAGTGATCCAGCTGTTCGAAACATCAGCTGCGGATAAAATCCCCTCTCATGTCTCCATATGATGAGTTGTGAACAATTGTTTTGCTTTAAATTCCCTCTGGTGCATAGATGGTTTAGCCCATATTGTTGGTACTCTGTTAAAGCTGAATGGGTCGTTCCAAATCAGAGTTTCAGTGGCGTTCCTGTCTAGGCAGTGATGACTCATGATTAAACCTTTTCTCTGTGTGAATCCTTGAATCTCAGAATTTTCAAGGCGCCCAAATGTTCCTTTGAATGTCCGTGACCTATGAACTGTGTGTGTGTGTTAGTGTGTGTGTTTGTGCTTGGAAGGATGGGGGTGGGGAATGTGTGTGCGTCTACAATGTATGAATGCCCGGCCTTGCTCTTGCTGCTGTGTCTCTGACCAGGTAATGAAACACTGACTCAGTTGTTTTCCAGGCACTGATCTATGGCCACACACACACACACACACACACACAGAGTCAGAGATGACACAGTCCCCGTACACAAGGACAGGCACACATCCATATGACATGCAAGGTTGATGTATAGCTACGGGCTTACACACATCCTGCTCCCCACATTCACACAGTTTACCTCTCACTCACACGCAGTCAACACAGTCAGCATGCTGTTAATTGTGATGGTCCAAGGACACGTTTCTCTCGCTCTCGCACGGTAAAAGCCAGACAGTCGGAGCGCTACAGCGGAGGGAGAAAGAGACTGAAAGATGGAGAGATGTTGTGCTGGAGAACAAAACAGAGAGAGAGGACGAAAGAAGACAAGAGAGGAACAGGACATACAGTACCGAACTACTGTACTACGGTGTAACAGGGAGCCGGTAAAGATCTGGGTCATCAATACAAAGTTTTATTGAATTTATGATCACGCAGGGTTAACGCTGGTCCCGCGTGAGGGATGGAGAGCGGATCAGGTAAAGGAGAGCAGTCTGGGTGCAGGGCTGCGCCGTGAAGCCTGACTGCAGTCGCTCAGAAAGACGATTTTTAAGTGCAAATCAGCAAAATTTCTTGGAAGGAAGAGGCAGTTTGGTGCCGTGATGGATTCAGGGAGCGCGGGGTGAAGGGAGGCGCGGCCGAACGGATGCATCTGATCATCATAAGGATATATTAGACAGTAGGGCTAGGTGACATTGAATACAATCATACAAATTAATATATACTTTTGACCAAACTTCATCAGTAGCTCTTATGACATATAACCATATAAGGATATATTAAATCTAGTCCCATGTCATGATTTTGTCTTATTGTGGATATATTACCCAGCCCTACCAGACACTTAAATACAGTCACATCACCACTTCTCTGACACATGACTTAAGCTGCCACAGTATTTCATTTCACCTCAGTGTCCATGAGCATCCAGTCCAGTGAAATGATGCGTGACATTCATTTGAACCTGCGCATGTGAGCGTATGTGTGTCTCTGTGTGAGTGTGTCTTTGGATGTGGATGGGGGTGTTTGCACACTGCTCTGGCATTTAGAGGCTAATCAATGCCCTGCTGACTACCGCTGCTAATTGAAGGTTAGCAGATAACATCAGTGTGAGTCTCTCTCTCTCTCTCTCTCTCTCTCTGTCTATCTTTCCATCTCTCTCTCCCTCGCGCTCCTTCCTTGCCCTTCTCTCTTCCTGTCTTTGGTCAATAGAGCTGTATTTTTGTCCACCTCAGGAGCAACATTATCCGACTTAGCACACACAGCACTCACACGAAGACACACAGTGGCACATCGTGTCGCTATCGCAGATGCACGTCCATAGCTTCGTCTCTTATCTCAGTGCATACGCCATACGAGCGCACGCACACTGTCCTCAATTAGTAACATTACACTGTTGGTTGCACTATTCCCTGCAGAAGATGCACATGCAGTGTCGTTGCATTATTATCTGCAAATATGTGAACATTTCAATCAGCTGACATTCCCTCAGGCGTCTGGGAGACAGCAGCATGATGCAGGACCTGAGAGTGATGCAACTGTAGGACAACTTACTGTTCCGTATTGTGTGTATATGTGTGTGTTCACGTGTTTGTGTGCATGTGTGTGCGTGTTCTGGGAAGACACCGAACGAACGCTGCAGTCCTGTGGAGTCGGCCGCAGTCTGCAGTAAGGACAGCGCCATGTCAACTTGACACGGTGTGCGCGAGTTTGTGTTTTTGCACTGTAGCTGCGAGAGACGCGAGCGCTCTAGGTGATTAATTCAGATGTCTGCTGTTGCCACGGTAACACAGACACCTGAGAGGGAGAGCATGAGAGGAAAAGACTGAAGAGAAAATGAAGATGACCAGGGTTGATGTGGAAAAATATGGAGAAAGGGAGAAGGTCAAGGGACAGTGAGATGGAGAACAAAAATATAGATGATGGAGGGTGAGGAGGGGAGGGTGAGGAGGGGAGGGTGAGGAAGGTGGCCCTCCATTTTGAGTTGCTGTATAGCAAACTAAAAAGAATCCTCCCTCCCTCCTCCCCCTCTTTGTCTCTGCCCTCTTCCCCCGTCTTCCCTTCAGTGCTTCCCCACTCTTACCCTCCCCCCTCTAATTCCTCTTTCTTCAATTATTAACTTCATAAAAAGCTGCATCTGTCTGTTCATAAATAATTGAGTCTTAAATGGGGTGTCCCCTGTGTGTGTGTGTGTGCGCGCGTGTGTGTGGGGGGCATAAGACCCATTCCCCTGTGCACATGTGAGATGGAAAAGAAAACATCCATCCATCTCAGCGCCCTGTCCACTGTCCCACTCTCCGACGTCCCTCCTGTATTCCCTCTAACCTTCTCTCAATGCCACATTATCTTTGCCTCCATCCATCCATCCATCCATCCATCCATCCATCCATCACTCTTTCTATGTCCAACCACTGCTTCACCCCAGTAGTCCTTTACTTATTTTTTTTTTGCCTCCCCCTCCCTCCTGGAGCACAAGTGAGACAATGAAAGAGAGCATTGAAGTGAAAGTAAACCAGAAATGGTCACCTAACTTCTGTTTCAGACAGGTATCCAGCAGCGGGCCTGGTAGCTGTCCAAATGATGAAAGGCAGCTGGTTATCGTCAAAGTATAACTCCGTCATACTTTGAAACGCGCTCTTCGTTTTCAGCCTGACACCTCAAATGCTCTGAGCAGCGACCTCCTGGATTCTCTCCTGTCAGTCCGTGAAGGTGCCTGTCAGCCCCGTCTTTAGGGGCCGTCAGTCACAAATCAAAACGGCGTCAGATGTGACCGGCTGTTCGTCCGATTACCAGAAGTGAACTGCTAACTATTGAGAAGAATTGGAATTTTCCGACATTGATCAGAAATACAGCAGTTAAATATTTCCCTGTCTCTTCTGTATTGTGCTCACGTGGACACGGGGAATATCATTGGCCATAAATACTGGCTGTGTGCATAGATGCTTGAACGGAGGATTTAAGCTGCACTCAGCAAAATCTTTAGAGCCACCGTATTTTCATATCTGATGAAAGAGGCCGGAGAGATGAATCCTTTAAGCCATATTGATTGTGCTGGATCTCCGGCCCCGCAGCATCCTTTCAGCACACGAGCCCTTCACGGCAAAACAGCGCAATATTGGTTATTTTTGCAGTTTCAACGTACAGTCATGACTCGCAGGGCTCTGCCTTAAAGACGCGAATCGACTCCGACGTTAGGCCTGTTGGACTGGTCCTGAATCCTCCTCAAAGGCCTCCCCCTGCCCTGCCCCGCCAGCTCGCCAGCTCTTTTTGTGCTGCAATCTTAAGTGCTGGCTCTATTGATCAGCTAGTGGATAAAAGACTCAAGGGTTTGTGTGTGTGTGTGTGTGTGTGTGTGTGTGTGTGTGTGGTGTTTGTGTGTGCTGGGCAATGACATAACATGGGCCCCAACGTGTCTGGACTTTTAATGGAAAGCTAGTTAGAGTCTCTTTCTCTCCCCCTCTCCGCCATTCTCAATGGCTCCCCCTCCGCTCCCCTCTCCCTTTCTCACCGTCTCTCGCCCCCTCTTTCACTTTTATCCTGTCTCCGTCTCTTTTCCCATCCTCCCTCCCATCGCTCGCCCTCCGTTCGTCCCTCCTTCACTAAGACTAAACTGGCAAGTTGACTGTGGAATTTAATCTGTGCCAGGACAGCATTTTATTTCCTTGTGCACAAGCTGACCAGCTCACTGACCCTCCCGCTACTGTGCCAATGTTCTCTTGCTCTCGCTCTCTCTCTCTCTCACACACACACATGCACACACACACACACAAACATAAATATACCTCTATGTCTGTGCACTGCATTAATTCCCTAAACTCGTACGTTTGAGACAACAGTGGATGTTTTTATATGTTATGTGTGCTTCTTGTGTTTTATATTCCCTTTAATAGGCACATATTCTTCATATGGCATATTTGCAGAGTACCAAACACACACTCGGAACACAGGATTTGGAGTCACACGTCCACGACTAATTACAGTGACATTTTTACCCACTTGTGCTGCTTTGTCAGCAGTGCCGAGGCTTTCTCTTCCTGCTGCAGTGGAAGTGAAGGCAGAAGGAGACAGAATTAGGATATGGTTTTATACGCAACACACAGTTGTTACTGCTTTATACAATCAATATTTAAGTTGTGTTAGTGTCTCTGGGCAGATCTGCTCCAACAGGCAGCCCCACACTTAATTATAAATACGTCTCCATCTTTCTCCCGTGTATATAAGTCCAGCACTAGTTCTATTGATTTGGTGCTATCTTTGTCCCATTTGTCACCATTCGCAGACGCGCTCATTATTTGTCCTGTGGGGAGATATCTGTACATTTTCCTGTCATACTCCAGAGTGAAGTCTTGTCTTGTCCCATCTTTCGTAGCTCTTAAACTCAAGCTCTCCCTGTGCCGTCTCCCAATATTTCACGCTTTCGCTCGTTGTTCTAAAGCTGTGGTCCTAAACATTAACCGACACGAAGTCAGTTCATTTCAGTCGAACACCTTCAGTGGATTCAGGGACAAAGTAAATCCGCACAAATATTTCACATGTGAACTTTGACCTGCAGCACCATCCTTTAAGAACAGGATGCCTTGACAGTGCTGACATGTTAGGGGAACACAGAGCCAGAGAGTCTCCAGTGGTTAAAGCTGTCGAAGGTCGTTAGCTGTGCTGCTCTATCTGCTTTCATTCAACCTGATTTTTGATGGGGTAAAACTTCAACAAATCATGTTCCTGACTAAGCTAATGACAGTTAGCTTAGCTTGGCCTAGTGTAAGCTAGTTAGTTTGGCACAACGTTAGTTTACCCGTCAGCCCTGTGAGTCGGCCAGCATTTGCAGCCAAACATTTCACAAACACACAAAAATGAATTTCACTGTCACTGATGAAGGTGGCGACACACAGAGAAAGTGCTGCAGGGCACAGAGAGAGAGAGCAGGAGTTCATGTCTGTATGGTCCAATGTGTTCTTTGTCAGTTCACTGCTATAGTGAGTCCTGTATGAGTTCTGTCATGCATACAGTAATACGCCTCATCACCACCACCACCACCACCACCACCACCACCCCTCTCTGTGTGAGCTTGTGTGTGTGTGTGTGTGTGTGTGTGTGGTAGACCTTCTTTCTCACCATAGCTGCTTCTCTTCACTATTCTTCAGTCCTTAAACAGAGAGAGGAGAGAGGGGCCAGCTTGAATAGACCTGAGTAATGGGCTGAGTGGTGAGAGAGGGAGAGAGAGGAAGGGAAATAGGAAAAAAGGATGGAAGATGGTGAGTGTGTGTGTGTGTGTGTGTGTGTGTGTGTGTGTGTGTGTGTGTGTGTGTGCGTGTGTGCGCGTGCGTGTTGTTGAAGCGCTCAGTCAGCCAGGCAGCTAGTGCATCACTGCTGCTTTCTAGTCTTGTACTGCAGAAAGTTCTGCCCACGGGGTGCTGACACACGCACGCACACGCACACACACACACACACACACACACATGCACGCACACACCAACACCGCACATTTTTATCACGGTTGGATGAGTGGATGAGCCAGACAAGTGCCAGAATTTTTATGACTTACGCGCCCACACAGGCTGTCTCACACACACTCACACACACACATACACACACACACACGTACACAACCACACACTGGGGTCCACGACCCCTGACCTTAATGGCCGCACAGATACACACGAACATACATTTACATAATGATCAATACTGTAGTTTCAGTTTTGTCTTAAACCTATTGAAAGAAAACATGAATAAGAGCTAACTCAAAGCTAACAAGCTGTTAGCAAACAAGCTAACTAACGTTTTCAGTAACTCTTCATTGAATAATGCGATTTACTATCCTGACAAGGACCAAATGACACAAATGAGAATAATAGATATTGAGCTACCATGTTCCTGGCTTGCTAGCATGTTAGCTCGCCATCTACAGTGGTTTACCACCCCACACCTACGAATCTCCAATGAATGCATGGATTAAATTCACTGCGCCCATGGAAAACGGAGACACGGCCTGAATATCTGCTGAAATCCTTCTTTCCTTCTTTCTTTCTTTCCAAATGACAAGCTGAGACCTTTGGGGCCAGTTTTGAAGTTCTACCATCACACAACACACAGCCACACACAAAAAAAAACCCCACAGCCATTAAAGGCGCTCTGTGACAAAATCGGCACATACAAAACACAGTACAACATGTTCTCTATATGAGATAACACACACACACACACACACACACTAGCACATGCACAAACGCAGTAGACACACCTCCTCTTACTGGCAGATGATTCACAGGCATACACAGGCATATCAAGGCTGGGCTCATCAAGCATCTCTGTTTTAGAGTGTTTGTTAGCATGGACCGTCATTATTTATAGTTCAGTGAAGCATCAGGCCTGACTGGAGGAGCTCTGTCTGCGCTCGCTCTGCTCTGCTCTACTTGTAGCCGTGAATGTAAGATAATCAGTTTCAACAGCTCTTATCTCTAATGGCCACAACGCCAAAAATGCGTATACAAACATTTTTATGTGTGTGTGTGTGTGAGTGTGTGTGTGCGTGTGTGAGTGTGTGTGTGCTTGTCTAAAGTTAGGGGATGAGGTTCCTTCTTTTCCATCTCTGTCTTTTCTCTGGGTGTCTTACCATTCAGTTTTCTATAAGCCCTTTTGCCAGTCTCTAGGATACCAACCAGTTACCGTAGCAACCAATCTAGCCGGCCACCTCCATGAAACACTCAGCCATGCGGTCACCTGACCACATATCTTTCACCCGATTGGACGCAGCATTTTGGCCACGTCTGTTGACGTGCTATTGGTTGGAATAGAGGGGCCCCAACAAATTCTCTCTCTTTTATTTTCATACCCTCACTCTTTGCTCGCTCTTCTTCTTCTTCTCTCTCCTGCGCCTCTGTATCTCTCCGTCCCTTCCCCCTCTCCTTCTGTCTCACTCTCGCTCAACAAGCACAGGGATTGTATTACATCAGCATAGTGCTACAGTCGCCGCATGAATTCACATTTGATAGTTCTGCTTTGATGGGCTGCATGTAAGAAAACAAACATTTTGCACGGGGATTCAACCGTGGAGCATTACCTGGAAAAGTTCAGCCTTTCCAATAAAAAACATAAATCAGTTGTTTGAATGCAGTGTTTCTCCTAGGCTGACTTCTATGGGAGTGGATGGGCATAGTACTTAATTGCTGCATGGCGAATTGACAACTGTCATGGCTAATATTATCCTATAGTTGTCTGCCCGGCTCACAGTTTTTATTTCCAACTGTCATTCGTTTGGCAGCCACGCAGTCGTTCAGGAACTGTTTAAACTTGCTTCAGTTGAACTGAAACTGAACCAAACACATACAGAAACAGAAATCAGCATTAGCTGGCATGCTAACTGCTAACATCACAGGAGCTGATGTCTTTGGGAACTAGCACAGCTCGCTGTTAGCAACTGGTTTGGGTTCAACATCGGTCCATCTTTGATTTTATACAGTTACATTCATAAATTACTTGTTGCTGTTACTTGTGTTGCGAAACCTTGATCATAACATAGCGCTTCACTTCACCTGTCTCTCCTCGGCCCTTCTTTGTGCTTGTGTATGTGATCTCTGAGGTTAAAAAGGCGTTTTTCATTCCATCTAAACTTTATACAAAACAGTGCTGCTCCTGACCCAACCACCACAGAGGATCTTATGACTCTCTGGTGTTCATGACCTGCAGGTGCAGATCAACTGAGTTACTGTATAAATGGAAGTGGATTGCTCCAGCTCTGAATCGTGAATTGTATTTTTTTAGTCGAGGACTGCGACTTATACTCGTGAAATGAATGAGTATTGAATATTGAATCTTCTTTTCTTCTGTCCTGCTCCATCCAGCGATTAGTCCTCGGCCCAAAGATATTCAGCTAATTATTCAAATGCCACACGGAAAAGTCTGACTCATAATCACATGTTAAACCTGCCCCCTGAAAAGCTTAATGAGGGGACTGGGGATGCAAACTGTTAACACTTTTCTTAATCTTTGTTAAGATTAAAGCTCGCTCAATCATATTTTAGAAAACGTTTGCATCCACGATTAAATGCTTGATGACTGCTTGATCACTTGGTTCACTGTTCATCCAGATATAGGACCTAATCATACTGTATCATATCATAGTGTTTATTACAAGCCACTTGATGAAATGAAGGAAGGACCTGTTTCATTAACGTTCAGCAAAATGAAAGCAGCAGATGTAGGGCATCTCAGTGTTCCTGACCTTCTACTACTACTCCTACAATCCCAGAGGTCTCTCAGGGCCTGCTGGGAGATGTAGTCATTTTCCAATATGTCATGGATGTTTCCTGAACTCTCCTCCCAAGTTACTCATGCATGGAGCTCTAAACTGAGAACTCTTAACCCTGAACCACCTCAGCCAGCTCCAGTCTCTATAAAGTACTCTTGAACCTACTTCCACCAAACCCTAACCCTGAGTCACTGATCGGATAAACTGAAAGCGAATAAATGTGCCCACCTGGAGGCCAATGTGACATTGTTATCCTCAGTAATGAATAAAACCGCAGTGTAACTCCACATAGGTCTGCTGCTGCCTGCTCATCTTGGATCGAGATCTTGGTTTCTAATCGCCATTCCATGTTCATTACACAGCTGTGGCAGTACAGAAAGACACTGGCGATCACTGGCTGATTAGCAGCAGAGATGCCTGGTTAATGTCACCAAACGAAGCTCTCTGGAAAGACCTGGCTTTGCTTTGATATCCCTCCCCTCTAAATATCCAAAACAAGCACATCCCAGTTTTCCCGCGTCATGTCTGGAATCCGCTTTGCTCCAAACACTGTCCTTTCTCGTGAGCTACGGTCGGTGTGCAGCGACAGCGCTGTCAAACTTTGCAGGTGAAAAACAAATCAAAGAATCCACGCTACTGATGGTCAGCGTGGACGACAGCAGGGCACAAACAAATACACACACAGGCGGCAATACACACATCAATAATGTGTATAATTAGCCTGCAGGAGAGCCAACACCCAAACATAGGAACTGCTTGTTATCCTAAATATTACAGCTCTTCCTCACCTGTTTATCTTTGCTCTATATAACAGCTCTCATATTCTCCCATGTGCAGACAGAAATATGAGAATCTATTATTATATATTATCAATATTCCATTATCAATAATCTATGTGGTGCGCTGGGGCTCAATTACCTCCCAATTTTCAGACGTTCGATCAAGCAACATTCCCTTAATGCCCCATTTAATACTCAGTGACAGTGTTGTGTGTGCGCGCTCACCTAACCAGAACACTCTGAGGGCGAGGTATGTTTGGAAAGAGGAGGGGTGAGAGCTCACTGCTGGATCTAAGTATAGATGAAGTGCGAGAGCAAAGAGACAGTGAGTGACAGAGAGGCAGATTGGACGAGAGACTGATACTCCAAAGACACAACAGGGAGAGGAGAGAGAGAGACTGAGAGAAGGGGAGAGAGCTCAGAGCAACAAAGGGTGACAGTTACACAGGGGAAAAGGAGGGGTGGGGGTGAGGGGTGGGGTTCTTTGAAAATAACGGAAAACACAGAAGCTGATCCGGAGAGGATGGCAAGATCTCAGTCCCCGCCGAGAAATCAGGTTTTTTTAGCAAGGCAGAATAAATAAGCAGCAAATTATAAAAAGGGAAAAAAAAGTGAGTTAAAGTAATGATTATTTTTCAACCCATGATGCAAAGCAGTGGCGGAGAGAGAGATATTAAATAAAAAAGTGCCAGGTAGGAACAGAGAGAGAGAGAGAGAGAGATGGCGAGAGATGGCCGCCGTAGTGCTTTGGCTTTTTTTTAAGAATGGCTGTTGACAAAGACAGATGGAGGTCCTAGTGTGTGTGTATATGTGTGTGTGTGTGTGTGTGTGTGTGTGTGTGTGTGTGTGTGTGTGTGTGTAGGTGTTCTCATGCTGTGTATTCATGCCATCTATTGGTCCTAACATCCTTAGTGCACAAAACCCATTTCTCACTGCCAGCCTCTAATTACACTGTGCGCGTGTGGCAGGGGTGTTTGACGGGAACTGCAGGTAAAACGGCTCATTGGTTGTTCTCAGGTGATTTCTGATTGCGTGCGGATACACTCTGGGATGCGACTCGAATCTTATGAGTGTGGTGTTGATGCAGGAGTCCAGATGGACACACGCGCGCGCGCGCGCACACACACACACACACACACACACACAAGTTTAAGCTTGAAATAAGTGAAGCATCACACACCTTTGTTTAAACTGCAGAACAGCTGTGAGGACCAGTGTGCAGCCAGAGTTAGGTGTGTGTGCACGCGTGTGCTTGTGCATCTGCAGGCGTGACAGAGCAGGGCAGAATATAACCTGCATAGCAACATAAGTCGACGTAGCTGCTAAGTTTGCCGTTATGAATGTCTCTTTACAGAAATGAGATGAGACCAGTTTTCAGGCAGATTTAGACATCAGACTTGTTTGCACGCCTACCTGCTCATGTTGCACTCACACTCAGAAACTGTGCACACTGCATGGAGTTTTTATCTTCCTAAAATCGAACTTTTAAAATGATGTTAAATTAATAAAATTTGTATAAAAGAACGTATAAAATGTCATTTATGGCTGGGAGCTGGATATTTACCCCTAATTCTTAACAGATCATAGAACTGAGTAATGAGTGAAATCGCAGCCCAGAAGCTGCTGTGAAATACACAGCGAAGAGAAAAAAACCCCCACAACGGGCAGAGATGATGCCCCTCGAATTAAAAATCTGAGATTTCAGAACAGACATCAGAGGCCGAATGGTGTGAACACATGCTCGCGAAGTTCATCACACGTCCACCGTTTGCTGCTGCTAGTAGTTCCTGTTCTGGAGACCTTTCACTACAGTATTGCACTCCACAGTAGGTGGAGGCTGTCGGTACCCTCGTGAATAAACTTTCCCGCATCTCCGTGCGAGAAGGTTTTTGCATGCATAATTTTTCGTAGCGCGCTCGTGTGCATGATTCCGATTACATGCTTATGATTACATGCTCACTCCTCCTCCTGCTCTCTCCATCTCTTCCTCCTCTCCCGGGGTTTAGGTGGGGACAGAAGGATTGATTGTTGGGTTGTTGGTTGTTTTTTTTTTTTACTGCGCTCTCCGGCTGCTATTGACTAAGTGTGTTTTAACGATCCACTCATATAACAGCACGTACTGTACATGCCCCATATCCGCCACCTCCTCCATCTGGGTGTGGTTGCGGGATGCCCTGTGAGGGTGGCAACGGAAGCTCCACCAGAGCAAGGCATGGACCACACACAGACGTATACTGTATATACATATGTGTGTGTGCGGTTGTGCCTGTGTGTGTGTTAGGGCTCCGTCGGGGCAGTCTACAGGAGGCCTGAACAACAATTTAATATTTCATCACTTCCATTATTCAGCAAGTGCTACAGGGAGGGAGGGGGTGGGAGAGACTGAGAGAGAGAGAGAGAGAGAGAGACACAGGGAGGGTGGGAGAGAGGGTGAAGAAGGCGGTGTGTGTATGATGCTTTGGCAGCACATCCATATCAATAACATGAGTTGAATTTAATTGATTGAATTGCAGAAATGAAGAAGGAAATGATTGCAACTGTTTGTGTATTTAAAGGGAAAATTGGAGAGGGAGGAGAGGAGGAGGAAGAGTAAAGGAGGGACGGGGTGGAGGGACAGATGAAGGAAGAGGGAAGGGAGGGATGATGCTGATGGAGGAGGATGGAGGAGGGTGCGGCAGCATGGATGGGAAGAGAGAGAGAATCAGAGACAAGATTGCATTCCTGGGAAATGAGGCTGGTCACCATGGCAACTGCAGCTGAGAGTCACATGATGCAGAGGAGTGAGAGGGAGAGAGAGAGAGAGGTGAGAGAGGGAGAGAGAGATAAAAAGAGACAGAGCGAAGGGTGGGGCGTGCCAGCAGACGACAGAGGAGGAGAGGAGAGAGATGGTAATGAGGTGAAATAATAAAGAGGTGGAGAATTAAGAGATGAGAGATGGTGTAAATGTAAAGTCACTTGTGTCTGCGTGTGTGCGCGAATGTGTGCGTGAACGTTGTTGCTTTTGGCTCCTAGGTCGCCGTGACGTCATTTGAGGCATGTCCAGGGGAGGAAGACAAAAGGGGAGAGAAAGAAAGGGAAAGGGTGGGGGGGGGGTGTGATTGACAAGAAGGACGAAGAAGATGATTGAAAGAGAGAAGTGAAGCCCCAAAAATAGAGGAGAGGGAGGGTGGGTGTGGGGGTGGGGTGGGGAGCAAAAAGAGCCAGAGACAGGGGAGTGAGAGCAGATTGTTGATAGAGAATGCCAGCCACGAGTTATCTGATGGCTGATGCTCACTGTGACGTCAGCACACACACACACACACACACACACACACTCTCTCTCTTTCATGAAGTTTGTACTGTCTGTTGTTACATTGTTTCTTCTTCATGCACTCCTCTGTCTCATGCGTGCTGTGTGTTCATTTTTTTGCATGTTTGCTTCAGAGCTGATGGGATTCCATGTCTCCCACAACATCTGAGTGAAGCCACCATTTATAAACGAACCTGCCTGGCTCTAATGAACCCTAAACAGTTTACTCCATTACTCATTTGTTGTTATAATATATAATATTCAAACTTATCCACAACCACACAGAGCAAGTTTAGTGTACAGTGTGCGTGACTGTTGCGCTGTCCTACAGACATATTACACTTGTTCTGGTTTTGGATTTGATTGGTTTTGACTTCTTAAAATTGACTTTCTTCCCCACGCGGCAGATC
The DNA here is from genome assembly GCA_008933995.1 of Datnioides undecimradiatus. Classification (NCBI taxonomy): domain Eukaryota; kingdom Metazoa; phylum Chordata; class Actinopteri; order Lobotiformes; family Datnioididae; genus Datnioides; species Datnioides undecimradiatus. The sequence continues at coordinate 203,401 of WARS01000011.1, forward strand.
TCTGGACAGTTTGGTCACATCTTTGGCCTGGTCAGTTTATCTGTCAAGCTCGATGACGTAGCCCCCAAATAGATGTAAGTGAAGCTAGCTAGCAGCAGTGTAGTGTGTGTGTGTGTGGGTTTAGCTCGGTCTCTTATCTTGGAAGACACCAGAAACTCTGGTTCTTTCTGTATTTCTGGTTCTTTCTCTGACGACAATAAGAAACCAGAATACGCCAAAATGTGAATGTTTGAGACACTCGACAGTTGCATGATAATGTTGAATGTTTGAACTGTCCCATGAAATCATCCTGATTTCTATTATTTTTGAATAATGCGTTATTTAACTGATTCATGTGTAATTACATCACACAGCAGTCAAGCTCATTTTGTTGATTTATAATTAAATTAGAGTGCCACACCTTGTGCCAAAACACATTACTCATGTGTTGCTGCAGATGGTCCTAAATTACTCAAGCTAGTAATAAAATAATTCAAAGTCACTATTTCATGTCAGGTGATTAATGCCGTTTATAGATGGCTGCACAACAAATGGGATAATGCATAAAAACCTGGACTTGATCACAAAATCCGCTCCCTAAGGGGGGGAGATGCAAGATAAGATGCATCTGCTTTACGGCTGCTTTGCTTCCAGAAATGTTGGACAAAAATGCAGCACAGGATGGGATGTTCTCCAGTTTAGTGCATTTACATGCAGTCGAGTAATCTGGTTACCGTCAGCTTCCTGCTGCAACTTGATTTCCTAATGATGTAAAGGAGAAACCTGCTTTCCTTCATTAGGTTAGGAGATTAAAAAACACAGTTAGCGCAGCCACATGTCTGCTGGGGAGACTAGCGATGCTGCTCTATGCACTGCAGCGGTGGTCCACTACTTTAACTCAGACCAAAATATGTCAGCTGGGAGGATTCCTCTGAAGGTTAGTGATCCCCTGATAGACCCGCAACAATACTCAGTATACAATAATACAAAATGAATGACAATCCCATCATCCTCTGCTCTACTTTGTTGCACTAAGTGCTTTTTACCAAATGTTAGCAAGTCTAAACTAAGATGGTGACAATACTGAAACTAATATGCTAAACAGCAGCATGTTAACATCATCATAGTCAGTTTGTTAGCATGCTAATATTAGCATTTACCTCAAAGCACCCCTCCACAGGCTCCTGGAGCTGCTTGTATTCATAGGCTGTATCTCCTAGTTAGGGGAGACGTATGTATGTTTTAAATCATTATGTCGATATGAGTCGAGATATCGTCTTAGATTTTATATTTTATCAAAAATCCCATATAATCCTAATAGTTTGGGAGAGCACCAATAGTCATCTCTCCAACATGTCTTGATATCGTTATCAAGGTATTTGATGAAACATGTCAGGTTTGATTTTGTTTATATTAGTCTGTGTTTTTTTCCCACGTGCTAAAACCGAAAGTGGAAAATCTTTCTTCTCTGAGCCTAGACAAAATAAAATCACACCGGGCGTCGTACGTCACCAGGTTTCTCACACAGCTGCAACTTTGAATGCACTAACAAGAGTTTCCAGTGTCCGTTTAAGAGAACGACCGTTGTCAATGGTGGATAAATCAGATTACTTTCAACCTGTAAATGCCAGTTTTGCATTAATTGTGTTATTACAGTGCATGGGAAACATACAGTTTTCTGATTTAACAGATTTTCCGATGTGTATTCCTGTGCACAGAAATGTTGTCAGTGGTACTTGACATTTGTGACTCCAGAAAATACATTTTCATACCTTGGTACTGGTTTTGTACACGTATTACAGATGGCTCTACTTGTGTCTCGCTAGATAAGAGCGTATAATTTAATTGGGCAAAGGTTAAAAGGTAATTACGTTCCCCGTTTCCTTGACAACTGCAGCATGACTCTGTTGGCTTGTGTGTATGTGTGTGGGCGTGCGTCGCCAGTCTACAGGTAAAAGTTTGAGTCATGTACAGAAATGGCTGGATCTGAAAATGGGAGCATGAGCAGTCCATTACTAACGCATAAGCACTCAAACACACACTCTCTCTCTCGCACATACACACACACACACACACTGACCCTGTGTCTTCCAATATGTCTGTGTAGACAGTACCCCTGGCTTGGGCTGTGGGTTTTAAGTGTGTCTGTGGCCCACTGCCCAGCGCTTAAAACTCGAACTCTGAAAACACACACACATTTACACACAAACAGAAAACAGACTCAGTTTCTTCTCGTCCCCCATTCATACCCGAACGCACACCCTCTCATTCCGTATCAGGCATTGTGTGGCTGCTGACAGAGAGGACAGAGCATCAATAGCAGAGAGGAAGCTGGAACACAGCTTTCACCGCCACCGAAACACATTTACATCAAATCAAATCCCTTCAAGTGGGATCGGCGCCTAGCGGAGGACGACAGATGGAGAGCGCTCCAGTTTAATGTTTGAGGAGAGCATGTCCGGGGTGTCACGGAGTCTCGGCAGGCCAAACAACAGACCATGGACTTGGGTTTAAATGTGGCTCATGGACACTGTCACTGCCGTAGCACTTTTTACAATGACAGCACTGACTGCAGTGTAAGAGGGCACATGAATCACATGTAGCCCCTTTCATGTTTATTCTACAAAACAGAGTTTGTCACATAAGGTTTCCATAAAGGGCTTCCAAGAGTTATAAGAACTGAGAGACAGTCAAAATACACAGTGGGCTTTATTTTCCTGAAATAGGAGTCAAATCCAAGCAGACAAACACAAAATGTTTGCAACTTTGGCGTCCACAGGCACAAAGCAACTTCATGATGCACCTGAAATTTCAAATTACACCCAAAATATTAATATACATCACCCCAAATACGCCGTCAGTCGTAAAATAAATAAACAGCTGCAGCTGCTGCTGGGATATCTGTGCAGCTGGTTATAGTTGAACACAGGTTCATTATAAAACATTTCAACTCTGCAGTTCTTCTCCTCCTATTCATATTAAAAACTGTCCAGCGAACATAAAAGAGTGATTTGCAAAACAGCTGCCCCGAAAAATCTGAAAATACGAAATGCACCAAGTCAGTTGTCTCAGATTTGAATAATTAATGAAGGTATCCGTGCTGTGCAGGATGCAGGGTTTCGGAGAGTGTGTGAGTGCTGGCTTGGAGCTGGTTCTAAGCAGCACAACAAAGAAGTGAACCAAATCCACTGAAAACATGGAGGATGTTTCTGCCTCTGCAGTCTGCACGAATCAGTGCGTTTTTATTTATTTGTATCATTGATTTATAAGCTCTTCCCACTGTGCGCCCTGACAGTATCTTGTGCCCTCAGCTTTTGTTTTAACTCCCCAGCAGCAGCTCTGAGCCTCTATTTAATTATGGGTCAGGTCAGGTTTTATATTAAGGGGTTGGGAATTGATTTAGAGATAATTGCAGGTAACAGATGGGTTCAGCTTTGCCAGTGGTGTGAGTACAGGTTTGCATAGCGGACCAGTGCAGGAGCCTGCTGCAAAGATTTGTTACACACAACCCCTTTCTCAAATCAGACTGTAGATGAAACATACTTCTCACATACTTTACACAGATACATGTTCACTTATCAAGCATTTCCTCAGATCTTATTGGCAAAAATCTTTCTCAGTAACATTAAAAATATATGTGCTGATCCTCATGTTGACCTGCATTACATTAAAAACATCTAACAAAGAAAAAGAGGTGCTCTGAGCAGCTTTTAAGCTAAATGCATTGCACTGTAGCAACTTTGACATGCCCCTTCTCCCACAATGGCTCAAACATGGTCTATGGTGCCGGGCAATTAGCAAACAGGCGCAGACTGACACACACACTCAAGGAAAATTACATAAAAACATTTGATATAGCATTAGCCTTTGCACCTGCAGCAAAATAGAGCCCTTTGTCTCTCCCTCTCTCTCCCTCTGTCTCTCTTTCACACACACACACACACACACAGAAGTCTGCAAACCAGAAATGTTTATTATCCATTATTAATCTAATATGTAAGACATGTCCCCTAAATCTTGTCCGTCTTGATTAGAAGAGATGGAGGGATGGGCAGGTGAAGGGCTGATAGGAAGTAGATAGAAATTTGTTGTGGAAATGAGGTAGCCTTGTTGATTTCCAAACCGTCCAGGAGCAGATTGCCACAGAAGTAAACACGTTTTTAAAAAAAACATAACCTCCAGAGTGTAACAGTATCAGCCTGTTAGCATGCTGATATTAGCATTTAGCTCAAAGGTCCACTGTGCTTACATGCAGCTGGATAGAGCTGCCAGCACTTAAGTTATATGCATATTGTATTGTTACATTTCTTTACACTCTTAAATATAGTATAGCCAAAATAAATCTTAATTCTCAGATATTACATAATATGTGGTATTTTAGAAAGTGTAACCCTTTCTAAGTACAGGACAAGTGTATATGCCTGTAGGAGAAAACATAAAAGCTGAGTGCAGCTAAAACTTAAAGCCTCAGTGGGACTGTGCTCCTGAGGTTGGGAGTGTGAGCAGAGTCTGATTTCAGATCTGGTGAAATAAACTAGCAGTTTAAACAGGATGTGAGTGTAGCCTGTGGTTGATGGAGGAGAGGGTGGGGAGAGCTTTCCGAGTATGTAGCTCTCAGTAAATGGCAAAGGTCAGAATAGTTGATGCTTGGGATGTATCCGTGTTACTCTTGAGATGGTAGCAATTTGTTCTCTCTGACACACACGTTGTGCTTCAGCCACTGCCTTAGACAGCACACACACAGATGTTTGGATGATGTATGGTGGGCCTAGTTAGATTTTAATTTGGTTAGATAAATGTGTGGTGGGCGTGCTGATGTTCTGTGCAGCCAGATGATTAGCTATAGATGGGAGACAATGACAGAAATATCGAAGATCCTTCTGCACCGAAGTTCTCTGATTGGCTATTGAAAGGAGGAAAAGAGGTGAGGAAGGAGCAGATGTAGAGGATGTAAGCAGGATGATGATGATGATGAAGATGGCCGTGGTGATGATGGCACTGATGATTGTCTATTCAAGCCAAGTCCAAGCCAGGATTTAGAGCAGTCAAGTCTCTTATTGACTGGAACACACGCACACACACACCTGTAATTATCATCAAGTCTGTCATGATAACTTAAAGTTAAGCTAAGGCAAAAGCAAGGTAAAACAAATCATCAAGTGAAGTACTCTAATGAACAAAAAACTTTTTACTAAATGCTTGTTAAATAAATTCAGTTTAATAAATACATTTTGAACAAATGCATTTTGAAAAAGTAATCACATTCAAAATGTTCCTTGTTAGCAATTAAACTACATCAAAAAATCACAACATCAAATCAAAACTACCACCTACACATAATATACACCAATAGGAAATAAGCAGTTGCACCCTTCCAGTGTGTTTGTGAGATGAAACACACTGACATCACACTGATTCCAGAGAAAAGACAATGGGCAGATTTCAGATCAGATTCGGGGTTGGATCTTGTACTAAAGACAAATGAACTACTTAAGACCAGTACGTTTTCAACAAGGTTGAAGAAGAAACAAGCAAGTCCCATTTCTGTTAAAGAAATACCAGATCGAATCCTTGCCTCCACTTGGGGGTCTCCAACCGAGGCAGAAAGTGAGAACCAGCTCCGTTTATTTGTTACCCTGCTGATGGTCAGGCTGTTGAGAATGTGTCACGCTCTCCAGAACCACAGCCAGGAAGAGTGGGTCTCTCATACCAAGAGACTGGTGAACCAAATAATGGAGGGACTCACTGTTAAAGAAGATTTCTGCCCAGATGTGAGGAGCACCAAGAAAGTCTGCAAGGCGGTGCTCAAGGACCTGCAGAAGAAGTTTAGTGGCAGGCAGCTCCTGGTGATTTTGTTACAGGATCCAGTCACGGACACGGTCACCGTCCAGTCTTTGCAAAGTCACGTCGAAGACCTATCTGCTCAGCTTCCAAACAAAGCTGCCTCCCACTGTTGGTGAAAAGATATGCTTCAGATTGCAACTTTCACTGCAGGTTTGCTGGCTGCTTTAGTTTTGCTGCTGCTCATTCAATGAAGCAGCACGCCAGCATCAACAGGAAGAGGGTTATTCAGTATTAAATACACCAATAATTCCCTTAAAAGTACGCCACCTGCTACAAAGAAACCACCGTATCACCAACCGACAGTGCCAATGGTTGTTTATCTGTAAAAGAGAAGATGAAACACTGGAGACAGTCCTGGAGATGGAAAACAACTGTGAAGCCACGATAGATCAACATCGAGCATCTACAGAGTCTTCTGATCCTTCTGTCTCTAATTTGAGGCTCTGCTTAAGGACCTGCAGAAGCAGTTTTGTAGAAGGCAGCTGTTGTGTTATTACAGGATCCAGTTGTGGATGCAGCCATCGTCCGGTCTCTGCAAGCTCACATCAAAGAACTATCTCCTCAGCTTGCAGAGAAAGCTGCCTCCCACAGCTTCTGGAAAGATCTTCTCCATGCTGTGGTTTTTGCTGCAGGTTTACTGGCCGCCTTATTTTAATCCCATGCACTCACTCCACAAAGAAGCATTCCAACAGCTGCAGGTGGAGGTTTGCAATGGTGCAGAAGATTAGAGGGCCGCACAGTAGCTCAGTGGTTAATGCTGTGGCCTCACAGAAATCAAGAGTCACACCAACCCCAACTCTTATTACTGTGTGGAGTTTCTCCCTGTGCAGGCGAGGGTTTTCCCCGGGCGCTCCGGTTTACTCCCACATTCCCAAATGGCACAAAATTGGATTATATTTCTTATGTCCAAAGAACTTCTTAACCTAGAGTTATAAGACAGACAATGTGGATTAGCTGATCTCAGTATGTACTTAGTCAGGCTTACCCCTGTTTACATGGGCAATTCAAAGTGATTAACTGTTAATTATATTCATTGACGTGGTAGCTACTAGAATGCTTTGCACTATGCATCGGAGACATTAGTGTCTGTATAACACAGATCCAAGTCCAACAGGAATTGGCATGTGGATACCTGGGCCCTATTGTGACAGAGTCAATTTATGGAAAACTCGGTGGTGGCTGTCGGTTGTTTGATGCTGATGATGTTTTTGATGCCTCCTTAACTGCTGACATTTCCAAGTGTCAGTGGAGAGTTGGAAGACATTACGTTGCATACTGGTGTTCAGTCAGAAAAATTGGTATTATAACGAAACAGCATATGAATGTGACATGAAGTTGGCAAGTATGGAAGGGAAAGCAGGTTGAGTACCCTACTATTAATCCAGCAGCAGCTATTATCTCATGCAGAGACGAATAAGCCAGTTAAATTAGACCCTCAGCTCTCATTAACCTTCTCAGGAGTTCTGGCAAAACTTGACATGGTACGTGACGAAGGCCTGCAACAAACCTTGAAACGTTGACAAAACCTTCAATGTGTTAGCTTCAACAATATATAATTTTGATTCTCATACACAGAAGTAATGAAGGGGAATGCATTTTGTCAATGTGGGGCCTCACAAGTGCACGGGAACAACTTGATGTGTGTGTGGCAGTGTGTATGTGTGTCTGTCCGACAGAGTTCAGAGACTTTAAAGGTCACAGTGACGAGACAGGAGGCCTGGCTGTCCCTGTGCTGTAGCCACCGTCCTCCTCCATGTCTCAGAAAACCATCTCTCTCACTTAACCAGCAAAATAAACTGCACCATACTGTTTGTACTGTGGAGTAATGCAGTAGGCATGTCATGTTTTGTTAAATATAAATCTAAATTAATCATTCATTTTTACCTGAACTCACCAAGACACTACAACACATCCAAAATGTGTTAGGGGTCTTTTAGTGAATTAATCAAACTGTGAAACTAAGGGGGACAAAAATAGGAGTTTGATAAGTGAGGGGCAGATGTACCCCCACGTCCCCAGTGAAATTACGTCCTTGGCTAACTTTGTCTGCCCGCTGCTGCTGACAACAGGGTTGATGAAAGTGAGGAAACCGTGTGAGTGAGAAAACAATGAAAAAGTGCTATAATGACTTATACAAATCAATATCCTGTTTACCAAGGGCTATATATGTATGTTATATATGTTGGTCGGCAAGCAGTTGAGGATGTGGCTGGGAAAATGTGGTCTCGCAACTATAATGGACAGCTGAAGTAAATGAATAACACTGGGTCAGTTGACAGCAAGGACCTGACTAATTTAAATGAATGTTCCATGCTCCATCAAGTTTCTCACAGTAAATAAAGGTTAAAAATTAATATGTGTGCATCTGCATACAAATGTGTGTGTGTGTGTGTGTGTGTGTGTGTGTGTGTGTGTGTGTGTGTGTGTGTGTGTGTGTGTGCGTGCGAGCATGTCTATATGTGGTGTGCTGGTTTCACACTTGCATCACGTGGACGAAGCCTTATGATATGGACAGATGTAAACAGACACTCGTACATTAAAAATAAAGCAATACATGGAAATCTATGGGACTAATGTGGACACAGAGTGGTGACATGTTACGCACGCACAACAAAAGGCACACACACCTTGGTGACAGAATGGGAGGAGTAGAGCAGTGGGAAAGAGTTATGAAGAAAAAAGAAATTATGGATTGAAAGAGGTTAAAAAAACAGGAAGTGGGAGGAAGGAGAAAAGAGCAATAGAGGTGGTGGAGAGAGGAGGAGGAGGAGGAGAATAGGAAAAGTGAGCAGAGGACTGTAAGACAGGCAAGACTAAGAAAGGGAAACCTGATGAGAAGTATGAATGATACAGACTGGACAGACTTGCAGAGGAAAAATAAAGGAAGAGGAAAGGAAGTAGGAAGAAGAGACTGAAGAGAAACATGACACCAAGGGAGATCAAGTGGAGAAGAACAAAACAAACATGGTCATGAGTGCAGATGGAAGGAGAGATGAAGGGCAGACAGATTAAAACAACACTGGAGATAGATGAGCGCAGATAGAGGTCAGAGAGAAAGAGCCTGTGACAGAGATGATGATGATGGAGGGAGGGGTAATGGCTGAGAGAGAGCCTGGCTGACCAGATGAGGTCAGGTAGGTGGAGGGTTGGTATACATAGATGCACAGAGTGATAGACAGGAAGGAGCTAACTGCCCACCATAGAGAGCGTAAAGGCTCAGCAAACAGCACCAGGAGAAGAATACAATCACTTTACAAACCAGACTGACAGTTAGCTCGTTGATTGGACAGTTCTCCAGCATTTACCATATGGTTGAGTGCAGTATCTCAATAACTAATTGATGAATTCAGTCGTATCCCTTCAGGAATTCATGGTCCCCAAAGGATGAATCTCATTGACTTTGAATGACATGAACACGGGGGTCTAGCTTCCACACCACAAACAAACCACAGCTGAATATGAATGGAGGCTTTGGAAAGGAGGTTCTTGGTCTTGTTCGTTGTTCCACACCAGATATTGATTGACAGCTTCCACGCCAGCTAAAACAAACCGCGCTTAACAGACGAAAGCACAAGTTCATTTGAGCTTGAGCAGGAGCAGTAATGGCATAGGTGTGACTTCGGATAAAGAAGGGAATCCATGACTTTGGTCCAGATGAACGATGAGATGGGGAAAGAAAAAGAGGCCAGAGAAATGGAAAGAAGAAAAACAAAGAGGGAGTCCAAAATATGGAACATCAAAGAGGAGAATTGATGCACAATAAGAAAGAGGAAGAAAGACTTTCCCAGTCTTTAATGATCATATCAAAGCCTGCATCTTATAAATTTGGACAAACAAAGCTCTGAGTTATGTTGTAATTTCCTGTAAAAGTTATATTTCATCATCAGGCAGCACTGTGAAATCACCCTCAGCTCCATGGTGAAGTCTTTGTCGACACTGGTAGCTTTTTGAACTTCCTAAGCGTCTGTGGCGTTTTAGCTTAGCACCTTGCAGAAATCTTTCAGTTCGGCGAAATGTCTTGAGGTTGCGCCGGTTGCTCTGGACAACTCCGAGGTGTCAGAGGAGCGCACGCCTACTCCGTCAAATCTCCAAACTCATGTAATCTGTTATTGTCTCGTCCTGATAGTGTGACGTGCCACAAATTTCAGGGGAATGTGGAAACTGAAGCAGATCAGAAGTTCAGTTATCGCAATTTCAGGCAGAGTGCTAAGCAGTTTAATTATAATGCCTGGATTAAGTCACAGTAGGTAATAAACACACTGACACTGTACTGAAAAAAACATATTAAAATACATATATATCTATATACAATATAATTCTTGGGGACACTTGAATATATTGACTCAGTGATATATTGATCCACTGATGGAGTCGGTCAGGCGTAGTGTTGCATGCATAATTTGATTTCAGAGCTATTTAGTTACATTGACGCTAACCTGTGTCCACTATTGTAGGTTTGAGTTTTGCTGAGCTAAAGATTTATGAGACCACATTAACACAACTATCACATATATAGAAATAGCTGTAAGCTGAAACTGCATATGCTAGTGCCGCATATTAAGCTCCATTGGTTCAATGTTTGAATGTTTGCTTCTGTGCTCATATTTCAAGCTTGCCGACTCAGTGATTCTTGGAGCCACTATGTGTTTAATATTATTTTGAGGGTCTGTTTCAGAGTCAGGGTTAGATATTTTAGATTTTATTCATTCGAATTCAGCATTTGAGATCAAATCAAATAGACGGAAAAATAGATTTGGGGTCCTAGGAGTTATTATTACATTTTAGACCACGTAATATATTTAACAGCGCAGGGGGTGCAATGTCTTGAATGGGGGTTGCATTGCATTTCTAATCTGCTCATATTTTAGCTTTACTACCTTTAAATTATTCTCACCACCTGAGGTGTTATTCAGCACACTTATCTGTCAATATTACAGTGAACAACAATTACAATCAACAATTACAGAGAGCTGCATTCAGAGCTGTTTATTTTTGATTCATGAGGTGCCTGCCGATATCTTTAAATACAGATTTTATTAGAATTAGTCTGATTCTTTTCAAATATGAAGAATGTATTCCTGCACTGAAATGAATGTAATTCATGCAGGGATAATTCAGCTAAGGCGATTAAAATGTTCATATAAGGAAACCCACTCATAAAGAAAATGAATCTGAAATGCACAAACAGGCTTTTAAGAACTTTAGCATCATGATAAATAATCTTACTGGAATGAGACAATTGAAAAACATGCATTAGATTCCCTGTGTATTAGTTTCAGGATATCCTGATGTCAACAACGGATGTACATTGTGTGAAATGGAGCCTATACAGTTCTGCATTCATCTGATAATGGCCTCTCAAGTTATCAGTGTATCTTTTAAAAAAGGGAGCATTCAGCACATTTGTGGTTTAAGGCATTATGACTAAATACAAATGTAATGTTTGTGTTTCATTGGAATTGTATTCATGGGTATATTTCACATTGTCAGAGTGAAAGTCATCCCTGAATGCAAATTTAAACTTATAATTAACCACTGATCAAACAATGGCTGCTGAACCGCGTCCATATGTGTCCATACATAGTAGAGTGTTATGTAATTTTGCTGTTAAGTGTGCAGGTGTAGAAAGGTCAGGGCTTCAGTGTCCCGGCATTATTACTGTGAGCCTGAATGACCGCGTAGGAGGGAAGTTCTAGGAAAAGAAATCAATAACAGCAAAGAGGAAAGGGGGAAGGGTGGGGATCATTTGCTGGACTCCGATAAGCTGGTGGTAATGGCAGCAGAATTCTAGTTAGGTCTCTATAGCTGGTTTATTCATAACCACCGTGAGTGGGTGACAAAATTTTGCATTAATCCAGAATGAAACCTGTTTTATTAAAAAAAAAAAAAATCAATATAACGTTTGAAAAATGATCTTTTTACACTCACATATGGAAATAGAACATTGTAACATTCAGGAAGCGTGCAGCCAGTGGTTTGCTTAAACATATGAAACCGCATGAAGTGAAACGGAGCTGACGTGACTGTTACCACCGTTTGACCCAAAGAGCTTTGGGTTTTAAGACACTGACTCCTTCTCAGTTAAGTCAGTCACCGGCAGCTGATTTATCCCCCTCTCTCTGTGGAAAGAGCTCCGTGCTGACCAGCCGCCACTGCCCCTGGAGGAGCCGGAGCCGGATCACTGCTGCATGACAACAGCCTCCTCTGTGGCCTTTGCTGCTGCTAAAAAAAAGGGCGACAAAATAAAGCCATACCTTTGTCCAAGTCTGGCTGGCATTATTTTTAGAGTATCTTCTCGAAGGCCCGCCCGCATTGCAATTTGATGACATTAAAGCAGAATTTGGATCAGGCCTCTCCACAAAACTGCAGTGTGTCTCTGCCTCTGTGCTGACTCGGGGTTTGTCATGCCACATGGATTTTAAAAAGATGCTTTCGTGGAGGCTCTTGACCCTGAGAGTAAATGGACCAGAGAGAGCTGAAAATGCTCCCATCCTCTCTCCTCCACCTAATCTCGTTTTTTTTCTCCTGCCTTCTCTTGTAATCGCCTTCTGTAATTGTTGTTGCCTCAAACCTGTTTCTTTTCATCCTTCGGCCATGTTAACCCTCCCCCCTCCAGGTCCATTGTTTCTTGTTCCTCTGCTTTATGGAGTAATTCTGCTGAGTAACATACGGTATCACAGTCTCAGACTGTTAACCCAGTGGCACACTGCTTCAGATGTATTATACACACTGACACTCTCTGTGGTGGCTGTTTTTCTCTGTAATTACCATGCTGTTAACTCAGTTTGATGACAACACCTTTCAGAAGACCAATCTCCTCCTCAGGCTTTCTAAGAATACTAACCTCCTGTTTCTCCTCTCGTCTCTGTTCTCCAGGCGGATGCTAAGATGGTGTGTGACGTGGTCAGTCGCATGGAGGACACAGAGCCTTACTCCGCCGAGCTGCTCTCCGCCATGATGCGTCTGTGGTCCGACTCAGGCATCCAGGAGTGTTTCAGCCGCGCCCGAGAGTACCAGCTCAACGATTCAGCGCAGTAGTACGTACATGTGGTCACCCGTGTGTGCCTGTGAGGGCTGTGAGATTAACTGAGGAGTTACCAAAATCGATTTGATCATCCAGCTGAGTTTGCCATAAGGGGATCACTTCACTTCTTGTTATTGTTAGTCATTAGTACACACGTGAGTCACACGTGAGTCACACGTGAGTCACCAAAATACACAACAAAATGTGGAAAATAGCAAAGTGGTTTGGCACAATATTGACCTGGAGTGTAAAGGATCTTAGTCTGCAGGCTGAGCTGATCCAGTCAGAGGCAGCCATGTTTTAAACATTTGTCAGGTGAGTTTGAGATGTGAGAACAAAGGCCATTAACATCTATTAACATGTCACAACAAACTGAAAGCGTCATTGAGCTCTACGATATATTATAACTACGTCTATAACAAACAAAACCTGTAGGTTTCCCGGTGCTTCTTCTGCACTTTGATCACTCTCTGAAAGTCCTGTGATGTAACCCCGCAATGCACCAGCATTGATGTCATTACAGAGAGGAAGAGGAAGTCAAAGAAATGTTTTCAGTGCGCGCTGTGCCATGATGGAGAGCTGCGGCTGAATGGCAAAATCATCCCAATCATTGTGTAATGTTGCGTTCTCTTTTTTCAAGTCACATGGTAAAAGTTCCTGTGCTTTTTTAAAATGCCGATTTATACTTCAGGAAAAAACATAAAGCAGTGTGCATATGTGTCATATAAATCCCATGGAATCAGTCGGCCGTCCCAGAAATTATAAGACATTCCAGCATAAATCGTTACAGAGGTATAAACAGATAATTGAGCTGTCTGCGGTTACAAGGTGACAAACAAAATGTAAGAGGGGATTGTGACGTCCCACTGGGGAAAATAATTAAAAGCAATTGCAATTGCATAACAACAATTATGTTCCCAGAAAAGCATTGATTTTGGCCGCTGCCTGTCCGCCTGCTATTATCCTCTTACATCTAATTTTGTGTTTATAGTAAACAAAAGGACAAAAACAGGGTGTGTTCTGAATATGGTGTTGTTTATTTAGCATACTCAGAAGTACCATATTATTGACTTGGCACGGTAGAGTAGGTAGGTAAGAGTGTGTGTGTGTGTGTGCGTGTGTGCATGCATCCGTATTCATATTCCATCTGACAAGCTGAGTCTTGATTTTCTAAGTAAGGATCAATATATCCTCCCCCCCCCCCCCCCCCACACACACACACACACCTCCCTTAATCCACCCACACACTATAAAAAAACACGCTTTCAAACACACACACATTCACACGTCACTTTTTATTTATAATCTGCTAAATGCGATCATACACAAGCTATTACAACACACAGTCAATCACCATTACAGGTAGCAGGCCTGATTTATGCTGAGTGCCTGTGTGTGGGTGGGGAGAGAGAGAGAGGAGGGGAGAGACACACGCAGCAAGAGGGGGAGGGGAGTCATTTCCCTTAAGTGCCATGTTTGTGTGTGCAGTTCCTTGTTTAATTGTGTACCATACATCCAATGAAATTACACAGTGACTTGAGGAGAAATTAAGGCAGGGTGACGGATGGAGTCGTACATCTGTGTTGCCGTGAGCACTAAATCTACTGTACACGCACGGCTCCCTCCCACAGGCTCTAAGGACACATGCAGTGAACACACTGACCATTTGATAACACGAATGCATATCAAACATCACGATTAGCTGCGTCAAATGAGTGTACTTTAAGTCACATGACAGCAGGCGACAGCAGGAACTACTACTATGTTGATCATCAGTGCATTGAAATACCCATCCAAGACGAGGCACACACGAGCTTGCCTGCCTTTGATTATGTGCTGCAGTATTTTAGCAGGCTGGCTTTGTTTCTTCGTAAGGTTTATTTTAAGATTTGAAACGGTGCTGACATCAGAGGCAGCAGGGTGTGTCAGGAAGAGTGCGCACATTTTATCCATGCCGCAACCGAGGACAGTAATTGCTTCTGACTGGTTGGCAGGTGTTTGTATAAAATCATATATTAGGACGCGTCAAACGTTGTTCAGGTCAGCCGTTTAACCACCATTCTGCATGAGTGGGTAACCATGGCAACAGTACTTCTGCTTCCCGTTACGTCACGTCTGGTGCAACAAACCCCCAGCCAAGAGTTCAACACAACTTTAGCGTTAAAGCAGGTCAACGGTGTCGTAACGGGCTATTTTTTTTCTTTGAATATGCTTTAAGAACAATAAAAACACAGGAAAAACTATAAACCCTGCAGAGACAACCTTTATCTCCACTTTGTACATCCGCATTATGAGAGGTTGCTTCATTATTGTCTGTATTATTATTCATTTCACTATTATTATAATCCTTTCTTGCCGGTTTAGAGGCAGTAATATAAAAAACTGTTAAATCACTCACATTAAAAAACACATGGAGATGAGATCAAACGCACCAAATAATGGGAACCTACCAGTCGAAATAAGGGTCAAGCAGCAAAGCGCTGCAGACGTAAAGGAAACAAAAAACAGAATTAATATCAAAAGGCAGAGTAGACCGAAGACAGAAAGAAGACAGTAAGGAAGGATGAGGGATAAAACAGGGGAAAGGTGGAGATTCAAAAGAAGACACAACAAAATGATGGAGTGGTACAGACTGAGGACAAATGAGGCTAAAAGAGAGAGAGCAAGAAGAGATGGTGAGAGTGACAGAGAGGTTCACATTCATGTTTGAAGGAGTGCAAACGTATTCCTGTCAACATTTACATGTGGTCAATTAACTCAAACAACATCCGTTCTGTGTGTGTGTGTGTGTGTGTGTGTGTGTGTTTATGCATGCCTTTTTGTGTGTCTGTGTTAAATGTCACATTAAAGATTGATGCACACTTCCTATTATGTTGTGGCCTGTGGAGCAGAACAGGCCAACCAGCCAATGAACGGATAGGACAGATATCACATGATCAGAACACACTCATACGCGTGAGCCTGAGTGTGTGTGTGTGTGTGTGTGTGTGTGTGAGGACATATATTGCTCATGTTGTGGGGACATATTCCTGTTTATGCAGTCACGTTGTGGGGTCTTGCATTACATTTGCTGACAAAGAAAGTTCCCATAATGTAAATCATTCCGTTTTTGGCAGTGGTGTAAAGTTAGGGTTGGGTAAGTAGTGGCGGCGGATTGCTGTACTTCATTTGTGGGCTCCAAACCAAAACCAGGACCCCACTATATCAGTAGGATCCAACAGCCCTGTGAGGACGAAAATGACGGATCCCACAAGTTTAAAAGGCTTGTCAAAGGTTAAGACTTGGCTTTACCTTCAGTCCATCAGTTCTGATGGTTAAGGTTAGAGTAAGGGGCAAGGGAATGCATTATGTCAATAACAGGTCCCCACAAAGATAGGTTTACTGCGTGTGTGTGCGTGTCCCTCTTATATTTGATCATGTTTCATGGATGATATCTCTCCAAAGTTAAGATGCTGTTGTGGCTCTTCAGCAGTCCTAGTCTGACAGTTAAGTCAAAGGTTAGATGTTCAGTGTGTTTGTGCATGTGTGCGCGTGTGTCCGCGTCCGTGAGCGCAAGCACACATGCATGTAATGTGTGTTTGTGTTACATAGAAAGCAGAAAGCTCCATCCTGAGAGAAGAAGGTACTGCCTGAAGCCACCTCTCTCTCTCTTCATCTCTAGCTCTCTCTATCTCTCTCTCTCGCTCTCTGTGCAAATGTCCTGCGCGTCCTGACCTATTTACCACAATGCACATACACTCAGTTTATGATTTACAACCCTTGCCTTTGTGACACAGTGGTATGCATGTACCCACATGGCCTCCATGAAAACAGTCACACACTCTACATGCACACATACGCAAATCACATTAAGATTCCAGCTGAAGCAGTTAAATGGACCCTGGACCGGAGCACTGCTCTGGTGCTTTGGTTTATTCCACGGTATTAAACTGATCAAGTGCATAGTGCCCTCTAATAGCAGGCAGTCTGACTTGTATAAATGTCAGACAAAATGGCTTCGGCCTCCGTTCTTTACTACAGATATTGATTCTTCATCTTGAATTGCATTTGATTGTTTAACATCACTGCACTTCCCACAAGGTAATAATGTAAAGCTACTTCAGCCGCATTGATATTGAATGATAAATATAGTTCAAGCTGCTGCTGGTAGGTACTGTTATTATTACTGTTAGAGGTAACCGTTGGTAACGTTGAATGGTCAGCTTCTCTTCATGAAAGGCTGAGTCCTGGTCTGCCGACTTAAGATGTGCTTTGAGACGTCTTTACGCTGCTGTTGTGAAATGTCTTGGTTTGTCTTCTCCCTCTCTGGGCTAAATAACGACAGGGCTCTTTCTTCTGTCAGCTCTGAGCCCTTCGGTGCTGTGGCCCGGGTTGTATCACGTTGCATCACGTCGCTCGCGCCTTTGTGGAAGTCACAGGTGCTGGTTGTTAATATGTGTCGGGATATCACAGTGCGGGAGACGTCTCACCTTGTACGAGCTATGAAGCAGGACAGAAGAGCAGATCTCCGTTGTACTGATACTGTAAAAACACACGCACGCGCCACACGGTTGTATGACATGTTATAAAGCATATTTCAAATACATTCTGCCCTAAGGTGCATCGTGCAACTGAAATATATTTACCGTCCTAGTTCATACACGCTTGCAGTTGCATTGGTTGTCAGCACCTCTTTATGTTTTGTATTATGAAGTACATGTATGCCCCTGTGGCTCTTGTTTGATTGCTTTCATTTCTGTAGCGAACCACATTCCAATGTAAATGGCTAATGTTGGGTCATTGAACTTAAGAGTTAATACACTAAGGGATCGATATGACTGCATTCGTAGCCACTTAAGTGCATCTGTCTCACTCTGTCGGCCTTTAGATGTTCCTGCCTCGCCTTGGTTTCCTATTCTTGCATGTTCTCCAGTTTCCAGTTTCCTCCCCAAAAATACATAAATAACTAGCAGCCTTCTTAAGCACAAGCCACTGTTTTGTCAGCACCGGTTGATGTTAATTACAGGCCAGTGCTGTGGCTCTTCTTACACATCACATGCTGTGTGTGTCTGTGTGTTTTAAGAGCGTTGCTGAATATCGCAGCTTGTCGGCAGAACACCGCACTTTTCTACGCTGGAAATGCACACGAATGCACTCATCCTTGTCATTATCACCTCACAGACATCGTTGTCTCCGGTTGTCTCTCTTTTGTGCCGAGCAGTGTTTCAGTGATAATCTATAATACTGCACTTCGCCAGGGAAATGAGAGAAGCATACACTGGGGCCTGGTGTTAATCGACTTAGAGCAGTGTGTAGAGTAACACCAGGAAGAGGGAAAAGGCAGATGCGGTGGTGGTCAACACACTGGATACCATCTAAAAACCAGGCCGGCTACACAAACATACAACAGTCATTAGCCTCAGCGTGCATGATTTAATGTAAATTCCATCTCCTGTGTGTGCAACCCCCTCGGGGGACAGTAGTTCCATATACGAAACAATGTCAGCGTTGTCAATATTATATTTTCCTAGAAAGCAACCGCAGGCTGGAAACGGTGAACAGGAGGAGCAGACTGGCTTCTGTTCAGAGCGGACTCCACCTCCCGTAATGCCAAAGGTCATGAAAGTCATTATCAAAGGATAATGGCAACACTGACTGACCTTTTTTACACAATGTATTAGTGCGCCGTACTATTTTAATTATTTATGTATTTTTATTTTCCAGGTGTTAGTCATTTCTTCACAGCCAGTGGAGTGGCGACAAAGACAGCAAGACTTCTAGGATACAGCGTGTGAAGAAAGCTTAACTAAAGCATTTTACAATGCATAGTGGGGCTGCAACTAGTGATTAATATTAGTAACTTGCTGCTAGTAATCCTTAAAATTATCTGTTAATTGTTTCGACTAAGACAACGTAAAGCAGTGAAAAATGTCAATTTTAAATGACATTTATCTGACCAGCAAGCCACATGAGTTTTGAGAGGCCGAACACAGTGGTTGCATCGCTTAATCAATCACCAAAATAGCTGCTGATTAAGTTGCTGTCAGTTGACTTACCAACAAGTCGCCTTGTGCATTGCGTGTGTGACTCAGCTACCCAGGGCTCCCTTTGATCCCGGCCTTGGTCGCCCCTCTCATTCTGTTGTGTACGTACCCATAGCACAATCAAACCTTGGCTGTTGGTCTGAAGACGCAGCTGCACTGCAGTTCTCAAGTAGTTTCCGAAGAGGCATTTAGACACACTTCAACATAAAAGCTAAAGTGTCTAAAAACATTTGTTGGACTTGGCATACAACAAAAATGTGCATTACAGCCATCATATGGTTAGAAGTGGGACCACCTGGTAACTGACCCTCGGTTGCTTTAATCTGCATTGTTATCACCATCTCTCCATAATCACTGTGCTCCACTTATATCCAAACAAACAGACACACGGTGTCTCGTTCAGTAAATGATGCAGGACAACTGCTTCAGGAGGGTGGAGGCGATGGCGGTGGGGAGAGTCTGAATCTGTCGGGCTCAAGTTGGAGATTCTGTTCAAACACGATGACAGAGACGCTTCAACAGTTGGCAGCGTAGGACAATAAAGTGACTATTGAGGTCAATTGTCGATCATCAAACTGAAAAATGTTTTAATACCAAATTGCTTTATTTTTCTGGGGCCCAATGCAATGTCTTTTCATTTTGGCCAGAATACTTTTCATTTTTAAACAAGTATGGTGTTTTTCTTAATCATTTAAGGCCATTTCATCATCAGAAAGGGAGTCTGTTAATGCGCTGAATAAATAAATGATAATAATAAATAACATTTCAACAATTTAGTAAGAATAATTCATGAATGTCAAACTGATCTGCAGAATAGCCTTCATAGCCTGAAAGAGTCTGACGGCAGCTACTCTCACATTCAGGCAAAGCTCGTCGTTCTTTAAAATGCTTGACCAGGAACAGAAGGTGCTTTTTGTAAATGTTCCCCAGCAGAATATTATTATTTATAACAGACAGCGAGGACGGTTTCAACAGATTCACATCTTGCACCTGCAGATGTGGCTGCTCTTTTGGGAGTTTAGTGAAGTGATGAGCTCTTGCTAGCGCGCTGTCTCTGGTTCGCTCTCAGAGGGCATTATCAACACAGATGTGTGTGCATGTGTGTCACTGTGTGTGTGTAGAAACATGTCTAAAGGTAGAAAAACCCTTATATTTGTAAATTGCGTTTTGAATATTCCTGGACATTCAGCGTTTTACAGCTGGGCCCAAATGTTAATGTGACAGTTATAAAAGTATTAACTAAGGCTCTCTAACGTCTGTGGCCCTTTTTTCTCCTTTCACCACTTCCTGTCTGCATCCTCTCCAAAAGCCAAGCTCTAACCCATATTCCTTTCCATGTAATCAATATTTCTTATCACTGAAGCTTTATGTGTGTGTCTGTTTGTGTGCGTACTGACCAGTTCTTGTTGCCATCAGTCCGATATCTCCTTCCACTCCAGCCTCTGTCTTTGTCTCTGTTTCTCTTGGAAGTAGCTCCGCATCCATTTAGAAGCTCTGAAACAACTCTCAGCGATCTATAAATGAAAGCCTTACACCATTACACTGACGGATGTGTGGTGTGGAGATATGTTGCCCTCATCTCTCTGATCTCAGCCCGTCTCTGTTGCCGTGATGGGCATTGCATTGAAAAATACTGCACTTGGTTTGGAGCCTAGCTGTGATTCAGAAGGGGATATGTAAAGGATTATACCCTGCGTTACACTACTGTGTGTCTGCAGAGGCAAAGAACACGGCATTAAAAGGACATCACGGACACCTGCCAGCCAGTCAGAATAACAGATCCTCAAGGACCCTGGCAGAAAAGTGAATATGTAATCAAGTCGGAGCTCTTTCTTCGCTGTCCCGCCAGTTCTTTGCTCAGTGGTAGGGTGGATTAATACTGTATGCAGGCAGAGTGATCACCCCTAGGCCAGGGAACAGCCCTGCAAGCCCTGTGAGAAGAGTCTCTGGATTGTACTATTCAGGATTATTTGATTTATACCTCTACATTAAAAAATAAAGCTCCACTTGCAGGGGTATTCCATTACATAACTCAGCAGAGTCATCCCGCCCACCCACTTCCCTTTCTCTCCCCTTACCAAGTGGCCACTCGATATGGTAACTTGGTTCCAATATGTATTTTATGGACGAACCTGGACAGCTTTCAGTCATTTAATATGCAGGAATCGGGGAGATAAAGGCGTTTGTTGGATAGGAGAGCACTGGCCACCGCTTGACTTCACCACTTAGGATATTATGTATTGCAGAAAATGTAAGCAATTCAGTATAAAAGTACGATTAAAGGAGGGCAAAGATTCACACATTATTGATCGGAAGCTAACCTCGATTGATGACCTCTCGTATTGGGAGAAAATCAACCCAGTGCCGACAGTACAGGGGCAAGTTTGCTATCATTTTTAATGATGCCGTAATGCAGTGGGAGGGTGTCAGAAACGCAAAGTGGATTACTGTGGATCAAACACATCCACACAGACGCATACAGGTGACCTCTCAACAGTCAGTTAGAACTGAGGAAGACTCTTGGATGAGACCTGAAACGTCTGTAGAACATGAAGCAAGTCCAGTTGCCTTCTTATACCGCAAATATCAATGAGTCCATGATTTCACACAAAGCACTGTGATTTCTAACCCGTGACTGTTGATTTTGTCTGCTGAAAACGAGAACCCAGCCCATGTGGGGCATTTAAGACCAATGACAGTTTTAGACAGAAAAGAACTGACTGATTACCGATATGGCTGCTGACAATAGAGCTTCTCTGTGAGATTTATGCTCCCATATGACGATGGAGTGGAACGAATCACTTTATTAAATAATGTAACTTCCTTATACTCTTTATATAACTTTGGAGCCGTTACCACAAGCAAAGAACAGTTAACATTTCAACCCATATCAAGAATATAAATCCAGATACCAAGATGTACGTAGAGAGAGCTGACTGTGACTTTTGGCAAACTCGACACCATCATTGGAGAGTAAACTGTCCCGAATCCTATTAAGGGATGGATAATTATGTTAGACTAAAGTCCAGTAGTGGTGGAGGAATGAAACACAGTCAGTGTGAGTAACCCGTAACCTCGCACCAGTTGATTAATAATGCCCCCCTTTGCCTTTTAACACTGTAGGTAAAGTAGTTAGCCTGTAATGCTAGCATTAGCAGTTTTAGGCTTAAGCAGACACTGAGTAATTTCTCTCTCCAGCTCCGTGGATAAACTTGTTCAGCATGTGGAGAAATCCAAAGCTACACATGGCCTCCTGTGTCTTCTTTTATTAGCTAAACCGCATGTAGATTGCTGCTGATTTACGGTCTGTGTTGTGTGTGTGTGTGTGTGTGTGTGTGTGTGTGTGTGTGTGTGTGTGTGTGTCTGTGCGCAGCTACCTAGACAGCCTAGACCGGATTGGTGCGGCAGACTACCAGCCCACAGAGCAGGACATCCTGAGGACCCGAGTGAAGACCACAGGCATCGTCGAGACACACTTTACCTTCAAAAACCTGCACTTCAGGTCAGTCCCAGCATTTGCTCTGACTGCACTGTCCCCAGCACTGCCTGCTACTCTATCCACGCAATGCAGTAGGAGCTGCGGTCTGTAATTAATAAGATTAAATGCATTAAACAAGTGTCTATATTTACAGTATGATTGTCTGTCTTTTTAATGAGACGTGATTCAATTAGAGCAGGGAGCTGTGGGAACGATGACAGAGAGGAGGGGCGTGTTGGGATGATGTGAGGAAAGGAGAGGCGAAAGAGAGGAACGAGGAAAGGAGTCTCTATCTGACCTATTGATCACCATATTTCTGATACTCTTGTGCACACAGTCACACACACACACAAATATATATTGACAGGCACACAAGTTATTTTTCCTGATGGAAGCGTCGTCACACTTCAACTTTGTTTCACTTTTTCTCACACACGCACGCCAAATTCATCATGTGCTCAGATACAGTGACACACACACTCCATTTAAACGTGCAGAGAAGAGTGAAGTTCTGCTGAATGATGCTTTCCACTGCGTCTCTGGCAGCTGAGTACTGTAGGTGGTGCGCTGGGTGTGTTTTGTTGAGCAGCTCTAAATATCGCCGGCTCAGTTGCTATTACCGGCAGCCAGGCAGTGTGTGGGAGTCTCCAGTGTTCCTGTACTGGGTGTAACCCATCAACCTACCTACCATTATATCCATCACATGTGGGACCGGGTTCATGTCACTTCTGTGGTGGTGTATTTTTCTAGTGCAATTCAAAAACCCACAAAACACAACTTATGCATGTGAGAGTTTCCATTCCGAGCTTCTTGATAAATCCAGGCGCTCGCTTAGCTACTTGACTGTTTCGGTCAAACTGGGAGTTCTTATTCCTAAATGTTGAGACACTGTCAGAACTTGGCTGCAGGCTGTCTTTGATCGCAAAAGCTCCAAATCTGCTGACTCATCTCGCAGTGCAATCCAGGACCCCTATTTTGATTGACTGCTGACGACTTCACCGCGGTTCCCTCGCAGTCGTCATCTCACTTGACCATGATTTGCACAGTATAGTTGAAAGCTCTCTCATATTCAAGGCATCACTCCTACCCGGTGATAACACGTCACATTCAAAGGATAAAAGTGCAACAAGATGAAAAATGTGAGAATTTATAAGATCCCATGTTTCTCTTACATACTGTAGAGAGACTGACTGAGCCTTTCAAACATGGGAAAGAAAATAAAATAGTGGATAGACTTACAGAGCACACACTTGGGTCTAGAGACAACGGGAAGGATAATAAAATGTAATGTTGACAATATCACATACTTGCGAGAGAGAAAAACACTTTATGGACTAGGAAGAGGGCCAGAAACGTTACATCTGAAACTGAAAATAGAGCCAATAGAAAAACAGAAACCAGAGCCAGACCCAGTTTATGAATGGACCTGCAAACCTGACCGCAACGGCTATACGGGATATTTACGCTTCACAGTCTGAGGCTAAAGGTGTCATCGGTTCGAATTTGACTTGACTGTCCAGAAACGCGATATAAGAAGTGATATGCACAAACTGTGTTTCCTTCACATCCGTCTCCCTTGTCCATCAGGCTGTTCGATGTGGGAGGTCAGAGGTCGGAGAGGAAGAAGTGGATCCACTGTTTCGAGGATGTCACGGCCATCATTTTCTGCGTGGCGCTCAGCGGTTACGACCAGGTGCTGCATGAGGACGAGACCACGGTAAGGACACATGCGTGCGCGTGTTCACATGTGCATGTTTTCTCTGTCACTCTGCGGCCTTGTGACCCATTGATAAATATTAGGACACACCTTTAAAGGATGTCAGCTGGCATGAGCAATGTTATTTTCCACATGTCAGATGTTGGACAACATGGATTCTAGTCCCCTAATACACTCTGACACAGGCCATATAACAGGTAGTGTAAAGATAGAGTATGCGCCGTGGAAACAACATGTAAGCTGACATTGAACGCATGGGCTGTGTAACAGCTCGAGACAGGGACGGATGAATGTCTGCGGCGCTCTTTGATGAGCTGCTAAATAAATTAAAGCATAAAATGTTTATATTTACGTTTATATGCCCAAGTACAGGCAGACCTATCTGCTTTCTCTCATTTTGCTACTATCTGAATATCTGCTGTCAAAAGTACGGAAGCATCAGCTGCTTTGCCCTCATATGATGTGATTTTCTGTGACGTTCCCTCTGGATCTCCTTTCGATACACCATCCCCACCCCTCGCTGAACTCTGACATCACAACAGATCAAAAGATAAATCAATGGAATACCGCCGAGGAACACATTCAAACTACTTGTCAGACTTGTTTGTTTAACAAAACACTTAATCCAGCAACCCTCCACCTCTGCTGAACACACTGTCGGACAGTTTTCGATGCAAAGAGGAGACTCTGTTATACACGCGTTTGTTTTTCTCGATGCAAATCATCCCTCCCTGTGTTGACCAAGGCGAGTTCTGGTCCAAGCAAATGATCTGGTTTAAATAGCGGAAAGGACATGTGCAGTATATTATATTATGTATATTAGGAGGTTCTCAAGGCAAATATTGTTGACTGTAGATTATGAGATATACTGTATGTACAGTCGGTGCTGGGATCATCTGTGAAGAAGTCACTTGTGTTACGTTTATGGAAATTCAGAGCTGAATACTTCGATTAAACAGCGAAAGGTCACATGGTATAGGTGATTTTTACGAATCAAGTGAGAAAAGAGCAGGCTTGGTAAATAGAAACCTTACCGAGAGTGCTTTTTTACAATTTGATATTCAAGAATAAGGGTTTTCACACTGAAAAGCTGACTTTGTGCATATTTTAAGAGCTCTGAAGTGATAAAGCTGCAACCTGCAGGAAAACACTGTGCATCTTAGATATTATTATCATTATTATTAGCTATTTGTTTACAATACGACTCGGGGAAATCATAAGACGCCATTACAGCGGAGAAGCCGTTTGAACTGTTCCCTCAACAAAAGGCCACAACCTGCCATGTGGCTGTAAAGACGATGCCATGTAACCTAAAACAAATAAGCTGATTTGAATGCACGGCGCTCACTGCTATTTATAAGCCTGAAGCGTGTCCTCAGAGAATTCCAAGCTGGGAAATTGTGTTCAGTAGCTGCTCTATTTATGCAGATGTCGTCAAGCCTCCCTCTGAGGTGGGAGCACCGCAAGAGTGTCAGATAAGGAGAGGAAGTATCCATCATAAAACGCGCTCACACACAGCTTGTAGCGCGCGCGCCGCACGTCTCGGCCCGTCTAATTGGTGCGTGATGGCTTTTGTTTTTGCAGATTTCTGTGCAAACGTAGACGACGGAGGGTCACGGCGGTATTTTGAGCACAGCTGCTGTTGTAGTTGAGAGCATAACATGTGTCAGTGACGTATGACATTAACGGTAAACGTGACGAGAGTCAAAGAGCACTTTTACTTTTCTAGTTTCACCTCTGATTATATCTCAGTCAATCAGAGCTCAATTCAATGCGGCAACACGCAGAAAGGGTTCACTTAAAAAAATGGAGCGTCTCACCGCAGATTTCTGTCTAACAGCATTAATAGCCGGGTCTGTTATTATTATTATTTTTTCATCTGCGAGACAGTGTTCTGATCAACATTATTTGTTGCCATTCGAGAGCAAACGCTCGTGTGGGAGTTATAATTACCAGGCAAATAACCAAATGTTTTTCGGCAAGCGCCCACGTCCACAGTCGGTTCTGCTACCAGACACACTACCAGGCATGTGATTCAGAAATAAGATTCAAAAGTATTCTACGATCCAACAGAGAAGATAACACCCCCTCTCAGTAATCAGTTATTAGATTGCCCATAGTCCTATACTAGCCTCTAACAAGTTAGGATAATGTATTTACAATTCATACTGTGTTGTTTATTGATTAGATTGCCTTCACAGTCTTCATTCAGCATTAATCAATACCTGCATATGCGTGCAAGAATGTTTGGAGCTGCTAATGGTGATCTTCAGTATGTCGGGTCATGTGACTCAGTTGTCACGAGTGCTGGAGATTCCTGAAGTCATGTGACTACAGGCGTGTCCAGTGCAGTCCGAGTTTAACATCTTACAGACAGCACGTTGAACATATAATGACAGTATTCCTAAATGCTAAACTTTTCCTTTGCAGATCACTGCTTTCAGTTTCTGCAGGATCCAATTTAAATTTCAGGCTTTTAAAGACCTTTTTAATACCACAAAGAATGCCATTTAATGCCTGTTTTACGATCTTAGTTTCCAAATTCTGAAAAAAAAAGAGTCAGCAAAATGACCCAGACTCATCTTGATTATATCACAATTTTACTACTTCCCGGCGGGACACTGCAATAATTCCTGATGGTATAATTATTGGAATTAATGTGACCTGGAGGCCACATGAGGGGCATAAACTGAATGAATGGATGGATTAACCAGTGATCACGATTCATTCATTTAAGTTCATTAAAGTTTTTGCTCAAGTTGACATTTGCTCATTAGGAGCTTCCCAGCAACTGTAGCTAGCAGGAAACGCCACTTCTGTCACGACAGTCCCGCTTTAGAGGTGTGTGAGGTTTCCTGACATTCTGCAAAAACATTTTATTTTTTAGTAAAGTGAATTTGATGTTTTTAAAGACTTACTTATAGCCTGTCGTTTGCAGTACATGTGTGATATGGTTTGGTGTTGCCTGGTTAGTGAGGGGACAGAACAGGTTGTCTGGCCCCACACTAAAGGCTTTTTCTGTAAGTGTTGATGCTACATGAACACACACACACACACACACACGTTGTACAGCACACACTACTTTGGCTTTGTAATTCCCTTCTTTCACTCGAAGAACTGCTTGCATTGTGTTTTTCTCTGCCTCTCCCTGTCTTGGTCCTGTGAAAACACAAACACACAGACTACATGCTGATACCACAGCCACTCGGGGTCAACGCTGTCCCGGATAAAGCCCTCCTGCCTCGAAACACTCTCTTTTTCAGCACTGGGGTGTGTGTATGCGTGCGTACGTGTGTGTTTGCGGGCCAAAAGGGGGATGTCATGTGAAGGAAGTGGGACGTGGCTGGGTGGGCGGGTCCCTTGCATTTTCTGTACCTGCTCTAAGCTCCGCCCTGCAGCATCTCTGGCTCCTTCCGCTCCTCCTGTCACTCTCGCCATCGACTGTCCTCTCTAACCAATCAGCAGTCAGATCTTCTTCAGATGCTCCACCCACAGACAGGTATGAAACCTCCCGATAGGTTGACGCACTCACCATGAGTTGAAAGCAGTGCCTCTTTTCTGTTTGTGAACCAAGGCAGTGACTTGTCAGCGTGCGTGTCTCTGCGCAGCTTTGCTTTCAGGTCATCACCATGTTTTATTGCTTGCTTTCTATCTGTCACCTGTCTCTCTCACACTCTCTCTCTTTATCTGTCTGTCTGACTAACTTATTGTACAAGCTATTCCACCTGTGTCTTCTGTGAGGCTGCATCCATTCATTTAGCTACAGTTAGTTTCCTGCAATCCTATTGGTTGATGGATCATAACCAGAGAGAAACTGCTTTCAACTCATCCTTTAAAAACAATCTGATCTGTTTTCATCACTGGGCACTTTAGTAATCAGCACAGGACAGGCTTTATTCTCTCATTAGTTGTTTGCAGTGACGCCATCAGTTAGTTTGTTCTTCGCCGTCTGCGGGTTTCGTCAGCAAACAGAACCGTGGATTCTGGTGAGAATTAGTCGAGGTAGACTGATTCATGAAGCACTTTTGCTAACAAAGCATTACAGCAGTGCTAACAACTCAGTCCAGAGAGACAGAAATCCCTCAATTTACTAACGTGAAAAAGGTGCCTAATGATGAAAAATCCTCAAATTCGTTTAATCTTTAATGTATTCATCATAGTTTTTGGTGATCAACTAAAGTTTATATGCTTTTTAACCATTTTTAAATGCTAATTCAACAGAGTTTATATATACACCTATATGTTGTTTTAAAATAGCTTTTGATATACCCTGTGGAGTTTTTGTTAGTAGTACATATATTCATACAAATATTAATCTGGCCCAAGACATATGTATTTGTTCTATAGATTCTACCTGCAAAAACACTAGTAAAGCTGTGAATGTGATTGTTTACACATGCTTGTTTTGTCTTCTTCTCCTGTTTCTTTGGTACCTTGCTGCTTTTGTAATTCATTACCTGCACAAACTGATGCAACCTTCTGCAGTCTGCAAAACGGTGGATTACATAAACCCCTGCCCACGGTGTGCAGGTTATGTCCTCAGGCACATGCAGCAGGATACCTCAACACACACATTACAGATTGTCTCTTCAAAGCGGTGCTGCACAGCGCCCCTAGTGGTCTAAAACTCCACAGGGTACCTTTAAGCTATCATTTATTCATAATCACATACTACGGTTGAAGTAGGCAGTGGCTCACAGCTTAAAAGCTAAAAGTGCATGGCTTTGTTTAACTCAGCTGCAACAACCAGCTTACTAATAACTTCTGTTACTGATACGTTGATACACACGTGCAAACACACAATGCATACTCGCCATGCAGAAGGAAATGCTGTGACAAGAGGAACTCCTCAGCACTTCCGCTTCTCATTTTTATTTACTCACTTCCTCTTTGTGTTTTAATG
Organism: Datnioides undecimradiatus; assembly: GCA_008933995.1. Lineage (NCBI taxonomy): Eukaryota > Metazoa > Chordata > Actinopteri > Lobotiformes > Datnioididae > Datnioides > Datnioides undecimradiatus. The sequence goes on from WARS01000011.1 coordinate 232,369, forward strand.
GTTTGTATGCCGCACATGTGTTATTGATTTGGCTCCTTGTGTGCACGTGTTTTCCGAACATATGTGCATTCATATTTTTTTGCCAGTCTGGTTGTGTAATGTCTGCACTCGTGTGCGTGATTCTATTTGTTTATAAGATGAGTACGCAGCCCGTTTGACCCTCGCTAATGTCTCTTCTGCAGAACCGCATGCACGAGTCTCTGAAGCTGTTTGACTCCATCTGTAACAACAAGTGGTTTAAGGACACCTCCATCATCCTCTTCCTGAACAAGAAGGACATCTTTGAAAACAAGATCACCAAGTCACCACTGTCCATCTGCTTCCCTGAGTACACTGGTACATATTCATGCACTTCATACTGACGGCCTATTACTAGTTCATACCATTTACCGCATAACTGTAGGGACACTAGGAGGCAGCGCTGAGGCTCACCTAGACCACCCCCCCACACAGTGTTCACAAACTTTTACCCATTTCAGGAGCACCAAATAAATTCCAACCTAATTTTAAAAAGTCCAGGTTTTTGCTCAAAGAGTCAATAACAAAGCTGTCTACACTGAACTAAACATCAGATTTTATGACATTAACCTTGTTAAAATATATTTCCTCAAATGAAAGTGAAAGTGTCTCTCCAGATGTTTTTCTCAAACGGTAAACAAAAACACCTTCGTTCCATTTGTTTGCGGTTGTTCAAATGATTTCACCTTCAACGGTTGAAGTACTGTTTGGCAAATGACAACCCAGCTGCAGGCGCCTGTTCGAGAGGCAGCGTGTCCCTGCTACATGTCACTTGTGGAGGGACAGTGTGTCTGTTTGTGCACAGTCACCACAGCATTCACCAAGTAAAATTATTGTAATGTTTCATCTCACTAAATGTATGAGGAACTTTTCATTTATAGTTACAAAATAGTATTTGTACCTCCTGGAGATGTATTTTCTGTTGAATTGGAAAAGAGCAGATTTCCTTGGATGTAAAAAAAAAAAACAAAGATAGTGAAAAATGTACTAGATACTAGAAAATCTAGAAATGCGTCAACACAGGGGCAAACAACAGAATATGAGAGAGACAGAGAGCAAGAGTGTGAGAAAATTAGAAAAAAACTAGGCAAAGCAAGACTGTGGGAAAGCAAGATGGAGCGAGACCAAAACAGCAAGACTGTGAGAAAGACAGAATTAGGATTCCAAACCTGTTTCCTCTCCTCAGTCCTCTCATCCTTGTCCACGGCCAGACCTCGTGCCTATTCTGCCGAAGTCGCCACTGAAGCAGACAGACGAACCACAGTGCTGCCGATGGCCGAGGGCCAGATGGTCGTCAGTGACACTTTGAGCAAAAATGACTCCGATCGCTGAGATCTGACTCATCCTGAAAGCATTATAACAAATTAAAGCTCTCGATTAAACCCGCAGCACGCCGAATGCTTACATTAGCAGCAGAACTAACTCACAGTTAATAATGGACTTGGACTTGGAAGGGCATACAGTGGATTTGGCGCCGTTGTGAAATGAATCAGTATACAGTATGAATAACGGCTCCATCCTTTTGGCTGTAGGACCTCATTTCTGTCACTTGTTCTGTTGCTGTGTAAAGGACTGTGATGCATTGGCAATATTCACAAACTGGCAGGCTCTGCCAACAATAACAAGACACAACACTTTCCAATTTTCCATCACATTTCGCGTAAGACCAGAAACACCTTTCCATTCAATCTGCCCGAAGAAAAAAAGGTTGTCCGTGTATCATATTCATCATATTTAGTACAGCTTGGCCAGCAGCGAGCTCAGCCCTCCGTACACCTCAGCAGAATGTGTGCTGAGCTAGAAAGTCAGAGGTCATGTTTTCAGAAAATATTAGAAAATAGCGCTGATACGGGAAATGTAGGAGAGCTCACTGATGTAAAGGGTGAGATAGCAGCAGCTTTTAAGCCTTCACCTAACTCCCACTGTATGTCGTCTCTCCCTGCTTAGGTCCAGGCACTTACTTGGAGGGAATAGCCTACATTAAGTGTCAGTACGAGATCAAGAACAAGTCATCAAACAAAGAGGTCTACTCCCATGTGACCTGCGCGACGGACACCAACAACATCCAGTTTGTCTTTGACGCTGTCACCGATGTCATCATAGCAAATAACCTGCGGGGGTGTGGTCTGTACTAATGGTTCTGTTAAATGTCAGCCAATGGATAAAGTGTACCTGACATGGGTGACCACAGGGGTTGTATGTGGCCAATATCAGTGGTGTGACCACTCAAATGTGGGGTATGGGCTATGTTTGTGATGTCATCATTCTGCTTTGCCATAGGTCCAAGTTGACTCTTAATTACTGAATTGATTGGTTGTGTGGCTAGTTGGTTGTATTTGTTTATTTCTTTTGTCCCCTTCGAAGGAGAACCAATAGAAAATTCACTTAACATGTTGTCTTGTGCTTTTAATTGGACGCCTGGTGTGCCGCAGAAGTCCGACAAAGCCGACACTTATGGACTCAACATTCCTGACTCTTGATTGTATAAACAGTAGTGCTGTGTTACTCAAAGACCCAGACTGATGCAGATTATAGGAAGTGAAGCCATCTCCAGTCCAGTCCCCTGTAGCGTAATGACAATCGCTGCCTAACCCCCAACTATTTTCAATTGATATAATTTAAGTGTAAGTAGTCATCCTTCTTTGCCTTAAACGTGTGTCTTGGTGGCGTGAAGGTTGACGTGGAACTGCGTTAGACTGAGATTGATGCTGTTTTCAGATGGGAAAGCTCTCAGATAACCAACATGGCAGCCAATGTAGTGAATGTTTGAGGTGAAATGAAAACAGACGTTTTATATATGCACTGTTGTGACTATGCAAAGGTACTCAGAAACCTGCTGTCTTCAGCTAATCACTTCAGCAAAGAATATATTAAATATATTAAATATTCTTTATACAACTTGGTAGCCACACCAAAAAATGACCACAGGGATTTTTCTGCATTAGATCCATGAAAAAAGCGTTTACATGACGCATATTGGGACATGTCCGTGATGGGCTAATATTGGTCCACCAATGACTTGGTCAGGATTAGAGCCTGAATATGTAAGTATGTCGTTCAACTAGTCTAAATAAGAGTCAAGTTCTGTTCAAAGATGTTCTTCAGACTTTATCATGTATATCAAATATTCAACTATTGAGAAGATCTCAGCCTATGGAGAGGTCATCAGCAGGGAAACTGCATTTTTGTTACTAGTTGATGCAAAGTAGCTTTTGTGCACCAAGCTGCACTAAGCTAAGCTGTGCTCTGGTAACTGTGGAGCTCCAAAATGACCAGTATTCAATACATAAGAGCCAACAGTCTGAACTAAATCATCATATGAATAAATACTGAAAAACAGCAGGACCAATGATTGAGGAATTGCTTTAACAAGAAAGACGACTCATTATTCTGAAGTATGTAGGATATTATTTCCACAAAAATGTATTTCCAAACAGAGACTGCAACCATATTATCGTTCAAGGTGAGACGGTGCAGGAGAATGATAAAAATAATCCTGAAATGGAAAATATTCTTATGAAAGAGCTTTTTGACTTGAGGTTTTAATCCTGTAGCCAGAAATTGGTTTGTATGTTTTTCTGAACTTTTCATACAATGATTTAGTTCTAATAATCAGTCCAGTAATAACGTCGTATTTATCGTTTTTAATATTTCTCATTCTCTAGCTCCATATCAAACAGTGTGAGACCTTTCTTAACATAATGATTCAACAGGTAGGACCAATTAATTACACGGAGTCCATTCATACATCTCGTCCCTTCCTCCGCCGGCCTCAGAGAAACAGCCTCACACCAGCTTAGTGTGAAGCTTCGCTCATTCAAAACCTGCGGGAGGAGAGGGATTATCAGAGTGGACTGTAATATTAAATGTAATGAGACCAAAGGTAATCTCACTTATGAAACACGACTGTTTCCTATTTACTTTTTACTACTTTACAAAAGGAACGCCATTGAGGTTGACTAGTTCAGATTAATGTCAGGTGCAGGTGTGAGAAGTTTGACAGGGATCGCCTCATTTTTCTACAGTCAGAATCAAAGAAAGTAGAATGATTTTAAAAATATCAGAATAAATGTTTATTATAAATACTTTATTATGTAGTGTCAGAACTGAGCTGAATTGTGCGTTTCCATTTCGTGAGGAACGGCGTCATTAATACAGAACCTTAGTGTATCGGCCTTCACTTGTTTATCGCCCCTGTAGAAGAATGTAGTTTAGATTGTACTGTTGATCAAATTTCAAGGAGGTGAGCAGCATAATGCCTTGTGTTTCAATTTTTTTTTTTAATTATTTGTCTTAACCTTCAGTGTATAGCTAATATTCATATTTATAGTGACATCATCCTTCATCCCTGTGGATGTCACCTCTGGTCATATTTTAGGATTGATTTTGCGTGTTGTGTTGCGGCACGCACGCGTCCACTATAAAATCCCTTTAAACGCACAGCTACAAGTAGTGTGCTGACTCAACCACACAAAGGCTTCAAAGGAAGCATTGATTTTAAAGGGCCCTGGGGCCGCATCCATTGTGTGGTGCTGCACAGTGTAATATCCCTATTGTCCACCACTCCGCCTTATTAAGCCAGAGGTGAGCTTTGAAAGATTGTGCGCCGGTGAGTGCATGTGGTCCCCTGGGACTAGAATGTCAACCTTGTGACTATTGTTTGAGCCCTGATGTTTTGCTTTCCGCTGAGCGAGTTCCATCTGCGCCTGATGGTGGTCGTCCCAGGGCTGCTGTGGGATCGAGGCCTGATGTAGCGCACGCTTGAGGTAAAATGAAAAGTGATGCGTTTTGTAGAAAGACTGTCAAGTTTAAGCCTCGACGTTAAAGCCAAAGAGATGCACATAATACCAGGAAAACAGAACAAGCCCCTCCCCCCTCTCTTTATGAGCCACAGTTTACAGCAGCGCATAGAAACTGAGCTTTGTTTGTCTGTGGGACTTTGTGGAATCGACTGAGCTGAGTGTGTTTACAGCTTTCCTGGTATGAGTGCTCCTTGGCAAACAGAGGTACAGAGCTTCTTTATTTATTTATGAGCAGGGCATTTGCTGTATTCCACTCCTCTTCCCTCGACACTCACGCAGCGAGGGCGTGTCTCCACCCTCTGCTCAAAGGTAGATGACGTCATCGGCTCTTCCTACCACATCTGTGCCAACTTTTCCTAATTAGAGACCATGAGCTGCCTAAGGCTGTTGATCAGCCTGCTTTGCGTGTGTGTTTCGGTCTGTGCATCCTGTGTTTGTTCATGTGTGTCTTTACTGATTGTATTTAGGTACCTACAAGTGTGTCTGTTGATAGTACAGGAAAGGTCAGTGTGTGTGCACACGTGGATGTGTGTGCGTGTGTATGTGCTCATGAGCACACGTGGATGTATTGTGTGAGAGACAGCGTCAGCCCATGGGTGTTGTGGTGGAGTCAGTGTCTGCGGATTAATTACCCAGAAGGCACCTGTCTACCCTTTTCCACACACACACACACACACACGCACACACACGTACACGCATGCACTGCAGACACAAACACACCCGCGGGACCTGAAAATGTCACAACACCTTAAATGCCGGTGCCAAATAATACCGCGGTGTCCAACCAGAGAGCCTCAGATGTTTTTTGGCTCCTTTGCCAAACATGAAGCCGGCTGCAAGATGTAAACTGCTCCTCCTGCTTTAGCTCTTTGATTATCAGCTTCCGCAGGTTAATATTAAATACACATAACAAACATCAAAAGTCCTGAAATGATGCCAAAAGATATCAACATTACACATTTCTAGTAAGTCTCCTTTGCTTCACTTTACACGTCTGTCAGCGGCTCCCCTCTGTGCACAGCTCCTTTTTTAAATCCATATTAAAGTGTCTGTGTGTGTCCAGCTTTTTTTGTAATTTGCATCGAAGCTTAAGGGATATTTCTCACTGACACAATGAGCTTCTGTGCTCATGCAAAAAGTAGCAAACAGCAAAGACAAAGCAAACAATTCAGATCATTTTAACTTTTGCACTATAGTGGAATTGTGTTTTTGCACAATTCAATTACAGGATTTTTCAGTCCACCAGTCTGCCCTGGAACTTTTAAAGTAAGTTTAATTTGTTGTGTGAATTATTTAATTTAGCGCCAATTTAGCGTCCTCTCTTGATGCTGGTGGACATGTTTTTGTTCTAATTAAACAAAGCAACCCGTCATTTTAATTGTTTTTTGATACATGTATGCCCATATTTTCATGATGTAAAGCCTAAAGAGCAGCCACCAGGAGACATGAGCTGTGGAACAATGGCCTGGTGAAATTTCCATCCTCTGTGAGTTAGCAAGCTCCAGTTCACATTGAGATGAAAGAAAATGCCTGCATTTGGTTCTGGCCCCGGGCGGCAGCTTGCTGCTCCAGCTTTGACTTCCAACTTCTTTCATGCCTGTGTTCACCATAGGCGGCGCACAGAACCAGATATATCTGTTGTGCAGCTTCAGCAGTGACATATAAATCAGTTAGAGTGATATCAGATGCATTTAATAGCGAATTACCCCTCAACATGTTCACAACATGTAACAGCACTTAAACACGTCCCTACATGAGCAGGGGATGAAAAACTGTGTTTTTGCATATTAAAATGAATCGCTGCAAATCACACGCAGAATACTTCCATGAATACTTTTGTATTTTTCCAACCTCTCAGCCACTCTTCACTTAACCTTCATTTAAACCATTAAAACACCAAAGCAGACACTTGAAACTTGCTTTTTAGGTTCAGTAAAACATCACAGTGCTAACATTATGTTCTCACGAAAGTGACTGAAAGTTTGCATGTCAAAGTGCAGCTGTTCACTCTGTGTGGCTATTTAGTCGCTATTATCACACTAAAATGTTGTAAAACAGACATGATGACACGTGGTTTCTGGTGACACGTGGACTAAACTACACGCTACAACAAGAAATTTACTGGTGAGCTAACTGCTAACATGCTTGCCAGCCCTCAACTGTTAGCCAAGTAAGAGTAATTGAAGGCAATAAAATTGGCATCTGAGCTAACTAGCATACTAGCTTGGCTGCGAATGTGGAAATAACACTCAAGTCAACAAATGTTTTTCCCATGTTTTGTTTGTTGTTTCGTTGGAGCATTTAATGCTCCAACAGAGGAGGTTAAAGAAAGCTCAGTGGTGCCAATGAGCTACGTTACCTTCCTCCATTTTGGCTCTCCATTTCCTCAGAGGTCGGCTCTGTCGAGACTGTGCTGCTGGTCCACGGCTCCAACTCGCACGTCAAAGTTGAGCTTTTTTAGAGCAATTCCATTGGAACGAGTTGATTTTGCTGCCATGCTAAATGCTTGTGTGAGCAGACCTTTAATCTAAACCAGCACAGTCTGATATCATATGTCATATCTCTAAAGTTCTCAGTAGTCCGTAAAGGGGAGACAGGGTTGATGGAGAGCACTCTCTGTGTGTGTGTGTGTGTGTGTGTGTGTGTGTGTTTGTGTGTGTGTGTGTGTGTGTGTGTGCTTCTCACAGCCTGTCTGCCAACAACCAGTTAGAAAGGACATCAAGAGGGGAGGCAGAGAGGACTGTGGGTAACGTAGTTTGTGTCCTGTTTCAGTCCCAGTGATAAACAGTAGTCTCTTGTAGGCTGCAGTGGAGGAGAGATTTGTGGGTAATGTGCTCAGCGGCCGCGCTCGAGAGGCTGCATGGGTAATAGTTATTTTCGGCTGCTGGCTCTGATGTGAATAACACAATCACAGGTTTCATTCAGGCAACAAAGGTCCAGATTCGTCTGTGCAGCAGGTGGTGGCACAAAAGAAACGTTAGCACCTTGTGCCAATAAACAATTCCCCACAGTGGCAGCCACGTGAAGGAGTGTTCTGACTGAAGTTTGATCCCAGAGTTCAGTGCCAAATGTTTTCCTGTGTTAGACTGAGATGAGCTTCTGAGGTGTCTTATCGCTGCCTTATTTATGCTTTAAATTTAGAAGTAGAGTTTTGCCGATAAATGCTTTTGGGTGCATCTTATTATGTGTTCAGTTCCCACTGGGACTTGCCAATTGATGAAATGAGCACTTAAGCCTCTGCAGAGCCGGGGAGATCCTGCTCCACCACTGGACTGGGAAAGGATTCAGAAAGCCGCGGGGCACATGACCGTAATGAACTTGTGTTGAGTTAATGAGGCAGAGTCTGATCTGGTAACAGTCGTAACTGCTGCTTCAGCCCTGCAACATGCACGTCCTTTAACCCCTCTGTCAATACCAGCCAGCACCTGTCCATACTGTACAGATCACCTCCAGCAACAACTGCAAACCTGTTTTCCGTGTGAATGTGTGTGTGTGTGCGTGCGTGTTGTATTATACTGAGCACTGTAAGTAAAATATATCTGCTGTATCTCCCTCACTGCTGTGATAATTTATTGAAAGTTGTATTTATACGAGACAAATGATAATAAAGCACCACATGAGTAACTCGATATGTGTGATTATTTGCCTGACCCAGTTATTTTGTGTCTGTCCTGCGTGTGTGTGTGTGCTACAGAATATTGTTGAAATGGGAATACAGAGGATGTTTGAAGGATTTCTTTTCCTCCTTCCTTCTCATTTTATTTATTGTAAATATTGCAAAGAATTTCCTGAGCACGACTGCTGCCATTGTCTCCTGTTGCTGCTCCTTCGTGTGCACGAGCATTAATGGTGCAGAAAAAGGTTTTATCACCCTTGTGATGTCTTCATCTTCTCTCTCTCTCTACAGCGTGTGTGTGTGTGTGTGTGTGTGTGGTGGTTGGGGGGGGATTATTCTTGTGTAGTTTGAACTCTGAACTGGTGTTAACGATGATCTTCTCTCCTCAGTCTGTTTGCTACACTCTGTCACGGTGTAAAGGTTATAGACTGGTGGTAACTTTACCTTTCCCCTTCTTCTTCTTCTCTCTTCATCATCATCCTTTCACCTTGTCCTCCTGTGTGCCCCCTCCCGATCATCTGTCTCCTCTCTATTTAATCTTCCTATCTTCTCTTTCACCTGCTCCCTATTCTCTACTAATCCCATCCTTTCTTTTCCTTCCATCTTTCCATCCATTTTTCCCCCCCGTCTCCTTCCGCTCTCCTCCGCAGAATCGCATGCACGAGTCTCTGATGCTGTTCGACTCGATCTGCAACAACAAGTTCTTCATCGACACTTCCATCATCCTCTTCCTCAACAAGAAGGATCTGTTTGCAGAGAAGATCAAGAAGTCTCCACTGAGCATCTGCTTCCCCGAATACACAGGTAGGGCAGACCAAAAAAAGAGGGGTTGTCAATTTCCCCGGGAAACAGCAGCTCTCAGAACATGTAAGCGGCAACACAACTTGACAGGTGCACAAAATTGATTTCCTAGAGAACACAAAACGCTGCGAACCAGTGGAACTGAATCCAATTACACAGGACAGGAAAAGAGAGGCAGATATACCATAAACTGACTGATCAATTCGCCAGGCTTTAAAATTGGCAAAAACAACATGTCAGAAACACAGATGGGCCATTTCAGCTTCGCCCACGTGACCGGGGAAGTGGGTTTACAGAGCCGTTCATCTGCAGACGAGTGCAAAATAGAACTACCATTAAGGCAGAGTCATGAAAATGCAGTTTAAAGGAATAGTTTGGCATTTTTTAGAATGTCATTTGGTTTCTTGTTGAACGTTAGACAAAGAGATCATTACCACTCTAATGCCTGGAGTAAGTATGTACCTGGAGCTAGCGGCCGGGTAGCTTAGCTTAGCAGCGTGAAGACTGAGCACCTACAAGCAGCATGAAAGCTTATTTTTAATCTGAAGATGTGTTGAAAAGACGCCTGTAATCTGACGGGAAGATGCAGAAACTGAGGTGACAGCACGAGGAGTGAGGAGAGGAACACAAGTTAAAGAGATGATCCAAAAGTATGTATGACGACCAGCTGTCTCAGGGGTGAACTGGCTTTCTGGAACCCCTCCCTTGTTTCTGGCCACTGATTAATCACCGCTTGATGCAGCAGATGACTCAGTTTGTTCTGCATTGTACCTCGGGAGCCGCCGTGCACCAATCTTGACATTTACCGTCACGGCGTCGTAAACCGTTTGGAGAAATGTGGCACTTTAAATCAAAGCAGCCGTTTACGGCGTCCAGTCAGTTTGAATTATCAGGTTTTAGCAGGAGGGAGAAACAGAATCAGTTCCTCAGTTCCAAGAGAGCCACACACACCAAGACTGACTCGACTGTGTTTAAAAGGATAGAAGAGAGGGAGTCAGTGATAAGCAGAGCAGGAGAGGGGAGAGCAGCTGAAATAGAAGCTGCGAGGGGGGCAGAGAAAAGAGAGGTTTCTTCATGTGCAGGTGAGTCAGATGTAGCCGTGGCAGCGAAAAGGAAGGGATCAGAGAGCAGGAGACAGTCACGCTTGGTCAGCCATGAAGAGGGAGGAGAGGAGATGGCGAGTGAGAGCCCTCCTCACACAAACGCAGCTCCCTCGGCCGATTGTATTCATTTCTCTCTCTCACGCCGTGCTTATTTTCTGCTAACTGCCTTGATAATCGCCGTGAGTCCATCTGACACGTCGCAGCTCTTTCTCCCTCCGCCCTCGTCCCGTCCTCCCTGGCCTTCCCGCGAGAAGCCTCTCAGAGTGATGTTTACAGAGCCTCTCTTCTTCTCCTGTTCTGTGCGACAAAGGGAAAGCAACTAGGGAAAATGGCGCCGCGAATCACGAATCGGAGCTCCGGTGGTGAAGAACACGGAAAAAATATTTGCGAAATAATGATTGTCTCCAAAACAAGGCCGTTTTCAGCAGTTTTTATTTGTACCACTGCGCACAGTTGGTACAAAGCGCAGCTGAGCCACACATCAGTCCCATACTCTCCTTCCTTCGTTGGCTCCCTGCCAAGTTTCACATTGATTTGAAAATTCTTTAACTTACTTTTAAAGCCATTAACGCCGTTGTTTCCGAAGACACGTCAGACTCATTGACCTGGTATTTGCCCTCGCGGCCATTAAGATCCGGACGGAGCCTGCTGGACACTCCCAGGTCACAGCTGGCAATCTGTCATTTGCCATCTCTAAATAAAGTGTATTATTATTGAGTCGCTGTAAATTTTAAAGGGCTACTCCACTCAAACAACTTGTGTCAGTTACGTGGTTTGGTAAGGCGTCTTTGTTTCGGCACATAGTCTTCAGCATGTGAAAACACACACATCAAGAGCAGATTTAAACAAAACAGTCTGTGAATCTCAGGATCTTAATTCCCGACGAGCTTTACACTCCGTGGCATCTTACGCTTCATGTGTCTCTCCCTCTCTCTCCTCCCTCCAGGACCCAACACCTATGAGGACGCAGCAGCCTACATCCAAACACAGTTCGAGAGCAAGAATCGCTCTCCAAACAAGGAAATCTACTGTCACATGACCTGCGCCACGGATACAGGAAACATCCAGGTGGTGTTTGACGCCGTGACCGACATCATCATCGCCAACAACCTCCGAGGGTGTGGCTTGTACTGAGCCCCCCCCCCGTAATGTCCTCCCCCTTTTGTCCCCCCGTCTCTCTCCCCCTTCCTGTCCCGCCTCCTCCCCTCCACCCTCCTCCTTCCTGTTCCTTTGACACTGCTGTGGAAATGATGACGGTGATGATGACGATGATGATTCTGCTGATTATTTAAAGAAAAAAGAAAGAAAAATGCAACTAGGTACATATTAATAATGAGGATAATTTAAAAAAAAATAGGCATACGTATATATAAATATATATATATAATGTTTTTAGTTCTTGTCTCTTCTCTTCTCGTTCTCCTCCTGACGCTCTTTGGCCTGCTGCCGAGCAAACCAATTTGTTTTAGTAGACAACACGAAACCCTGCAGCCTTGAAAACTTCTTGAACAAAGTCAGTGAAAGCCTCCGTCCCCCGTTCTCCTCCTTTTCTTTCTCAGCTGTGTCTTTTGTCGTTAACAAAAAACAAAACCTGTACTTTTATTTGCAGATATTTCTTTTTTTATTATTACTATGAATATGACTTCTGTTTTATTTTTTTTGTTGATCGTGTGTATATTTATTACATGAGTATCAGTCTGTACACTGATTCTTATTCATTTCACATTTTGCCTCACCTTGACACTTTTATTTGTGTATGATTTTTTTTTTTTCTTTCTCGCCATGGTAGTGATTATGTAACCATTTTTGCGGAAATATGTGAAAATGTCGATAGCACTAAAAAAAACAAAAAAACGCCTGACAGGTCGGTGGAAACTCTTGAGATCTGCTGAAACTGACAACGCTGATTTTAACGTTACTCTTTTGTTTACATTAGCCAACACATTTGAAGATGGTTGTTGTCAACTTCCTTATTATTTAGGTTTTTTTGTTTGTTGTTGTTGTTGGGGTTTTTTTTTTGTTTTTTGTTTTTTTGTAACTTGCATCATTTTACTCCCCTGAATCAGGTTTTCATCGACAGGAAGTGAGGCTTCCTGTTTCCCAAACCTGGCCTTAGCCTTTAGCCAACCATTGTGGCCGAGCCTGAGAGCCAATAGGATATGTGCTAAATGTCCAATCAGTGCCATGTAACAGAGGTACTGTACTGTAGATAGCTACGCTTTTAGAAGCAAGTACACGTTATAACTCTACCTTCCTCACTGTTATAACCTCTAGACCTACTAACATTGTCCATGTAAGGAAACTCACTCCTGGTTTGATAATGGTTGATTAATTTATTAATTTATTTATTGATTGATCGCCTGTCCTGCACACCTCTCTTTCTCTTTCTCTCTCTCTCTCTGTTCATTTACACACATGCCTTTACTTGTCAAACCCCCATCATCCCGTTCTTTTCGCCTTCTTTTTGCATGGCGCTCTGGCGTCCTGATTTCAGGGTCAGCGGGCCCCTTCTTTCTTTCCAGCCCTTTGCCCCTCCCCCTCTTCTTCTCCTCTTCCTCCCAGAAGCCCTGACACAGATAGCATGAGATACTCAAGCCTTTGTATAAAGAGACCAGTTAATTCATAAAACTTATAAAAAAAAAGCTTCACATAGATACTGTTGAGATAATATTTAAAAAAAACAAAACATTTAAATAAAAATCGCAAAAGTTGAGCAAAAATGGGGAAAAAATACAAAAAAAAGACCTGAGGAGACGGATAGCAGCAACAGATGGAGAGAGGTGATTGGTTCCTGAATGGGACGGACCAAAGTTGAAGAAAAGGTGAAGTTTTGAAGGGTTGAAAGGTCATGCGACAGGCCTGGAAGAAGAAGTGTAGATTTTTGGGATTCTTACAGTGGCATGTAGGATTCAAACAGTCAAACTAAAAGGACAAAGATCTACGGCAACAACTACAATAATTCACGAAACCAATGAACATGGGTAATACTACAACATCGACAACAACAACAACGATCGTGATGATCCTGTAATATTCTCAAAAGATAATCTTTCTTGTGCTTTGTAGCTACAAAACTGTTTTTTTTTCTTCTCTATATTTCCCTTTTTTAAAGTAAAACGATGTTTTGCAAAGGGTTCCAGTTTGACAGTGAGCTGATTTGGAACCACGACGATCTCAGACTGACCCCGTGTTGTTGTAATGCTCTGAACTGTTCCCCACCCCCCTCTCCTTTTACCGTTTTGCCTGTTTCCCTGCATTAGACCAGTGTCCTCACTTTAGCCTGACTCAGAACGATTAAATATAATATTATAACAATATCTATTTTTTATTATTTCAGGAAAAGATAAAAAAACAAACCACTTTTTTTGGGGAGAGCACGTTTCTCGCTGCGTCCGCTAGTTAGGGACGCCGCATGTTCACACATCGACGCTGTATAAAGTCATGCTCCTTTCTTCTTCTTCTTCTACTTCTTCTGTCTCCTTTCAGTTCGACACACACCTTCCAGGTCTACAATGAAAAGCACAGTTCTCACGTCTCACACACACTTGCTCGCACTCACACACACGCACACACATACACACAATAAGTAGATTTGGAAATTTGTTATCTATTCATACCTAATCTATGTTACCCCTCATCGATCTATCTATCATCTATCTATATAGACCTCTCTCTCTCTTGCCCTCTTGATTTCTAGTTTTTAAAAGAGAAAACAACTGTGTATAATGACATGATATACCTGTTTCTTTGGCATTCTGTTCCTGTTACCTTCATTATTTCTTATTTTTTTATTTTTACCTCCTCTATGTTCTGTTCTTTACCCAGTGAATGCTTTTTTCTGTGCAGCTTTTCTCTCTCTCTCTCTCTCTCTCTCTCTCTCTCTCTCTCTCTCCCTCTACTCCTCTTTAGTGAATGGTTGTTATTTCATGTGGGATGTCCGTGCTGGAAAAACCAATCGAATGTAGTGTTTACATTAAAAAGCCACTGTTTTCATGACTACAAAAAAGCCAACCTGCTCTCGTCTCCGAGTCATTCGTTACCGCCGTGTCCGTGTCTTTTTGCATTTCAGATCCAAGAGTCTTGACGCGTGTGTGTGTGTGACGGGAAGTCGTTTTTCATTTACAAACTGTTGAGGTTAAAACCTGCAAATGAAACATGAGTTTTTTGTTAACTGTGAGCGTCACAAATGCAAGACTTGATTCACCCAGCTGGTAAATTTGGCCATCAGGCTCCACGAACACAGCGCCTCGGTGAAAAACCTGCCAGCGCGCATTCAAACGCTGCCAACAACTGGAAATAAAATGAGTACAGTACGAGCTGAAATGAAAAACCAGCTTCAGGATTGTTGTCGGTACACACTGTGACACCTAATGAGACACCGCTGATGATCACTTTTAATTGCGTTTTAATAAGCTCTCGCTGTTTACAGCTGGGCGTCCTGTAGCCAGCAGCGGGCAACCTGATGCTGCCGCAGTCACCGGGGAAGAAAATTAATTATCTCCGAGGACAAAACTTTACTACATCCCAGACTGACCCCAGGAACTACACAGCAACCATAACTTAATCTCCAGAAAACTTAATAATAACAATAATAATAACAAAGCCCATTGTTTCATCTGATCTATTGAATCAGCGTGATTACTGTCACTTTTTGATCACTACATTTAGAGTCACAGGCTGTTTTAATGCCATCTGGAATAGAAGGACACTAAATGGGCCCAGGAGGTTTTTACTAAACCGACTAATCTACAGTCACAGTGACTGCATCATTCCCATCAGGTGTGATATCATTATAATCACCAATTTCACTGCCCATTGGAGATGCAGCCGCAGCAACAGTAGGCAGCCAATCACTGGAGCTCTCAGACAAACACATGGATTATTTTGGATGTGAGCGCTGTGAGCGTTATCTTCAGGACCTGGATGAATTACTGTTAAATCCTGATCACTAGACAATCTGTCCTACTGGTTTTGGTGCTCCTCTGTCATTTCTTTTAGTGGAGTCATTTATATTTTGGGGGTTTGAGCTCAATATCTCAACAGCTTTTGGATCAACTTTCTTCAAATATTCATGTTTCTCAAACACTGAACTGTCATAACTATTTGATGCTCTGACTTTTCGTCTCGGTCAGAGTTTAACTGTTTCCAATGCTTTGATTTATGACCATATATAACTGATGTTCCAGGGGGTTGGACAGGGTGCGGCCACACGGTTTGTACCAGTGGCCATTCAAGGTATTGCGACAGCAAAAATCCCACCTGTGGCACGAAGAAATACCACGTTTGTTAAGAGTGGAATGGTAGCAAATATCATTTTAATCTATCTGGACCCAACAATGTGGAAGCAAACCAAAAAAAAAAAGCTTTTCCAACATACTTGGCTTCTGCACAAAGTGAGCAAATTTCAATCAAGCCAGTGAGTTTCATCTTTGGATCCGGCCTCAAGTCTTTTCATAGTTCATCCTTTCCCATCAGCCCGTTTAATGCTAATTTTTAATTGATAGCATACTAACATGCTACACAAAGTTGGTGGCCACAGTGGGCTTTACCTGCTAAACATCTGCAGTGTTCATGTCTCAACCTCTAGTGCAGGACTATTACAAATACAAATCATTTACATTCCAGCCACACAAACTAACACGATGCTGATCAAGCCTCTCACTTCGAGATCCTGACTTTTTAAATCTGGCGTCTGGTGTTAAAGTCCTTTGCTGGCTCTTTGGTCAACCAGTCGAGAGTGGTCCATCAGAGCCTAGGTGGAGGAAACCGTAGTTATGTGGAAGGCTGCAGCATCTAAGAGCATGGCAGAGCTTATAGCGTCTTCAACACGCTGACATTGTTCATGTAATTACTCAATGCCAAAAGGGTGAGACGGAAGGATAATGTTTTAAATGATGTCTGATTGCTGATTCTTGTAGCAGAGATAGCTAAAAGCTCATTTTCACTTGCAACTGAAAAGCAATGCAAAATTCAAACAAGGCCACACCGTCAGCGATCCTAACATTACCAAAAACAGTAGGCCACCACTGGCTGCTCGGTTTTATCTGACTTTAAAATGTTTACATTTCAGCACTCGCTGACATTCAGAGGTAAACTGTCAACAGCTTTGCCCATCACCATGTACAGCTCCATTAGGTGTGATGGCGTGAGCGAGCTGTTGTCATGATGACAAGGGAGAATGCTCTGAAGGTCACGAAAATAAGGATTTTGTCTTTTAAGGGGATGAGAATTTTAAAAAAGCTGAATAGAGTTTTCGCGGTTCAGATATCTGATCCCTCACACTCACGCTCTCATTACTCACACGTGATAACAGAGACACAAACATGTTGCTTCCTGTTCTCCCTTTGGTTGACCCCCGATGGGAGGAAGTAGAGAAGCTGACACACTTAGTTTTCCTATCACACTTTCAGTCGAAACCTCACGTACGCACTCTGGAATACTGAAGATGCCAATTTCAACCCAACAACGCTGCAACGAATCATAAAAGGGTGTTCACCTGCACTCGGTTATAGATTTAAACTACTTCTCCGATAGGAAATGGGATTTTCTCCCTCATCCTCTACTGGTATTGGTGGTATAATCTGTGTTGATAATACTATATATGTGGTGCAATCACACACATTGTCAATGGAGCCATGTTCTGTCAGCCAACTGATATAAAGCAGGGGAGTAATCCTGCACATACTGTACACACACTTCACCAGATAACACGCTCTGGCCTCTTATAAAGGTGCATTTCAACTCGACCGCAGGTCCTATTGACTTGAAGCATCACACACGCGTGCAGAGATCAGAAAGAATCCCTGTCAGGGCAGATAGAATAGTAAATGTGAGCAGGAGTGATAGGAGGCAGAGAGAGAGGTTGTGTCAGACAGTATTCATTCACACATGAAGAGAGGGAGAGAGAGAGAGAGGGGAGTCTTTCATCCTCGCTGCTGTGGCAGTAGCTGCAAGGAAAAGGCTGGTTCACTAGGTTCAAGCATAATACAGAGAGAGGAGGAGAGAGGCTGGGCAGATGGAGAGAGCCATCAGACGGCAACAGAGAAGGAGGGAGGGCCAACACGGAGGATGGAGGGGGTGTAAGGAAGGAAAGCTCTGAATCTTATCTACTCGACTCGCCCTAATTGCTTTTTAAACCATTCAGGCACTCTCCTTGGCTCTTACTTCCCTCTCTCCGGCTCTTCCAGGCCTCCTCTGACAGTTTTTTTGAAATTGGGCCAATATTTTCATCTATATCTGCTTTGTTTATTTGGATCTCCATTAGCTGTTGTAGCACAGCAGCTACTGTTTCCTGGCTGCGTGTAATTTAATACGCGGTGAGAGCACGAATTAACAGCAACTCTAATAAGTCACATTTACATAATTAGACAATGAGAGTGCAACATGATTATGATTGTGATTACTACCATTGGTATTTGAGTGTAACAATATAACAATATTAAGGAAACAAAGGGGAATATTCAATTTACAATTTTACAATTTTCTCAATCAAAACAACAACAAAAGATGCAGTCTGGTGATGTCGAGAGGTGCATGGCATCATGGGAGATGCTGTCTTCACCACTGTTGCTGTCAGTGCAGTCTCCCAGTTCGAGTTCCTGTAGCGATCATTGATCAGGAGGTTTGTTTCCACAGAGATCTCCTCCTCCTCTACAAAATAAACAAACCCAGTGATGAAAACCGAGAAAAAGACGGAATAAAGCAGTTTCACATTTTAGAAATGGGTTTCTGCGACGCAGTTTGGGGCGAATACAGGATGTCCTGGAGGGGCTGTGAGCTGAGCTGCTGCTAATGATGACTTAAAAAGCCTTCATCTGGTTTAAATATAGAGTTTGAAACAACCAAGATCTACAAAGTGTATCATAAAACTGACTTAAAGCTGAATAAAGAGTCAACGTCTGGCACACTGCGATAACTGTGGTGCGTGCACACAGATGATCTGATGTCAGGTGATCAAATGAAAGCACGTACAGGCGGTTATCTTGATTAAAACTAGGAGCTTCTCTGGTTTTGAAACCTGAGATAACGTAAGGACTAAACAGACCATTAATCACGCTTTAATGCGGAAACGTTACACATTATATGCTTAAGCTGCGTTTGTCGGTCAAATATATGCAAGTGTTTATTCCCGCTCGATGACTTTGCAACACAAACTCTGTGTGTCTACCGTTCACCTCATAGTCATCCTGTTGAAACATAAAATGATTACTAATTTTAATATTTTTCCAGATTTGTTAAAGAGTGTTAGATAGTACTGTGCACTTCCAGCATTATAGACAGTGTTAAGGTGACTGATAGGCCTTCAGACTAATGGATTGGTTGCTGGGTTTTGAGGATTTCTTCAAAGGATCCGTTGTCCTTTTATAGAGACAGATAAAAGAGTCAGCAGTGGCAGAAGTGGGAACAAGGAGGTTTGACGAAAAACAACTTAAGAAATCAAAAGCAGGACAGAAGCCACAGCCAAAGAGAGGAGCAGATATTGATTTTTGATTTATCAGTGTGAAGACTGGCGGGAAAAAAACTGACTGATGAGCGGAGTGACTGACAGCTGCATTAGGCCGCCGAGTGCCGGGAATCTTAAATAGTAACCCCGTGTGACCCCCCGCCTCCTCGCTGCCACTGAGATATTTTTAAATCCGGGGCGAAAAAACATCAATGAATGATCGTCATCAAGTGAAACACAAGATAACAGCAGTCACATCAGCCCGACTGAAACCGCCACAGAGCGCACTTCACCCACGGAAGACGTATTAAACAGGACTGCGAGAGGCAAAGACTTTCATCATTTCTCGCTGGATAAAAAGCCGGCCTGGGACTCTGTGGCGTTGTCTAATTTAGAGGAAATGGTGCGCTGAACAGGCTCTTCCTCACAAGCCCTGCTGTAGAAAATAACAAGCAAATGCCATTCTACCACACAGCGGTTTGTATTGTATTATCCCATGTCATGCTGCCTCGCCTGTACTTTTGCACCGCTGCAGGCACACAGGAAGAAAACCAGCCTGCACTGATAACGATGACTTCTAATACAAACTATTTTTTTCAATTTCTCGCTGGATGGAGGGACGTGAACATCCAGTTCTGCTGCGTAATTGTTCTCGTGTGCATGATTCAGCGCGTGATCTTTACTAGAGCTGTCATTTTAATAGCCAAGAGTACAAAGCAATACCTGAAATATGATGTTCATTGCCGGCCTGCAAGCTATTATGATCAATAAGAGAAGATGGGTTTTATATGGAAATGGAATCCCTGTCAGGTTTAATTCAGTATACTTTGTGCTGCTTTAATATCCCATTTGGTCTGGAGCTGTCCAGCTTTTCTCCACGTAGTTAAAAAGACTTTTCAGGTCCTGCTGACCACAAAGACAATGCAGTAAAGCAGCAGAGTTAGATTCAGCAGCGAAATGTGTTAGGACACAGATTCGGTTGTGTTGCCTCTGCGCTCCTGCATATTGGATTTTAATTGAAACTATGGTTTTGAGGTTAAAGTGCTGGCCCTCAGCTTTAATCTGAGGGTGTTTACAGCCACAGCAATGTCATGAGTTTCCAAGTCACAAGGAGTCATCACTCCTCTCCACTCCTTAAGATCTCTGCTGGTACAGCCTAAGGACAGGAAGGCTTGAGCAGTATATGACATCACATGCAACTGTGGGGAACATTATTTTGCATTGGTGCAACAGCAAGAACCCTGGACAAGAGACTGAATGAACAGTAGGAAGATCAGCGGTCTGCGAACAGCTAAACAAAACCGGTTACAGCATCGACTGGGACTGGGAGGGGTTCAAAGGTCATCGATCATGAGTCAGTGCGCAGCTGAAGAAAGATCCAGAAGCACATTCACATCTGACACCGGAGAGGTTACAACATCCTGCTGGTCTGACTCCGAGAGACAAATGCGCCGATCAGTTCCTGAGAAGCAACCAGCCGAGGCTCCGCAGCACACAAACCCTCCTTTCAGTTGGATTAAGTGTGTAATGTGTAAAACCTGAACTAAGTTAAGATGCAGTAACATGGTAATAAGTGCGCTGCAGAGGTGATGGTAGGCTTGTTTCAGCATGGCACAGAGCCAGGGTGGCTGTCTTCCCTTACATTCAGTCCTTGAGCTAACTGCTTGCTGGCTGCAGGTTTGAATTAATTACAAAAAAAAAGACTTAGATTCATCTTCACATTCAGACAGTTAATAAACCTTTTTCCCAAAATGCCAAGCCACAGAATTACTGAAATATTTGACTTTCAGGTTCTTTGCAGTCCGATATAATGTCCGAAGTCTTCAAACCTCAGATTTCAACAGACCGCAGCTGTCTTCAGTTCTGTGCCTTACACCACGGTACACAAAAATACGAGTGGTTACTAAGGAACAAGGAAGAAATAAATGAGGAATGCCCTACTAATCAATGAATAGTTGGTGACTATTTCCTGCATAACTGTGATTGGATGACCACTTAGTAGATAATGATGAGTTATTGGTGAACAGACGGGGAGATAGATAAATAGATCAAGCTCAGAGCTTCAGTCTGGGCAGAGTAAGCTAATGGCACCACTCGCTGCACAAACATGGACTGTATCGGTGGAGGGACGGGGTCTGAAAACTGAAGCCAAGTGACCTCAAACCCGCACCAGCAAAATGAGTCTGATTGTATGTAAGCTGCTGAGAAAACAAACTGAATTCTCACTTGAGTTTGGTCTCAGTCACTGGTTTCAGGTCATTCATCACATCATTCAATATGGCGTCATGTTCATTGTGAATGAATCTGGCCCTGCCTCGGAGCACCTGCCTTTATAGGCAGGTGTGATTTGTTTTTAACAGTGTGTCCATGTCATGGTTTGGAGGGTCTGTTAGTCTGTTTGATTACTTCCTGTTTTATTTTGAAGAGCCTCTTCCTCCTTTGTCTCTGTGTGCTCGTTTCCTGTGTCCAGGTTCACTGGTTTCACCTGTGTCTTGTTTGCCTTCCCTCTCTGGTGTGTCTACATGTTGTTCCACTCCTCTTGTTCCTTGGGAGATCGTCTTCATTCACGTGTCTTTGTGTCAGAGTATTTGCTAGGGTTTGCCTAAGTTCCTTGTGTTTTGGATTTACAGGTTTAATGGACTGCTCCAGAACAGATTTGTTTGCCCCGTTGGACTGATTTCTGGATTTAACCCTGCCTGCCTCTACGACTCGTAAGCCTAACCCTTAGCACTGAATCTTTTGAACTGCTATTGCACCTTGTCTGTTGTCTGTATTTGGGTCCATCAACCATCCACATTGTGACTGTCCACTTGAAAACCCATTGGGAGCAGAGGGTATTTTAACATTACTATTTCACACAAATTGAGACCTGACCTGTTTTCTAATGTTTCTGTGCTCACCGTGGAAACACAAACGGCTGTCAAAACCCAGACAGCAGCTCTGCTTCATAACAACGATTTAACAGACTACCAGAGCAGCAAATAAAGTGCTTTAATGGCAAAAAAACGCAGATTAAGATCGCAAATAAGACTGAATGAGGTAGTTATATATGTCAGGTCCATCCAGTTTCATGGAAGCGGACTAAAAGGACACCATCAATTCCAGTTTCTCCACATTTGTTTGTGTTCTGTTTTGTAATATGTTTTCCTACTTTGTTTCTGTGGCTTTCAGTCACAAGCACATTATCAGCTGGATTGAGCTCATGCTCTATCTGATTTGAAAGTGAAGGTCCTTTAAGCTGAAATCCAGCACTTGTCCGATGCGCTGCTGTCGAGCCGACACAGTAAAAGTGTGTCACTGTCTTATTACATGTTTAGTAAATGTACAGTATGAACGCTTTATATAAATGATGAATGGTCATAAATCCAAATGACAGGTCTAACAATCAAACATTAATGGAACAGGATTGCCTTTATGTACTGAGAAAACACAGAGCACGGCCTCCATACTGGTACTCCAGGCAACTAACACGCCGTTAAATAACAGAGCAGACTCTGTGCCTTGGTGTTCTTCCACATTTCATAGAAATAGCTGAGTTGACAACTCGTTGAGACAAGTTGTTTCTCTTTTTATTGGAGAAAGGTCACTGACTTTAATGCTTCCAAACTCACTTTTATGCAAGTTGGTGAAATGCATCGTACCAGGGCTTCAGAATTGATTCGATTTTTTTGAAGTGGGACAGGCCACAGCAGCAGATATCTGGTCAACAACAGGTGTCTGTCATAAATCAGGTGAAAAACAGGCATGACTTGAACCTTAAGGTTGGATCATGAGTCTCGTTTCATCATATAAGTAGCTGCTGGTAGTGGGACCAATGACCTCTGTTCAGTTTTGCATCAGTATCGGTGCCATGTTACACTATAATCTGGTTTCAAGTAGGCCGACCGTGTGCACATGTCATTTTTTCAATGCAATTGCAAAACATCACAGCAGATTTCCACAGAAGCTGACACGCAATTTGAAAGTTAGCTTTTTGCTAGCATTGCTTTTTAGCTCAAGCTGCACAGGTCAGACTGAAAACCTTAAAGAGATTTAGGAGCGAACGAAGCAGCAGAGGGGAAGACGGGGTGGAGAGGTGGGAGGCGGTGAGAGGAGCGATAGAGGGAGGTGAGGACAGAGAGGGGAGTGTGAAGCTTATCGCCTGTCAGAGCCTGGCAATAATTTTTTAAGAGGCCTGCGCTGAGATCAAGCAGAATTAGCAATCATCATTCACCTTGAGATGTTTTGCCAGAAGCCTGCCACTTTAATGAGCCTGGCTCGCCGCCAGCTCTAATCCACTGAAGCACCTGAATTACAGTTCATCTTTAAAGTGAGGACTGTGAACATACGGAGCGCAAAACAACTTTCAGCTGTTGTTTCACAAGTTCCCAACAGCTCTGCATTGATTTCATATCTGGGCCATCAAGTATTAACAGATCAGTACAAAATCACCACTTGCTTCCCCGCCATAGCTGCTGTGTCCACGTAGATGTTGCTGGTTTCATTTGTGTGTCTGTCTTTGCTGATGGGAAAATCATTAGTTTGATGGGGAATCAGTGAATTGAACAAGTTAATAATCGTAATAACAATAAGTTAATAATTAATGTTTGATAAACATGTCAGGGTTATTGAAGTTCTGTACAATTCATCCTATTGGGCCGAATTTCAGGGCCATCCATCCACATTATTTTTCACAGCGCTATCTAGCCCCACTACCTTATTAATATAAAGCACGCAATAATCTTAGTAATGATTAAGCGTGCTTTGATTCATGTGCAGTTTTTATATTGTCAGTCAGAACAATAATGTTCTTAATGCAAGTTTGATAACGGAGCATCCGTCCTCCTGCTGTCATTGTTCTATGCAAATCTGAGAGTGGAATTGATTTATCGCCACTCATCTGTGTACCTGGATGTCATCAGCTTTCATCCACCATCTGGCTGCCTTCAGGTCGCACACAAATGCGCTCCAGCAGCGCCGTCTCCATCGCCCTCGTCTCCTTCCTCTGCCTCTCTTTGTGGCTGCTCTTTTTGTGTCCCAGGCCTGCTTGAACCACATCGGTTCCTCGGAGAGCTCGGAGCCCGTGCACGTCTCCTGACTGCCCTTTTAAAGCTGCTGCCCGCCTGAAGAGACGTTGCCCATCAGCTCACCAAGACCTCAGGTTGTAGATTGCTTTCCACCCTGGAACATGTGTAGATTGTCTAAGCTGTCGAGCATCTGACCTCTCTGTTATCACACCTACCTGCCTGATTTACCCGTGTCTCGCGCACCTGAATCACTGTCTGTCGACCCATTGTGAACTCATATCCTGCTGACCTGTGTCCTGTCACCCCTCTAATAATGTCAGAGTAGGAGCTCATCATTAAAATGTGCCGTGCACACATTAACCTTCTCACTGTGACACCCTTTCAAATGGATATAGACCACCATGACTAAATGAAAACAATATGCAGAATACAGCAGCCACTAGTTATTTGATGATTGTATAATTATTATAATTATTATATAAAATAGCATTGTAAAATAATAAATAAATAAATAAAAATCACCAGTCTGGTTTTGTTTAGCTTTCAGTCCAGATCACGATAATTTATTTCAGTTTGTTTATTCATCAGATCCTTGTTGGAGTGGCTCTCTTGCGCTCCTTCCATTAATGATGAAGCTACTTTACAGAGTGCTGTGTAATCCTTGGTCCCTACATTATGATGTTTGATGTCGGTCTGACTGAAAAACACATCACGTTGCTGCATAATTCATTGTCATATAAAGTTAAAGGGCCCCTGTGGAGTTTTGTGGTGAACAAACAAACTGTTTACATTCGCTGCTTCTCTTCGAAATGCATTGTGTGTATGTTTGGTCTGACAGACATGCTAGATTTCTTTCCATATGAAGCATTTTCAAAGATTGATTTGAATATTTGATTTCTATGAATTAGAATTAAATAACATTACTGATTATTCCATTTCATTCAGGTATGCCAGCTCTCCTAAATCAGCTGTGCCTACTACAACAAATCAAAATGTCTGGTGTACAGCACCTTTAAACCTTAACATGTCTGTTTATTCTATAATATATACAATATATAGTCTATATAATCTTTAATATATCTAACAAAATATAGTGAGTTACTCCTGAACTGCAGAGGCTGGGATGCAGATGATTTTGTTGCCCCTGGACAGAGTCAAGCTAGCTGTTTCTCCCTGGCTTCAATCTGCGTGCTAAGCTAAAGCTAACGTAGCTTAATACTGAGTGGACAGAAATGGGAGTGCTATCAGTCTTCTCGTCTAACTCTCAACAAGGAAGCGACTAAGTGTTTTTCCCAGAATGCCAAACTATTCCTTTAACTCAATTTCGCCGATTTCTCATATCATCCTCAAAGTGTGCCACGCAAATGGAATTAGCCTTTTGTTTCATGTTTTTTTTAGGCTTACAGTAACACAGCTGGATTTTTAGCTTCCAGTTTCACATCCCCTGACTTCCTGTAGTGTCTGCCCTGTGCTATACATTGGGAGAGTCACCAGTAAAACAGCTGCGTCATTTGAACTGTATTGAATTGAATAATTTCATTAAGAATGTGTAGTTTGATTAGATACCTGATCACAAATGAAACATATTTGAGTTGGTTATAAACAATATTTAGGCTCTGCTGTGTCTATGAACAGTGATGTTACTGGAGTGATGCACTGGGCCCTTCCTGTTCAAAGGTAGCAGGCAGCCACCAAAAAAACTGACAGGATGTTCAAAGAGGAAGTTCAGTGAATGTGTAATATTACTACAATGAGTGACTGATCTGGAGAGTTGAGGAATGACTGTTTTGTTTCGACATACATTCAGATGAAGCGGCTACAGTGAGACCGTGCAGTGGATGTAACAAATATTAAAAGATCGCCTTCTCTTCCTGCCTCTCCCATTTGTACATCCCTATCCCACAAGAACATAAAAAGGACTGCCCCTGGCAATAAATCAAGCCAACCTCTTTGCTGTCTGGCCTTCTCTCTCTCTCTCTCTCTCTCTCTCTCTCTCTCTCTCACTCTCTCTCTCTCTCTCTCTCTCTCTCTCTCTCTCTCTCAAGTGGAACAGGTGGCCCACCTTGTGGTGAGACGAGGGCACTGCACCACCACGCCCAGTCATCACGCTGCTGGATGCAGGACGAGCAGCCAAATAGCAGACTGCATGTGTGGATTAGATGATGATACAGTAACACAAACTGTAGAGCATCCACCCACTGTCACTGTCACTGCCTCCTGATCTTCTGCTGTTGCATCCCATCATCCACCCTTCCCTGTCCTCTTCCCAGTTCCCATCTCATTCTCTTTCTGTTTTCAGCCTTCTTCTTTTGTCTCTTAGGATGGATCGATAGATCGATAGATAGATAGATAGATAGATAGATAGATTACATGCTATTAAATGTACACACACTTGTTCACGCACACTCACACACGCGCACACCAAGGGGGTATTTTTAGTGCTCTAGCACCAGTCTGTCTGTTGCTAGGATACCAGCCAGCTCAGAATTCTCAGACATGCAGTTTAGCTTTGTTTACAAAAATGAGCATGTTCAGTATGGTTTGTGTGACTCACACACACACACACACACACACACACACTTTAGTAAAATGGAGTGCATGTCAGTATCTCACAGCGTCATTTAAACCAGTCACACAGAGACAGTAACCACAGTGAGAGGAGGTGAAAAGAGAGGAGAAAATGCTGACAGTATTTTTTTTTCCCAAGGTCTGACAGTCGCTGGTTGCTATGGCAACTGCCCAGGCTTCTCAGCAGCATCCCCTCGGTAACTGAGGAAGGTAGCAGCGGGTAACCCACCAGCTCCTTATGCTGCCATGTTGCCCTCTACTGGTTCAAAATGATCCAGCATGGACGGTCACAGGATGGACTTGTGTTGTAAATCACAAACACTCATCTCATCAGTGGTAAGTGCTTGTTCATCACATAGTGCTTTCACTGTTGCTTTTGAAAAATCATTTGTAGTGGGTTTTGTTTAATAATACTAATTTAATCCAGTTGTTTGAATCCAAATCCCAGTTAATCTGTTAAAAATCAGCTGTTCTGTTCTCTCCCTGCAGTTGGTCGCTCAGGAGGACTTATTGCACATGTATCAGTGGGGAAATAAAGTTCTTAAATCTCTTAAATGAGCTGTGCGTTGCAAATCTAGTGCAATTTCGTGACCACAAGTAACAAGCTGCAATAGTACAGACTGATTCACATGATGCAAAGACCTGCAGGACCTCTGGGAGAGCGTGTACCAGTAGCATTAGATTAGACAGAGACAAGTATCAGATTTTAAGAAAAATATACTGGATCCTCAGTGATCTTTCAAAAACCCTAAAGGTTGTTATATCTATTTCCAAAATCCTCAAATCCTCTTCTAATAATCTGTAAAAAGCACAATGAAATCTTATGAAGCTGTTTAAAACTAGTTTTTCAAACAAAACAAGTGACAACTCAATTTCACGTTAACATATGTAATATCCTGCAATAATCTTTTGAGTTAACAAGAACAAGGAGATGAATCATTTCTGACTAACTTGATTCTGAAATACAGGAATCTAGATTTTAGACGCAACAGATGAACTGAACATTTTTTCATTCAGGCGATTTGAGTCCAAGGGTTTATATAAAAGCCTGAGTGGTTGGTGTTATTGAACAGCCTTCTGGGTTGTTGTTTTTTTTTTAAAGATTCACAGATATCTTTAGCTTTGAGGCTGGAATGTAAAATATGTGAAATCCAAATCGGTTTGAGACAGTTTCAGTGAGAACAGTCTGTCCAGGTTGCAGGTTAAATTGCAGCTGATACAGCAGGTTAAAGTTATTGCGACGACACGCAAATAAACACGAGACATGTAAAAACCTTTTATGCTTTTCCTGCACGCGTTGCCTGTCAGACACACTGCTTATACATCTGTCATCTACTTAATTTCACCAAGGTTAAAGCCCCCGGGTGCTTAATTTTACCATGACTGTGTGCATGCTTGAGATAGTTCAGATACTTGAAGCTCCTTTTTGAAAAGGAACGGGGTGATCTGTGTGGAAATCGGTGCAGTCTGTGTTTTGTGACACTGCCACTAGAGGGCAGCAGCATCAGATTCTAAACTCCACATAGCGACTTTAACATCTGGTTCAGTGCAGATGATACTGTGTGTATGTTCCTAACAGAATGAGAGGACTTTGTCCAATGATGCCTCTGTGGCGTTACAAAGCTAAAACTGTAACACTGGGACTAAAGCATGTTGCATGAAAAACAACATATTACCAGCTTGCTGTCTTGATGCACAGCCCAGCTACTTGTGGCTCCATATTTTTATGCATGGTGTGTGTGTGTGTGTGTGTATTTTTTGCACTCATGGTGGAGTAGGAGACCCCACCACCCCCGTGTTTCTTAGATGGGCAGACAGTCAGACAGACAAACAGACGGGCAGACAGACAGACTGGCTGACCGTAACACTGTAACCGATATACTAAAATACTGGACCATGTGCCATTCCAAATTTGTCTTTCAGCCACGGGATCCCACCGTCTGACCAAGAATAAACACACACACATGCAGGCGTCTCCCCTGCTCTATACTGTACTCCTCGTGTGTGTGTGTGTGTGTGTGTGTGTGTGTGTGTGCCGGGTATCACAGTTAGAGATGCAGGGATGTCTGGGTGAGGAAGGAGGTTGATTCTCAGTCGCTGATGTAACCAGACTGAGAGAGTTGGGTCACAATGAGTCCACGTGCAGCTCTCTTTATGGAGCCTCGCGGTAATCCTGTCTGTTGCTAATGGTCATTCAATCCAAAACAGAGTTATTAACTGTGTGTAGCTGCTGGCTCTGGGTCCACTGGGCACGACTGACCCTGCTGACCCTTCACTGACCCTCAGCAATCCTCATGGCAGAGAGTGACTGCTTAATTTCTCTGTTTGCTGCTTCAAGAAACCAGGTTGCCTCCTCTAAGTGCTGCGTAAATATGCAAAAAAACAGCTTTGTATCGAGAAAGAGGTTGAGATATATAGACTGCGTGGTGGTGAGAATGAGAGATGGTACTAACAGTAGTTTTGAATCCCTCATGCATGATGTATCTGCTCCTCACGCTTTGCAGAGTGCACAGAAATCATGGTGGAGACAAGTCAGATGGCAGCTTCCCGTCTTTGTCTCTCTGTCAGAGTAACAGACAGTTGGGAAACTTGCAAACATCTCATTTGTGCGCGACAGCGTGTTTGAACATTATTGAAAAGGAGAGGATAACACCCAGGTAGCTGCGCAACAGAGAGAGCGACAGATGAGAAGCCACTTGCTTCGCATTCTCACACAAAGTTCTTTTTGTACACGCATCAAGGAAATGCGAAAGGCATCTTCAACCCCTTTCTTCTGCGCACACACACACACACACACACACACACTCTGATTGTCTCGAGTCAGCTGTGTGTCACTGTAGCATCATTAGCTTTTCTGTGTTCCTGCGTTATTGATGCCTATAAAATATTTATCAGGCCACTTCCACGGCAGCAGCAGCATCTTCTAAACGGCAAACAAAGCCAAGGCATTTCTCTGTGTGTCCATGAATAACAATGAGGAGGAACAACGAGGGCAGATCTACGAGATGTGTGATACACAATGGCTGTTCTCTTCGTCATAGTCTGCAAAAGGTTTGACTTTCTGTCTCAGGCAACTTTTGCAGCCAGTTGATGTACACAAGAGGGAGAATACAGTAAAATGTAAAGTTTGTTTCTTGGGTCGCTGCTCAGCCGGCACTTAAACTCTGTCCTTGTTTGCTGATGATTTCAGGTATTATGAACTATTTATTGTGCCTCCACCTTCATGATATTTGTATTTGACCTCAGATTTAACCCGTCCTGACTCTTTTCTGTTTGATTTTTTTAGTTGTTTAATTTTTCAAAACTGAAGAAACAAGCCACAAATCACTGGCTTACCCCCATAATCACTGATTAATCAGCAAGTTCATTTTATGATTAATCATTAAGGCTACAAAATACTTATCACACCTAAAGTGATGAGTCTTTTAATTGCTTTTTTTAGCTCAATCGACAGTTAAAAAACCCAAAGACTCTTTATTTTTTGTAATGAAAAGTTGCAAATCCTCATATTTCGGAGCTGGAACCAGAACATTTCTACTTGATTATCAAAAAAGTTAATAATTAACTTTCACCTCATCATCTAATCTTTGCGTCTCTAAACACAAAACTTTGTCCACGATGGTGTCTTTAGATGATTTTAACCCACGCCCCCAATGTGCCAGCGTTGGCCCAAAGCCACCAGCCTGGAAAACGTTAGCAGAGGAACGAGCTTTCTGTGCAGTAATCCATCATTTATGTCATTGCACTGGCTCAGACACCGCACATCTTCACATCATTTAGGAGGCTGCAGTGCATTTCTTCTGTCCGCTTGACTTGCAGTAAATTTAGAGAGACAAAAAAAGGGCAGAAGTTCACAAACTCAGGATCACGAGTCAGAGCACGGTGAAATGAAATGTTTCAGCCAAATCATTTTAAGCTGTTTAGAAGAGAAAAAGAGGCTGTGATATCCAAGTCACACAGAGCAGAGAGGACCTGCACCCACAGTGCTTCTGTGTGATTTCTAGGAATTCTTCAAAATGGAAATTTTTCTGTTCTAGACGGACGGACAGTCGAGAGATGATGAACCGTGCAGCAGGAATGAGGTGATAAGAAATTCAACAAAGCACAGGAAGTTCTTCAGCTTCGGGTTAGTTTCACAGAGGACCTGCAGCTCTGCTCTTTAACATGTGAACAATGGAAAAATCATTCATGGTCATGATTTATGCCAGCACTGTGGAGACAGCTGCAACTTCCTGCAGCACGTCCTGTGGATTGCAAACAACTAGGACTCACTAACAAGTTCTAATAGAAGTCGCACCGTTCTTAAACCAGACTATAGACCAGGATGAAACTCGAACCTTACTAAACTACATCTGATCCACATAAATGAAAGGTTTTCTTTTAATTTCTAACTTTTTTACTTTTATTTTTATATGTTTGAAGTATTTTTTTTTATAAATACAACTAAAATAATAGTTCATAAATCTGTTAAATCTGACAGTCTATTTTGTTGTTACCCGACCTAACCAAAAATCTTAAAAGTAGATTAGACTAACGTAGATTAATTTTCATAGATTAATTGACATTTACCTATAAATAAAACTTTCTCTACATTTAATTCAATTTAATTCTACATGTAATTTGATTTCTTCAGAACAGTTCATCTAAACCTGACAACACCTCACTTAAAGTAGATGAAATCAAAATTGAGATCAACTGATGAAGGTTGGACTAAAACAAAGATTAACCGAATAAACAAAAACTTGAATCACAGACGGAGTTTTTAAAGTTTACTGAGAGATTTTCCAAAAAGTCTTAACGTCACGTTTGACTCCACGGTGAACATGTGACTGCGGACTCTGAAACAAAATGACGTGCCATCCAGTGAGCTGTGCTCAGCGTGCTGGGTGGAGATGAGACCAGACTGCGTGTCAGAACTATTCGCCATGGCAACCACAGATTATCTGATTAATTAATGAACCTTTTACTGCATCACCAGCTACTGTTGTTAATCACTCATGCAGTGTATAGCCTGCAGCTAACACACACACACACACACTCAGACACAAATGGCCAATTTGAGGCAGTAAAGCTGTGAGCTCTGTGTGTGTGTGTCATCCTCAGGCTATCTGAATGGGAGAGTTTGATAGAAATCAATGACATGGCTATCATAAAGGGAGCGTTTCTTTTCCTAAAAAGGATTCCGAGCATATGCTGTAGCCTCATTTCCACCCCTAAAACCTTGTTATGATGAAAGGTAATGATTAAAACATTTGGCCCCTCAGCACAGACGGACAAGAACTGGGACGACAACATTTTAAGTTTCACACACACAAACATGCAGCTTATTCTTTACATAGAAACGCTTTATATTAAAATACAGTAATCAAACTGTGTGTGTGTGCGTGCGTGTGTTTGTTTGTGTTATGAAAGCATTATTATATGTGTTCCATTTTCTCTCTTCTTTGTGTCTCAGGGGATCTTTGACACAAACATACATTTCACTAGTTGGTTTCTGCAAATACACGCACACAGAGTCTCACAAACACCAACAACACAAACAACAAAACATGTTATGACAGAGAAACAGTGCATGAGAATGTGTATACATCCACACACACACACCCACACCCACATGCACACACATGCACACGCGCGCGCACACATGCACACACACGCTTTCCTGCAGGTTCTTGTTCATAGTTTAATTAAGATCTGTGTGGGTGATTATAAAACTCCCTGGGGAGTCTGTCATATTTACTCTGTGTGTGTGTGTGTGTGTGCGTAGGTGTGTTGACTACAAAGAAAGGAGACGTGCCACATTTCAGGGGCGTGTTTATATCCGCCTGTTCATTGCATAATCAAACATTCATTCCTCGTTATGTTGCAAGTGCCAATATGTCTCGGCTGCAGCGCTATAAATTTTAATTGTCCGCCTCATTTGTGTGTTTGTGCACGTGCGTGTCTGTGTGTGTGTGTGCCCATAACAGCAACTTAAATATGTTTTCATGTATATTTCACAATAGCACTTTTCTGCACAGTGTGAATGACTGTAGCAGTCTTTTTGTAACATCAGTGGTCAAAAGAAATTAATTGAAATTAATAAAGTTCATTTAATTAACAATGACTCACTGAGTGTGCTGATGAAGTGTACCTGATGAAGGTAAGTCCAGTATTCGCTCTGCTCAACTCTGTTTTGATCTCCACAGTCTCCTGGGGGGCATATTTTCCACTTTAGCTGTTAAATGCTTCACTGTGTTCTCCAGCTGGTCATTAACTGTCTGTCTACTGTCTGATGCCAAACAGGTAGTGAACAGTGGGCCTTTAAAGATCTTTCAATGAAAACAGGACTCAGAGAAACGTGGGAGTGAAACAAAACCGCAAACTCTACTTAAAGCTCTGTGTTGCCGGGGAACTGCTGATTCGGATGATAATTCACTGTAGGTCGTCATTGTGAGCGGCACATTTCATGTCAAAAGTCCAAAAGTGATGATGCAGAATGGGCCCTCCAGAGTATTCCTGCCTTGAAAAAGTTAGATTATTGGATTATTATGGATACTTTCTCATAAGAGGCATCATTCTTTCTACTTTTAACTATTGCTGGGTAGTTTATCCTATACAAATACATTATATTGTACAGACTGATCATATTCTGAGTGTGTAAGATATGAATGATCAGAGTTTGGTAGCTTTGTTCTACAGTTGTCAAATGACCACAGTGGAGTATACAGTGGCATTAAAGAATAGATTGACATGTATCTTGTCATATGCCTACATGTACAGTGACAGAGCTACAGGCTGTAATCCTTCTGTCAGTGCTGGCTGTGAAGTGATCCTTTCTCGATAAGGGACTAAGTCCTCAGTCCCTGCTCTGTGCAAACACTGATTCTGAAGTTCATCTGAAGCTAATGCGAGGCTTCAGCAGACCGAGTTAGGCAAATTAAGGCAAATCAAGCCTTTTTAGTCCGTAATTCCTGCTTTATATTGCCATTCCTCCGCCGCAGCCTAGCAAAGAACCACTGTCTGAGGAAGGACAAAGGGAGAATATCACAGTTATCGCGCTAACTTTAGAAGAGCTCCACTTGCTGAAGAAATATGTATCCGTCCTTTATGTGTATGAACACCCCGACATTGTGCTAAAATATAGCAGCGGTGTGCGTGTTTCCATCACCGAATAACAGCAATCAAGTTGATTTGTATAACCGAGCACATTCCCTAAAATGTCAGTGGGCCTATAAAAGAGCAAACGTGTTGCTGAGAGTTTGATTTAAAGCTATAGCGGAGTTCACTGTCCTGCGGGAAACCTTTAGAAGCAGTGTCAGTGAAACATCCCACTGCTGGTGTTTCACACCTGACTGTCATTTCTTTAAGGTGAAACACAGACTGAACACGTTGCTTAACTCCGGCTCATAATCACTTTAACATTTCTATAGTAACATAACACGTGGACATCTTTGTCATAACTCCGCAGACATTTCTGGAAGATTTTAGGATTATTGAAGGATTTATTTCAGCAGTGAAACACAAACACTGTCTGTCTCCCTCCATGCTCCCTCCCTCCCTCTTTCACTCCTCACATAAGGATCCTATAAAGTTTCTTCCGTCCGACGCATGCGCAGTGGCGGCGCCGAGTAGCGTGTGTAGTAGTATTATTATTGTGAATGGGGGGGCTCGGAGGAGGAGGAGGGGGGCGGTATTTTGGGTGTACAGTCACAAGAGCGACTCGACGGAGCCAGGAAGTAGACTGTTGATGCGTTCATTGACTTGCGGAAGCGTCGTAATTTTAAAATTTGACAACTTTGTCGGAACAGACCGCCAAAATGTAACAAAGAAGAAGAAAATGCGTAAAAAAAAACCAAACCCTGATGGAATCGTGAATTATAACAGATGGCTACCTGAGCCACCAACTTGTAAACTGATCCACTTCATGTTTATTGTTTCAGACATTTTCATCAACATTTAATTTGTTTATTTGAGCCATAAGATGAACTCTTTTACAGGCTGCTGCAACGGATATTTTAGTTTGACTTTTATTTTTTTTTTGCTGAATCACGCTGTAACAGCTGCGACTTTTGATGGCGATACATGGATAAAAATGTAAATGAGGCTACACGCCAACATATTTCCTGCTTCGGCACCAGTGCACAAAACAGCTCGGAGTGAGTTATGCGATTGAATTAAAGCAACAACTTGTACACAGCGCACACACAATCCTGGGTTTATTTCGCATTATTAATGTCCTAAACCTTTTGAATTCTTGAGTAGATGGGTAATCGGCAGGCCCACGGGGGAGGAGCACTTGAAAGTTGCAGGTAGACTGGAGACGCAGACAGAGAGCGCTCGTTTGTTGCCACTTGCTTGAGATCACACGCTCGTCAAGAGAGAGAGAGAAAGAGAGAGAGGGAGAGGTAAAGAGACACCGAGAGACAGCAGGGGAGAGAGAGAGAGGGATAGAGAGGGAGGGAGAGAGAGCAACACGGTCAAATTGAGCTTTATCTATCGCGGTGGGTCACTTAATAAGAGCCATTTGGAGCCAGAGGCGACCGGGAGCGCGCAGGAGCCGCAGCCAGAGGCAGATCATCTTGATAAGAGCAGCAGCCCCGATCAGAGAGGCCGGCAGCGCAGAGCACATTGCTCCACGCAGGGAAGAGAAAAGACACACAGACACGGAAGAGAAGTGAGTGAAAGAGAGGCAGGGTGAGGGACGGACGCGGCTCACGCACGGCTTAACTTTTGCTCTGCGGGATCTTCTTTATTGTTCAAGAAAGGGGTTGGAAAAGTGCGTCTCAACAAGCCGGAAAGTGTCGGTGAAGATGCCGCGGGTAGTCCCGGACCAGAGGAGCAAGTTTGACAATGAGGAGTTTTTCCGCAAGTTGAGCAGGGAGTGTGAGGTGAGTGTGTGTGTGTGTCTGCACACTGGATCCATTCTGTTAGACGGCGGAAATAAAGACAGAGAGGAAGGCTCGTTAGCGGAGGAAAGCATGCTGGCGGCTCGAGTTGTTTCAAGCTTCAGGTTACTTCATTTATTTCTGCAACTTCGGCAGAGGGAGGTCTGAAAGTCAAATAAAATCCCCCAAAAGCAGAAGAATAATCTCGCTTCCAGATGTGCACTGCAAGAAGATGTTTCACTTGCATCTCTGACTTTTTATGTAATTTAGAAAATAGATTTTTGTTTGATTCTCCTTTTTAAAGTTTGCTGTGGAGTCACTTTAATCCAAAATGCAACTACTCTTTCATGTTTGAATAGATTCTTTATGATGATAGCGGGGACAAAGAATGATGCCGTTCGCCTTAAATCAAAATTCCTGTGGCTTCTCTTCAAATTACAGCCTGCTGCTGGCGGGGAGCATCACCATTCACTGGAGCGTTTTCTATCCCAAGTCAAATCTATGAAGATCAGCGTATATAACATATATGTATATGCGTGTTGCTCATGGTGTGTGTGTTTTCTTTTTCACTGTAGATTAAATACACAGGGTTCAGGGACCGGCCCCACGAGGAGAGACAAGCTCGCTTTCAGAACGCCTGCAGGGACGGACGATCAGAAGTAGTGAGTGTAAAACTAAATACTTTCTCTTTGTCTCAGTCTTCTGCTCGATAAAACCGAGGTGTCTGCATAACTAGGACACGTGTGTTTGTTTATGAGGATGTGAAATATGTGTTTTTATTAAAGAGAACAACACACTGGCCCGTGAAATCAGTTGCGGCTCGTGAAATGAAGCCCTGAAAACCATCTCAAGGTCGCCTCTGCGTTAAGAGACAAACGAAATCTTATTATGAGAACACCGAGATCAGTTCACTTTGTGCAGCTGTACAGAGCACATACACATCGTGCGTGTGTGCGTGTGTGTGTGTGTGTGTGTGTGTGCTGATGTTCTGTCCCTGTACGAGGAAGTAGACGCGTTACAGACCCACCAGGCTCGACTTCACCTACGGGCTCGTGTGCTCCGCAGCTGCAGTCATCATTGTCTCAGAGGCACTCATCAGCACATGTCACACAGGCCCGTTAGGGTTACAACAAACACCGTCAGAGCTGTAATTTATGGTCTAAAGCCTGTCACCTGAAGTAAACATCACCTGTCAGGTCTAATTTGGGTAAATGCAGTAAACATGCAGTGAATGAGGCAGACTTACAGCGAGAGAAGAGAAAACACAGGCACACTTGTGTGTAATGTCCAATAATGCAGTACAGACTTATTAATATCACCATCGCTAAAATGTTTCCTTAAACTGTAACAAACAAATTAGTTAATGGACAGAAAAGTAATTAGGTGGCTTATTGTTGTTCATGATCACCTAAACACCAACTGGTGCAAAATTCCGAACAGTCTCGGTTTTAAACAAGTATTTGCTGCTACATCTGTGCGTCAGATGAGACGTTACACTCATATCTTTGGGGGTTTTGGACTTTACATCTAACAACACAAGCGCCTTGAAGATGTCGTATCAGGTTTTAGATCATTATGACAGGCGCTTTTTCACTCTCCTCTAATGTTTCATAGACCCAGCTGTTGATCGAGACCTGCGTATGAATGATGATGGTGCGAATAATCGGTAGTCAGCAGCTCTGTTTTCGGTTTCATCCGTGGAGGAGCAGCCAGTGGTTAATTACAGCAGATCGTTTGTGGCGACGGTGTCACGGTGGGAGAGTGTCGGTGCGCCGGGTCTGTCGCCCTCCATTTCTACACCGCACGTTTTCAAATGCATCGGGTCAGGTGTCCCATTCAGAGCTGACGTGAAGTCTTACTGAGCTCTTTTGTCTAATGAAACGACCAACGTGTTGCAGCACCACTCGAAAACAGACTTATTTATAAGTAAAAGTCCCTCATTTGAAATTGACTGTAGTATGAATGTAAAAGTATCCATTATAGGCTGTCAGCATGGTATTGTTATACTACTGGATTATCAATTATTATTGGCATTTTAATGTTGGATTGCAGAGCTGTCTGCAGAGGTGCAGATGAACCCGCGCGACCTTTTTGGTTTTCCCTCGAGAATGCGCGCTGCAGCGACGAGCCGCTTGTAACTGCGGCGGGTACGGACACCTTTGTAGTGTTATTATGTCATTACTGTACGCGTACAGTGCCAGGTCTGTTTGGAGGTTCCTATTTAATGATGTCCTCAACAAAAGGTGAGGCCGGGGCGAAAAAAAAACAACAAAAAACGAACGCACACAAACGCAAGGGCAACTTGCGCTGTCTTAGTCATCCTGGAGGTATTTTTCACAAACATGCTGTCATCATGGCAGGGGGGCGGGGGCAGGAGGAGGAGGAGGAGGGGGGGGTGCATCTAGTTTTACCATCTTTTAGTGGGACATGATGCGTCTGTCTGTCTGTCCTCACCGTATTTATAAGCCTCCTCTGCTGTGAGAATTGATGGCCACGGGTTTAATGGTTTGATGGCAGGCGTGACATCATGCCGCTGATTTATCTATCGGCCAGACGCCGCTAAAGACCCTCCTGCTATTTTCATGGTCAAGTGTGAACAACACATCGGACACAATGAGACCCGAACGCGCCGTCACGGAGCGCTCCTTTACAGATGGAACGGATGAACTGCAGAAAAAAAAGAAAAAACTGTGAACCACAGGCGGGCTATTTGTTACTGAGCTCATGTCATTTGCAACAATCACGCCTCCTCTGAAGTGTGTTTTGATGGTTGTTACTCCACTTGGATGTCTGAGCTTAGAGAAAGAAAGTCCCACTTCACTTAAATCCAAGTTTGACACATGTACATAACAGCCCGTGTGACAGACGGCTCTGGTCCAATATGTAACCCGCTCAACTGAAGCCCCCTGCTGCGCAAACACTATGAATTGGATTTGTTGATTAAATGCGAGACGTCCCCTGTCAGTAAGTTCTCAAGAAACAACGTTTTCATATTCGTAGAATCTGGATTTTTCAATGTCACGGAAGACTTTTCGGCAGAGTAATTGAAAACGCATCAGCCACAGTTTGTCATTCCGCGCAGGGTATTTTTGTGTGTGTTTTAAATCGCGTCCAGCCGATATATCTATCAGCTGATATTATTAGCTCATATTTGTCTGTCGTGGACGTATCAGTATCAGATCTGTGTATTTCAGGTACGCGCAGACGTGTAAACAGCTTTATTATGAGCTATATTGCAGAAAATGTTTGGGTTTGTGTCCTGGTGTCGCTCCAGAGTTCCATCAAAAGGACTGAAATGAAATATATTATTTCAAAGTAACTTGTACATTTGCTGCACCAGCCCCTGTATCAGACTTTTTCCCTACTAAAATCAGTTCCACTCTCAAATATCTCGCATCTGTCAGGCACTTTATTTACATCTTTGAACGTGCGTCTCCTTTAATAAAACTTTCCAATGAAGAAATAAAAGACCTGTTAATTTCAGCAAAATAAAACCTAACTTCATATTGTATAGTATTAAACTATAAGTACAAAAGCTGTTAAAATATGTTTCACTCTCGTGTTTCACCGGTTTATTCTTTTTGAAGGTTAGAAATAATGCGTTTATTCTGTGTGTTCTACAGGTTTCCACGGATGATGATATAGAACAAAAATGACATCATGTCAAATATTAAAACCGCCTGAAAAAAAACAGAATGAACGTGCACAGATATGCAGAATAAACCGTCACCATTATGTTTGCAACGCACGCGCACGTCATGTAAAAAATTCAGTTGGGCCGCTGTGTGCTTCTAGGAATTTCAAAACGTCTGGCACACACACACACACACACACACACACACACACACACACACAGACACAGATGTGTAACGCAGATCAAAGGGTGACTCTGAAATGCTCAGGATTGATCTGATAAATGGGACAGTAATTCAAAGTAAATTATCTTCGGCTCAGCTCATTAGAGACGAGTCGCTTTCTCGACTACTATTGATTTTCATGCTGCAGCGTCCTCTCCCATCCCTCTTTCTCTCTGTCCGCTCACTTCCTTTTATTTCATTTCCCTCATGCGCTTCTTTTTAGTCTTGAATCTCCATCTCAGCCCCCCCCCCCTCCCTCCTTGCCTTGACCTTCTTTACATTCATCGCGCTGTTGTCCCGTTTCCCTTCCTATCTCTTCCTCCTTTCTCATTTCCTCCGTTCCTCTGCCTCTCTTTTCTGACTTTTTCCTTCTTTGTCTCTCAGTTTCCCTCCATCCCTCCTCTCTCTCTGCCTCTCCTTCCCCCCCTTTTTTCTCCCGCGGTAGTAGGCAGCAAATGAGTATCAGATGGTTGTAATCCAATACTTCAAATACAGCAGAAATGATGACTCGGGTGTTCTTCGCGCTCTCGTTGTGTGTGTGTGTGTGTGTGTGTGTGTGTGTGTGTGTGTGTGTGAATGTGTACGTGTGTATCAGAGACATTTTTTCTCTTTGTGTGGCCGTGTACACACTCCTCCCGCTACTTCTCCCTCTCTGCCCCTCACGGCTGCTCTCTCCCTCCTCTCGTTCCCTCGCTCCTCTGATGAGGGACGGATTTGACAGGGTGCATAATTCATATGCTTCCAGCTCAGTCGCAGCCCTAATGCCCTTAGTATTGATCTGTCTCAGCAAACACAACGCATCACACACATCACACACACACACACACACACACACACACACACACACACACACACAAAGACAATAGACACACACACACACAGTTACGCATTAAAAACATTTTCTAACTTGATTCTC
Organism: Datnioides undecimradiatus; assembly: GCA_008933995.1. NCBI lineage: Eukaryota > Metazoa > Chordata > Actinopteri > Lobotiformes > Datnioididae > Datnioides > Datnioides undecimradiatus. Next base: position 272,366 of record WARS01000011.1, read on the forward strand.
TGCCTCCCACTAATTCATTGCGTTCTGACTGCAACAGAGAAATGCATTCTATTGATTTTCATTTTATTTGTTTCCGTGTTTGTGTGTGTGTGTGTATGTGTGTGGGGGCTTATTGCGATAGAAATGTCTCCCATTAGAGCAAGAAGCCATTTTACAGACATCAAAAAATGAGGAAAGCTGCAGTATGATGTGATTATGTGCGTGTGTGCATGTGCGTGTGTGCGTGAGGCCAGTGGTTCACTTTGTGCTTTTGTTCTGAGTGGAGAGCGGTTAGACTAAGAAGAAACAGAGAGCGGGAGTCAGAGAAAAGACTGATGCAGTCGGTGGAACTTCCCCGGGCTTCGACCCAAACAAGACATTTCAACTTATTCAGACATTCCTCTTCTTGAGAAGCCTTGATAACTGCATGGACACAGAATAAAAAAGCTCAAAACCCTAATCCGGGCGTGAAACATGTTGCTGTGTAAGTGTAAGTCGTATTTTTGGATATTAAGGAGACACTCCTGCTATACATTTGGTGGAATTGAAGAGAAACAAAGAAGCTGATTGACAGAAAATGATCATAAATGTATAAAAAATGAATCTTTTTAATAATAAAAAAAAAGAAATCAAAATTGACGACAGGGACTTGATTTTTCTTTCCTCTCACATCATTGCAAACAAGCTTTTTGGTCACATTTTCACAGTTTCCTGGTGTCGCAGCTCAAAATGATGCTTGTTGATACACTTAACTCAAAATCATCCTGCTTTGGATCCTCCGTCCCTGCCGAGCCTCCACGTCTTCTGTCTGCAACACGTCAAGCGTTCTCTAAAAGGGATTTTCTTGAAGTTGTCAGAGCTTCCCTGCAACCACAGCTTCTGCTGTTTCCACTGGATGTTTAATATTCCCCATAATAATAAAGTGACTTTGACTTCATAGTGCTGAGCCCAGTAACATCATATGCTGCCTTTTCACATGGAGCTCTTAGCTTCTCGTAGTTCATTGTTTTGGTTCTCCAGCTGTACATACATACACTCCACATGGACACCAGTTTAACATTATATGCCATAAAGAAAAAATCTTCCTGTCAGCAAAATATGACATGTGGTTACATTGGCTTAAACTAATTCAAGCCAGTTTGAAATTCCCTTAAAATGGACTTTATTACACCTCGACAACTGTGCACTGAAACGTCTAGAGTCGGAATAAACAAGCGGCAGGCGAAGCGGCTTCAGAGACGGGAGTTCTCAGGAGCCCAAACACAACTACAATCTAATGAATTTTGGACCTGTGTAATGCTTTTAGTCTGCTAGATGTGCATCATAACAATTTCAAGGGCTATAGAATATCAGGGCTGTGTTTGGGAGTTTATTAACTTTTAATTAATTTGTGTTCTCCTTCTCTCTCTCTCTCTCTCTCTCTCTCTCCCTCCCTCCCCAGGCCTTTGTAGCTACAGGCACCAACCTCTCTCTCCAGTTCTTTCCCGCCAACGTGCACGGCGATCAGAGGCAGGTTCCCACAAGGGAGTATGTCGACTTTGACAGGGAGACAGGGAAGGTAGGACAAATGAAAGATATCCACCCTCTTCCTTAAATACACACACACACACACACACACACCCAAATAGACATTTCTCTCTTTTGCCGATCATCTGTCCCATGATCTGAGCTGTACCATCAGCCACAGCGAGAAAAGATTTCTTATTTTTGATTAAATGTGTTCAAAATCCATCTTAATTCCACATAAATGACAACTCCTCTTTCAGCATCGGCTAGATTTGGGAACATCTTCACCATTGCTCATCTCATCTCATGTCATTTCACGCTTTCACATGACTGCGTTTCGCCTGTCCAGCATTGTTTTCACACATCGCCACGTGAAACGACTCCAAAAAAACACAGCTTTTGGAGAAACGCACACGTCTCTGTCTGGCTTTTTGGTTTTCTGTTCCTCTTTTATTTTATGAAATGAAAATGTCAGTCCAGACGCCCACGCAAAGACAAAAAAAAAGAGGAAAAAGTCGGTGTGAATTTTTAAAGCCAAACGTTGGATTTCATCCTCCTGAACACGTGTGTCTGGGTATTCAGGTCGTGTGTGTTGACATCTAACATTTAGTTCAAGCCAGCCGCCCTTGACAGAACACAGATTGATTTGTGTGTCAGGCCGTACACACAGGTCCACAAAGACAAATTAAAGGGATCGGTTTGTAATCAGCTCCCCTTTGTGCGAGGCCTTTAAGCCAGTGTGTGCTGGGTATTTATTGCTCTGATGTGCTTTTCCAACAATCTCAAACCATCGGCGTTACCTGTCGGAGTGGTACAATCACTGCAGAGCTTTTTGTCGCACAACAGGATGTTGCTGAAAAACATTCTTCGCCCTGTAGTGCTCGTGCTTGATGAAGATCACAGCTGAACAACTTAAAGAGCCCAGAAGATGTTAGTTTGCCGCTGTCGTCAAGGTGATATCCACTGTACTGTACTGCGCAGTGGTGCTGCTGCTGTTGTGTTTATGTGTATGTTAATTGTCTCCCCTGGTGCTAAGCCTGGACTTTGTGTGTGTGAGTGTGTGTGTGTGTATGTCAGAGGGCCCTCCACGGACACTGGCTAGCTGAAATGAATGCTGGCTGGCGGCTCATTAAAAATGCATTCTGGGGAATCGATGGACCTCCATGCCCCAAGGCTGACGGACTAATCTCGCACTGTTAATTATTTAACACAAGCACCCTGATGTTTGGGAACACTGTGTGTGTGTGTGTTTATGCTTGTGCTGTTGGGCGTCGGGCATTTTGCAGAAGAGTTTCTGATGTGGTGTGTGTGTCAGACAAAGAGAGAAAGAGAGTTTGTATGGCAGCGACAGAGAGTTCGTGGTTGTGTGTGTGTGGGTGTGTGTGTGAGTGTGGGTGTATGTAAGACGATACCTTCTCCTTTGTCACCTCAACGGTGCTCACAGATCTATGAAGTTTTAATGAGGCTAGGAGTCTTCAATGTAAAGCAGTTTCACAGTGGTTCTGTAGGACTGAAGCCAAGTGCACACACACACACACCAATACAAACACGCACACAGTCTGAGGATTCAGACCATATTCATATTTTAGATTGAGAAACATAAGTTTTATCTGTATAACAGCTCAAAATAAGTCAGTTCACATTGCTGAAACGCTCTTTTCATGCAGCTCCAACAAAGACACAAGTTTACGGTTTCACTCTTGTCTTTTATGAAATATTCACTCACGCTCCACTTGCATAAAAGAGGACAGGCGAGTGCACAGTGCGGTTTCCTGAGTGCAACGTACAGTAAAAAGAGATATTGTTTAAAAGAAAGTGGACAACCTCACTCAGTCGTTCCAATGCAGAGCCTTTAATTGTGAACTGAGGGTACATTTTCTGCAGTGTTGCTCTACCACGATAGCGGCTTTCATTTCACACACACACACACACACTCACACACACACACACACACACACACACACACACACACAAACCGCCCTCTGATCCTGCCGGACCTCCCAGTAGAATACGATTGTCAGGCCAAGGCAGAGATCTTGTGTACGTTGCAAGTTCTTCTCTTAATTACTGTCACAGCTAAAGTGTACATGCATACACACACACACACACACACACACACACGTGTCTGATACTTGGTGATGGTTGTTACTCTTGCAATTGTTTTTTAATTATTGCCACCAACATGTTTTGTGGAACCGTTATTCATTTTATAATTAGATATATTTCTATTTCTCTGCATTTCGAGATCAATGGCCAACTGCAGCGTGCAACGTAATTGGACCAAAATAATAATGAAGTTTCTGTTGTTAGTCAGGGTCCAATATGAAGAATGTAAGAAGGATGGGACAGTAGCTGATTCAGACTGAGGTAGCAGGTTACTGTTTTTGCACATCGTTCTTTATTTTTATTACTTTTCCCCACATATTTTCTTTCTTCCAGCTTCCCTTCCTTTTCCTGTGTTTGTTATTCTTGTGGCATTTCAATGTACATCCACACTGCCACTCCTCCATCCCCTCCCGTCTTCGCTCTCTCCGTTCTTTATGTCCTTTACGTACATCCCCCGCTCGCTCTTACAATCTCCCCTCCTTCACTCGCTCCAGTCATCCCTCCGCTCTGCCCCTCCATTCTTCCCTCTCTCCCGCCGTCATTTCCAAACACAGTCGGTGCCAAACCAAAAGGGTAGCACAGCCAGGTTAAACTTGGCGACTGGATACAGTGTGTGTGCGTGCATGTGTGTGTGTGTTTGAAAGTCAGAGAGAGAGAGTGTAGAAGTCCAGGCTCTCAGTGTTGTTGCAGGCTAATGGGAGCCAGCTGTGGACGAGGTTAATTTTAGCATTAACAGCTAACTCACTAGCTAGCATGAACCCAGCCCTACACAGGAACTGTAGCATCGGCAGCTGGTTTATCAGCTGCCTTTATGGCAAGAGACTGACTTAGGAGTGTTAAACACACTAAAATGAGCTTTGTAGCAGAATTTGGATATTACTGTTCACACACAGACTGATGGCGACACTGTAGCTGGGATTAGTTTTTAAAGTCTCTTCTGGTAGTAGGACTCTTTCTGACTTTGCGTCTGTGTGGCATCCAGTTTCTCGAGCGCATGGTCTAACAGTGATGCATATTGTAGGATAAAACACGTTTGTATAGGATATTAGCAAACACAATTTATTTTTTAGACCCTTTTATATTCAGTTTTCTCCCTTTTCCCTTCAGTAGCTTTAAGATTGGAAAATATCTCAACACCTAGTGCATTTCAATGCATGTATGTGGATCATTGATGATTTGGAAGATTGGTCAAATTCTTCATCTAAAGGTTTCATCTGCTTTTAGAAATTACATGTTTATATTGTCGACATATTACTAAACTTTGCTGGGGGTGTTTTCTGAAATTCACACTGTAGCCCTACACACTGTTCTACTGTGTGATAATGTCTTTTTTGCTTATATCACCACGGAAATGCATTTTCTTTTTAAAAACTGCTCTTTGCAATTGTAAGTCAGCTCCCAGCTCCTCCTGTGGTTCTTTGCATTCAAGTCCTTGTTGGCTCAGTGTTTTGAAGTGTTCATTAACTCTTTGATCATTGACCAGTTTGACTGTTTCCATGGTGTCAAACAGGTCTTCCTTTTTCATTTTATCATGAATTTCTTGCCAGATAAAGAGTTTTGTTCTCGGCTTCCTTTGTGTGAAGAAACAGCCGTGCCTCTTTTATCTTTTAGGTAAAACAGATACTGGTCTTTACTTCCTTCCTGTCCTACGCTTCATCCCTCCAGCTTGCCTAACCCACCCCCACAGTGTGTGTCCATGTGCGTGTCTGAAAATGCAATGCATGCAGTCCTTCAGATTTACTCAGGGATGCATGTGTCGTGCTTTTTAAAAATATAGGTTTCTCCTTTTTATTGGCCGCACATGGAACCCTCAAGTTTTCAAGCCAACTGAGCAAAATAACATTGGAGGGAACTTGAGTGTGTAGCGCTGCTGGGGAAACATGTTAAGTTGATTAACATGACAGCAGCTCAGCGCGAGTTATTGCTCATTTTCATTACACTCCCATTACTTTTTACGCAGTGTCAGGGTGAAGAGGCTTCAACAGAGCTGTTTTCTCTGGCCCCAGACAATTTCTTCGGTCATGAAAACACTTGGAACTCGAGATTTGGTTCGGAAACTGGAAACTGGCTCCAGTACCAACGGTTTGCTGGTGGAAAAGTCATATCTGAGGATGTGACTTTAGATGAGGTTGAAACCACAGGAATTAGGAGTTTCACTGTTGAAGGTTGTTCCTGTATATGCATGTGTCCGTGTGTGTGCGCTCGTGTGGGTGCGTGCATGCTGGTGCAATGTACTGCGTGTACCCCCACATGCTGATGAGACAGTGGCGCCAGACTGAGCGCTAACCCTTTCACACACACAGACACATATCGAGCCTACACGCCAAAAAAACATACAAACATATAAACAGTAAACAAAACCAAAAACAGAGAGAAAAGAGACAGACAAAGATTAGTGGTTGGGGGTGAGGGGTGGTGGGTGGGTGGGGGGTTACGAAATGAGAAGCAGATGAGTATCTGTCAGTTACATGATGGAGAGGGTGGACTGTCAGGGAGGAGCTCAAACACAAAATCCAGGACAGAAACACACATGTGGCCGGGTTCATTCATTCTCCACTTCCTGTATGAACACAAGTTTTACTTTTTCACTTTTAAGACATTTGATGCAGACATTCACGCTCCTCTTGGTATGAATCGTAATCAACTTTTCAACCAACTCCGTCATCAGGTCCACATTTTTATTTGTTCATTACTTCAGTTTTATGACCAAATATGTGCAAAAACCAATGACGTCCTCGGCTACTCAGCAAATGTTGCATCCAAACCCACTAAACTAATGCAGTGAACATGGTAAACAAGCTAACAGCTAACTGTCAACATTTTGCATTACCACTGTGAGCGTGTTAGCATGATAGCTAGCATTTAAGCACTGAAGTGCAACCTAACATGGCTAAAAGAATACCCGGCATCTTGATGCTACTTTAAATTTCTACTTCTTCATTGTTCATAGAACCTCCATCACACTTTTGATGCTATTGCGGTCCCACAGGTAAGAGTTTAATCCAGATTAATAAGGATCAATCCAAATTTTGCAAATACGGACGTAGCTGTTGGTAACCGCAAATATTTAGCAGCTCTGCATGTCCACAAACTTACTGTAGACGTGCAGGGAAGTACGGGGCTGATCACTTACTTTTCTACTTTAAAGTTTAAATTCCTAAAATTAAATTAAGAGATGTGGCACGTGCATCCAGCCATCTGAAAAAAACATAACACTGCTAAAAATCTTTTTGCTCCTATCTGGTGAAAACACAGAGGCTGCACAGCACTGCTGTTTGTAGAAGGCAAGCACTTTCAAGGCAATCAATGCTGGAGCCAGATTCTACAGTATAATAATAGGTGCAAGATGTTCTGGTTTACAGACTATAGCAGATTATGATGTGGTGACTGCTCAGATCCTCCCACAGCTGCAGCACCAGTCCAGCCTGTGGAAAGCACCACATTCAATCAATGTTAAAGGATTTTAAATCTCAACAAGCCTCTGTCCCTCTTCAATTCAATGTCAGCCAAGTCTGTGTCTTTGTCCTTTTCTGTTTTTAAAGGTCAAGGACGAGAGAAATGTAGAGATTTCCTTACTCTTGAACTTTTTTTTTCAGCTTTTTGTCCTCCAGGCGTGTTTTTCCATTTGTGTTGTCCATAGATCTGGTCACATGTTGCCTACTCACAGCCTGCATCAGGGAGAAAATTAAAAAAGTTCTTGCAGATGACAGTGATCTCAGTGATCTCTCTCTCTCTCTCTTTCTTTCTCTCTCTCATTCACACACACACACAAAAGCCTCTAAAATCATTTTTTATCAGACACCTCTGTTGCCCTCTAATTTAGTCATCAGCTTTAAGCCTCCAGGACTCTCCTCTGTCACATGCATATCAACATTGTGTGTGTGTGTGTGTGTGCGTGTGTGTGTGTGTGTGTGTGTGTGTGTGTGTGTGTGTGTGCGCATTTGTGCGTGTGCACTCACAGTGTGTGGTGTTATATTTCCCTCTGAACGGAAGCTGTGCCACCAGTGCGTGACTTGTCAGTGACATCATCAAAGCCAGACCACTAATTGGTTCCCTCTGCTACTGCTGCTCTGCATCCAACTGTGTGCATTTGTGTGTGTGTTTTGTGTGGATGTGTGTGCATGCGTGTGAGTGTGTGAGTGCAGTTGTGTTTTACATCTTGTACATCCCGAGTTACTGTTCAGTACATTTTAATGAAGCTTGTTTAATTTAAATCAGTATAAGTGAACTTTCTTCTGAGCCTCACAGTCAGAGTCTGTTTAGAGACTTAAATGCACCACAAAACCTACAAAACGCACGCGCGCACACACACACACACACACACACACACACACACACAGTATAATCGTCGTCTCCTCCCACAGGGTTTCATATTTCCAGCTCCAGGCCTTAGATCAATGACCACACCCTCTCCCATAATGCACTGCAGCACACACAGACAGGGTCCTATGTTTATATGCTCATTGTGTATATGCCTACATAAAACATTGTGTGTCCTAGTGTCTTATGTAGGCATCATTTCGTTGTGCAGCAGAAAGTGTGTGTGTGTGTGTGTGAGAGAGAGAGAGAGAGGTATAAAACAGAAACAAGGTTTGGATAGAAAACTGTGTCTGAGAGAGAGACAGGTCAGTCTGGTGTGAAATCCAGCATGTGTGTGTCAGCTCCATTTCTCTATTTATAGTCCATCTTTTCCAGTAACTGTCTGCAGAGCTGAACTGAAGTATGTAACGCCACTCACCTGGACTTTAATTCCTGTATCTTAACTCCTGCTCCTCTGCTGTGTAACACAATGCAGACTGCTAGATGACAGTAGAATCAGGTTAGCAGAAAGGTTAGGCATGGCTATAAGCAAACCACAATTGCACCCTCACCTTAACTTAGTGTTTTAGTAGCCACATCAAACCATTTACTTAAACACCTTTGTGATTTCTGTGCAGCCTGTCACACTACCTGGATTTGAAAACACATTCAATGTAATCCAACTTGTTTCTTTTTAAGGTATTTGGAGGAAATACAGTTGATGTTTTGAGTTATGTTTGCTAAGTTTGCAAAAAAAACAAGATTAAAGGTACACAAGGTAATCAATATTTTTGTCATAACAATTAATGATTAAATTACTGTGTGTAAAATGTAAGTAATTCATAGTGATGGGTTCTCATGGACTAATTGCCTGATTTGGCTGCTCCTCTCATCTTTCCGAACTGTTTTAGGCTCTTTCAGCTGATTGTTTTGGGGGGGTTTTCAGCCTTTAACTACCACATTCATCAGAAAAGTGTCCAGTGGCAGTTGGCAGAGGAAAAAAAATAAAAACATTCATTGTATCCCCTCGCTAAACAGCATAGGGACGCAGTTCGTAACCAGCTAAAAAGCCAGATGTTTACGTCAGGACTCGGTGGAGACCAAAACAGAGCTAAAAGGCGATAGAGAGAGAATATTGGACAGGCGTATGACTTTAAATGAATGATAATGTTGCTGTGCTGTTGCTTTGGTTTGTTTGCTAACATGTCAGCAATCGCAACTGCATAAAATCTTCGAATGTCAGTGTTCCCGGCTTGACCTGCTATGGTGAGTGGCCAGAAAATGAGATAAACAGAAACCAGGATTGTTAACTTTCTTGTACATGGAACTTTTTTTTCTCTGCCCATTGAAAGTGTAGTTATATAATCTTTCTCTCTGTCTCTCTCTCTGGTTTTGTAACTCTATCTGCAGCCTGTGTGTGGATTTGCATGATATTGCCATGCCTGTGAAAGCCATAGGAACAAACAGTGGGTTTTTTTGGCCCTCCTGTGTGCACGGCGAGGACTTTGCATAGCAATGATGCGCATTGTGTGTCTACAGACTCGGACTCACTCAAGTCACAATGGAAATACAAAAACTGCCAGTGAACCAGAGAACAATTACTTAGCAATAGAAAACATATGACCTGACAAAAGTCTTCAGTGTTTTCAGTTCTGAACATGAGACGAGTGATAGAACTGAAAAATGAGACGTGAGTCACGATGCTTTGTTGCTGTTCGTTTGCTCGCAGCCTGTCCAGGGGTGCGGACTCGGTGAACGCCGAATAAAAACACACAGTCCTCTTGATTTTTAGAGAACGTGACACAGTATGAAAAGTTGCGACTTTAAGATCAGCTTGTGATATATTACCTCCCTACTCTGTGGAAGAAAACACTGTATCACAACAACAAGCTTGACATCAGCCGTGATGACCTGGCTGTCTCCGAGTGTTGTGTGTGCTTCACGTTGTTTTGCATCCTTTATAATTACAGGGTGGGAAAGCCAAAGAAGAGAGAGTGATCATGCAGCGGAGAGTACCCTGCTATTATATTTCTGTTGCTTTAGCAGCTGGTGCGTGCGTGTGTGTGTGTGTGTCAGACAATCGGTCAGTAGACGTTGCATTCAGCGAGGGATTAGGAACAGAAGGCTTGTAACGTGCTTTATCTCCACCTGCTGCTGTCGCACCTGAGACACACACACACACACATGCACACACACACACACAGATTCACTGATTATAGCTTTAGCTCCAGCCTCGTATATCACTTTATCCATATGTAGCCTGTTGTGTTACCTTGATCTCACCTTTTATTTTCCACAGAAAGAAAAAGTGTAATTTAGAAGTTTAAAAGTAAAAACAGCAGATTTTTTTTTTTTTTTTTTTTTTACTCTGGTACCTACTCCTTTAGCTTCTCTAGGCCTAGGCCACAGGTAACTTGAACTTCTTGGCGGTATTTTGAGATTTTTATGTGAATTTCGCATCATTTTCACTTACAGAGCGACATTTTTTTATGTCTGGGTGCCCATTTTGTTTGCTCTCGTGCCGCGGCCACACATGCATGCACACGTGCGTGCAGGTGACGGCGACACACATTCCTGCGTACGGTTCGACACCAAACCACTGACCTACATGTGGCAGTAACATGTCAAGAAACACACTGATGTGTCAACAGAGGCCGCGGAGAAGAAGAATGCAGGCGAGGCACGGATGTAAACAAGGCAGGATTTAAAGTTGGGGTTGTTTTTTAATTCAGCATGTCGGTTGGAGATCAGGGATAAACACAGTGTTTTAGTGACTAACCCTGAATGTAAACACACACTTGACTCACAGGAAAACACATTTTAAATCGTCTTTCAAGCAAAACTGCCAGTGGTTCCCTCAGTTCACAGTGATGAGGATATCCTCCTTGTTGTCTTCTCATTCGGTTTGGAGTTTTCAGTCAGATAAGTAACCTGATTAGCCAAACTTTACCCACATCACCCACCCCTCACCTGAACTACAGTAGTCCACTGTGTATGTATCCACTTTATACGGGCCTCGCTCTCTCTCTCTCTCACCTTTGTGAGATCCTATCCTCTGTTTTACTTGCTCTTTTATACCATCCACCAGAAATGAAAGCGAGTCTTTGCTCAACAAACAGGTTCATTGTGTGTGTGTGTGTGTGTGTGTGTGTGTGTGTGTGTGAGTATGTGTCAGTGTGCTGTGGAAAGGATGCATTAATCAGAAATGATTCATATGATGTGAGCGGCGAATTATTTTGATGCGGTTGCTGTTTTTATTTATTTGTTTGTTTGCTTTTTGTTTGTTGATGTGTAATTTCTTCTCCTACTGAGACACGAGGACATGGCGATGATGAGCGATGGTACTTGATCTGATCAGATACAAGAAAGGAAAAAATAGAAAGACAGAAAGAAAAAAGAAAGAATGATCTGAGCAGACAAAAAGAGTGAGAGCATGAGTCGTCTGTGACTGGCTGCTGACTCAGACGCACACACGTTTAATGTGCGAATAACACATACACTCATGTTTCCAGACACTCGCCGGAGCTCTTCTTTAATCTACACACACGCAGACACACACACACACACACACACACACTGATGTTGACTGTAACACACAGCCTCTGATGTAACATTCCTCTGGATAATAACATAATTGCTGCACTAATTCAGCTGGTGCCTTCAGTTCACACACACACACACACACACACACACATACACACACACACGGAGGGCAGAAGAGAAGAGTAGTAAAAAAAAACCCAAACATATAGACATTCATTTCATTTTTTTATGTTCTCAGTGTTTAAGAAGGAGGAGAGATTGTACCGGTGTTGGTGATGGAAGACTTAAGGAGGCGTCCGAAGCCTTTATGTTGTTTATTTCAATGTGTTTGAGTGTTTGTGTGTGTGTTCACGCGCCTGTGTGTGGGAGACAGACTGCCACAACTCACGAGACTGAAAAGACTGAAAACACAGATGCCCATTGTTTTCACGCCTCGTGGGCACTGGTCTGTGTGTGTGTGTGTGTGTGTGTGTGTGTGTGTGTGTGTGTGTGCGTGCGTACGTGTCTGTGTGTGCGTGCGCGTGGGCAGTGGGCAGTTGTGCTGACTGGATGGTTGGCACCGGGCTGAATGAGGGGCACTATGCCAACACATCCCTCTACATCTGCGTCACACACTGTCTGCCAACACACACTCTCTCTCTTTCTCTCTCTCACAGACACACACACACACACACACACACACACACACACGCACACACACACACACACACACACCCTGTGTAGGAAGCACTTACAGGAGCTTGGAGAGGTTTGGATCAAAAGGGGGAGATTTGACTCTGTGGCTGAAGGCCGGCTGTATCACTGTGCACGTCACGTCTTTGCTCTGAAGTCATTTTGGGTTAAAACAGAGGAAAATAAGCCCAGGGACAAATTTCATAGAAATCTGTGATGAATAACTGTAAAGATGATGCACAGTGATTCACAAGGCTGCAGCTGGTTGATGCTGTCATCTAAAATCCTTGCTGCTGTCAAAAGTCCGCATTCTTTTCAGAAACATGAAAAACAGTTTTGCATTTGGAACGTCATCCACAGACAACTGCAGAAAGGACGCTGTGATCCCAAGGCTGAATTAAACTATGAAATTTTTAAGCGAAGTCGAAAAGTCGCAATCAGCTAAATTTGGGCTGCGATGTTTTGCAATAAACTCATCACGTCTGCAGTGTCAGCCCATGTGACTGTCCACAAAAATGTGACTGCAACGTCCAGGACCAGGGTCACAAGACGAAATGGTGAAAGACTCCTCATTACATACATGACAAATTCAAATTGTTAACAGAAGGGTCCCATTCATCCAAAAGACACTCGCTCATTGGGTGCTTTGATGATGGTCTTGGGGTGTGCTGACGAACACGTCGCTCCGTAATCTTATTTAAAGGCTGCTGTGTAGTGTCTGGCCTCTAGTTGCGCCTTGGAGCCGTTATTCCAGGAGTGGATCTCAGGCTTTGTTTGTCTCATCCATGTGCACAACGACAAGCATGCGCACGCACACACACAGGTGGCGCAATACTTCTTCCTGCCAAGTCACACTGTCAACAGGTGGCAGCAGCTCACAAAGATATGCTCCAATGCTCCAGCAAAGGCAGAGAAGAAGAAGAAGAGGACCATGGGCAAACACACATGCACATAAATTAGGCTGGATTAAAAAATAAGTTTCACAACCCATTATAATATTTTTATTACCATGTGTTTTATTTGTGCTGAGAGAGAAATCCAGTAGTTTATGTCCTTTTATATTCTTTAGAAATCATTTTAAAATACAGAATGACGACCAGACACAGAGCATCATCAACTGCAGGCAAACAACACAATTCTCTCCACATGGTCTCTGAAACCAAAAGTAAGATGAGGCTTTACTAAACTTGCATGCAGTTTTAGAGTCCCACAGCGTGCTGCAGTGTGTGAGAGTTCCTCTGTGTGTGTGTGTGTGTGTGTGAGAGTGTGTGTGTCAGTAAATGGATGTGGGGGTTGACATGGTTCTCTCTCAGAGGAAGTCTGTGGTTGGACCGTTTCTACATATTTTCCCCTCACACACACACAAACGGACAAATACACACACACATACACATACACGTACACACACACACACACACGTTTTCCCTGTCAAGGCAAATGAAGCTTTCTTTTAAAAGCACCCTGCCCCCCCCACAGATGTTGAAGCCATCTCTCTCTCTCTCAAACACACTCACACACACACACTACTCTCTTTCGAACATAGACACACACACAGAAAAACATTCACTTGAAAATAAACACAAAAAACCCACAGTCTCTTGGAGTGCGGTCTCCCCTGCAACCCCGGTGCAGTGTGGGTAGCTGTGGTAAAAGAGGTCCCTGTGAGAGGCTGTCCAAAAATAGCCTGAGTAAAAATGCAGGAACGTGGAGCTCGCCCACTGTCACACAGAAAAATCCAGCCTTCTGTGCGTTTGTGTGTGTGTTTTATTTTGTTAATTTATTCCTAAATGCTTGTTTACATGGATAAAAATACCACCTGAAAACTTTCCACCCTGGGAAAAACAGACTGTGTTATACTGCCTCTCACTGTCTGTCGCCTCTCCCTCGTGGAAATCAGTGTCGTGGGAAAGAGGAAGACAATGAGACAAAAAGGGGGGAAAGAAAAAAAAAAAGCTGATTTGATTTTAGCTTCAACCTCATTACGTTTTTTTCAGTTCATACATCTTTGTTTGAAAGCCTACTCAGGGGGTTGTTTAGGAAAGTGCGTGCATGCATATTTTCTCAGTCTGACAGCAGTTACATGAAATAATTAGTTCTGAGGAGAGCAAATGAAGTTAAATTAATCAAAGCCACTCACTTCAGAAGGTATCAGATCCTCAGAACTGACTCCCCTGGGATTCAAAATGGAGATTTAACCAAGCAGTGAAGTTTCAATTCAAAACAATAAGCTGAAAGACACTAAAAGCTCTGTTGGGCTGAAGAAACCTGCCCAGCGCGGTGAGAAATCTCGTGAGTAAACCCATTTTCATGCAAATGATCGCGTGATTGACTGTTAATAAAAACAGTTCCTGGTTACTGGTGCGTTAAAATTGATCTCGTCATATCTGGAGGCAAAAATGACTGCACGGCTAGACACAGACCTGTACTGCAATATTTTGTGCCCCGATGCTGTATTGATACATGCAACCCCAAGTTGGATTTAAATTTTACTTTTACTCTATGCGATGTTATACCATCTCCATATTTGTTCAGTGACACAATAAGTGTACCCCATAATCGATTTATTGTGATAGTGGGTGCAGTCACAGTTTACAGTGCAGACGCAGTTCTAACAAGTGGGAATTTTGCAGATTTTTACAAGTGCAATGTTATTGTGACACAATCATAACATACTGACACATACTGTATCATCCGGTATTTCCCAATACCCGGCCCTAATTAATTACTCACTCACAGCTGGCCAAGGAGGAAAATTTTGGTAACACGGTTAATACCTGGCTGCCAAGGCCACAGTACTGATATTATACAGGAAAACAAAAGTAATATGCTGCCACGAGCTGTCTGGATGTTTGACACTTCATTAGAAGTTGTAGAAGAACTGGGTTGGTTAAAATGAAACAATCATCTTGTCCCGTAACACGATACATTTATTGCCAAAGTTTGAGAAATAGTTGCGTTTGGTCCACATCGCTGCAGTGTTTACCCACAGCAGCTTAGTCAGACAGACAGACAGACAGACAGCTAACTCTAAACAGAGAAATGGTTCTGCAATCCTACACACGTACACATTCCCTCACCTCAAAATACACACACGCACACAGTAATATATTTGGTGCTTACATTGCAGCCCTCCTGGCATCGAGCCATGGTCATATAATATAACCAGGAGTTGAGAAAGGGACGAACTGTGACCCTCCTCTGTCCATGTTGCTTTATGTGAGTTAGAGGAAGGAGTTAATAGAATGTAGTAGGTAAACAGCACTACTCCCCGTATAATCACCGCTCACCCTCCAACTATCCTGTTCTCCCTTTCACAAATAGGCAGCAGCACATAGGGTCAAACAAGACCCATTCTTCTGCTGATCGGCTGATGTTGTTATGTATTTATTTAGTTATTATCAGGCTGAAATGAAGACACGGCAGAGGTGGAGGAACATGACATTTGCATGAGCACGAGATAAGTAAAACAGGAGAGTCAAACAGACTGAAGGCTAAAAGACCACAATGTCATATTTTAGCTGTCAGTGTGTGAATGAAGCAATTGAGTAAGTCGCGCACCCTGAGCAACGGCCATTAATACCAACACACACGCACAAACACTGAAAAGAAAATTGGTTCAAGCCCTATGATATATACAATATTTACTTTGGATCAGCGTGTCTCCACTTAGTCCAGCACAAATGCTTTCTTTTTCATGCAACAAGGACTGCCAGCAGCCGTCCAGCAACAGCAAAGACCCAAAGACAAACACACACACACATCTGTAAACTTATGTAGATATGTGCTCATGTATGCTGACACGCTCATGTAGATACACCATCCTCAACTGATAAGCTCAACTGACATGCACACATATGTAAATGCTCTTCTGTGTGTGTGTGTGTGTGTGTGTGTGTGTGTGTGTGCATGATTTACTGGTCCTCAAAATGGTCCTCACACTCAATTGTGCTGAAAAGGTTTTGACGTAGTCGGCGGTTTTTCCTCTTTCACAGCAGCAACAGTGGGGGGAGGGAGCAGATTTCCCAAACACAGAGCTTTTTATTATTCTGGAGAAACAGCTGACGGTTTCTGACTCCAGAATTACAATTTTATATATAACTCAAGGTCATGTTAATCTGCTGCTTTTCTCCGAGGCTAATGTACAACTGGCCACGTTTTTGTTTTTTTCCAAAGTCACAAGAGACCGGGAATCAATCTTGTCCGGTTCTGGAAAAGCATGAGATCACCAGACGTTTTGTCTTTTTGTTTTCATCATTCTTGTTTTGACATCAGAGGGTTTTAAACAGTACCAGCAGAACAAACGTTGAGTCTCACCCAAGACGCATGCTGGATAAAATGCCAAAATACTGAACTAATGCTAAGTTTCAAATCCACTGCTGTACTTAAATACACGACCGCATTCCAGTGATGTCAAAATGAAATGAAAAGCTTTAATGTTGCTTTCTTTTTCTTTTTCTCCTTCCTCCCAGGTCCATTTAAAGGCCCCAATGATCTTGAATGGGGTGTGCGTGATCTGGAGAGGCTGGATCGACCTACAGAGGCTGGATGGGATGGGATACCTGGAGTACGACGAGGAGAGGGCGCAGGTAACGCACCACGTGTGAAAGCAAATCTCTGTCCTGTTTGTTTACAGGTCTCAGGAAGTGTGACAATTATATGAAACCTTGTGTGGTTCAGAGGTGCAAAGTTTGATAAAACTGCCACAAGTGATGTCACTCGAGTTCGCATCAGTTGAGTGTGAAGCTTTCTGAAAATGAAAAACATTTGGGGGTGACCAACAGCCCAAGGCCGCATTAACTGAGACTAGCATAACCCACCCAAATCTAAGACTTGGTTAATAGCCTATTGGTTGCATTTTGGGAAATGTAGGCTCCAGGTTTTGACAAGGAAGAGTAATACACACAATGGAGATTTTAATTCTTTTTAGTAAGCGGTCCATCATGAGTCCTTTAGAAGTGCACACTAATTTGCTGGAGTGCTTCTTTAAACCAATGTAGTCTCATTTATCTGTCCTTGTATCTGTGTGTGTGTATGTGTGTGTGTGTGTGTGTGTGTGTACACAGCATGAGGACGCTTTGGCCCAGGCAGCATTTGAAGAGGCTCGACGCAGAACCAGAGACTTTGAAGACAGAGACCGATCACACAGAGAGGATCTAGAGGTGAGAGGGCACCGTACAAAGTGTTCTTTATAGACTGATGCTGGCCATCAGCTGCAACCTAACTGCTTCCTCTGGAGACCCATGTTAGCCTTGCAAAGCCAGTCCTCAATGTCCTAAATTCTGATTTTGCTACATGATTCTAGCGTGGACAGACGCTCCCGACAGTCTGTAAACTGTGAGTTTTAGAAGTTTTGGTTTACAGATGAATATTACACTCTCCACCCTCCTCACGCTTGTCAATTCACTGTTTCACTTGAAATCTGTTGCACCTCTGACCACAACCATTTTCATGGTTGGGTGTGGTCAGAAGCGTGCTCCACTGCACCAGTAAATGCACCCGACAGTGATGATTCAAAGGCCACACCTGGAGGACGCTTCTGCATCATCAGAGGACGACAGAAAGAAAGACTCTCAGCCTTTGTTCAGTTACTTTGAAAAGTAAACATTTACTCAGGGACCAATCAATTCTGGAACATTTCCAGAGCAGGTTTGAAAGTGGAAGGAAGCTTACACGTCCAGATCTGTGTGATGAAGACGTTTATCATTTATCGTTCGGCTTCTTTGAAATGACGCAGACAACAGTCGAGCCAAGTGAAATTTCACATTTGTGCGCTGGCTTTGCAAGGTGAGACGCAACCCAACTGGAAATTTGCAAACGGCATCTTCAGTTTAACACATACATTGATCTTACACGTGCATCATCCCAACAGCTTGCTACGAGGACAGTTTGTATTTTCCACTCCAAAAATGGTTCGGCTCTCTAAAATAACAAATATTAAAGATAAATGCTGATTAAATTTGTTCCACATTTATCATAATTTATCAAAGCCGCAGAGTCAAATTTCCAGTTGAGGTTTCTTCGCTTAGCGCTTGGGGTGGCTTAGAGTTGTGTGATGTGTGGTTGTGTGCTTTAAGTATTCATGCATTGAAGTAGTATTTTTACAGTTTAAATCATAGGTTTAGTGCATGATCAGTTAGAAGATAAACCTAATCTGATAATTGATTTGATATTACTGAACTATTGAATGACTGATTCAGTTTTGTCAGGTGTCCCGAAAGCCTCAGAGGGGAAAGTAGTTTATTCACTTCCTGCTGCAGATCACAGAAACATGACTTTGATTTGATGAAATGAAGCAACGTCAGAAATTGTCAAATTCCAAATCCAGAAACGTGAAGATTTGTTCTAAAATCGCATCTTATTTGTTGTATTTGTGTTGCCTCGATGTCGTACGTGCGCCCAAATTCAGATTCACAAAATTTCCATGCTGTCGCTTTGAATTTCAAAATCGTCCCAAATGGGTTTTTTTTAATGTGATAAAAGACAAACTCACTTTCCCAGCAAGGCTTTGGGGAGATCAATGGCATCCTTCCTAAGTTGACGCCCTACGAATGAACCCCAAATTGTTTATTTTTTAGGACCCTGTGGTTTCTAAAATCTGGGACTGATGACACACAGACAGACAGCCAGCAGAAAAGAACAGGGTCTGTGTCCTTCACTTCTCACCATCTATCACACTGTCATGCACTAAACCACCCTGTGTGTGTGTGCGTGCGTGGTTGTGTGTGCGCATGTGTCCACCTGTTTAATTTATGTACTTGCATTCCTGTGTGTGTCCATTGTTTTCCGTGTGTGCGTGTCCGTGTGTGTGTCCGTGGCCACTGGCAGCTTGTCTGAGTGTTTTTATTGTCACATATGTGTGTGTGTGTGTGTGTGTTTGTCTGTGAGTGAGCGTGTGTGTTAGTGCGCGTGTGTCTGTGTGTGTGTGTGTGTGTGTGTGTGTTAGTGCCCGCATGCGTGTGTGTCCATGAATTTGCATGCACTTCTAATGAATGATATGACTGTAATATCTGCTCATGCTTGTTTAATGCTTGTGTAGCGTGAGAGACAGAAAAAGCGAGATGTTACTATTTCATGGCTAGTTTGCACAATCACACACACACACACACACACACACACGTCAAGACCCACCACAGCTTTGCAGCACATGGTCGTGCAGAAATTAGAGAGAAAGGAAAGTCGGGAACTCTGCCCATGAAGAGAACAGAAGGGGGTGAGCAGCACAGATGAGGAGACAGGAAAGCGGAAAAAGAAAGAGAGGCATTTATTGAAGGTCGTCTTTCATCTGACTGATCTCATGTTTCTTCCCTGAGGCTCTGCGAGGAAAAGAAAACCTCGTGTCTCCTGCTGAATCAATATAACATCACTTTCCCTTAAAAAAAATCCATACGCTCTGTAAAAAAGCATTTCATTTAGCATGAAAAATGTTTAAATTCTGGCTAAAGGTTATATTCTGGTCCAATACTTTGCAGCCATGTCTTTTCCATAATATACCTCACTTCTTTTCAGTGGCTATTACATTCACTATTCAGTTTTCAGATATGTAAAATGACTGGAGACTTCTCTAACTTCTGTCAGCAGCTCTGCAGTGCATGTCCACAGCTCTCACTGCAAGCTGAAGCAATTTCTCTGGAAAACTACTTTTCCTCTCTATCACCAGTTACGTCCTCTTATCAAACGCATTTCTTTGCCTCACTCCCTGACCTTTCTGATGAATGCACAGAATCAAAACACCAAAGAAGCCACATGGTTGGGGTTTTTTTCTGACTGGGTCTGCGCGGCGGCTCTGCCACGATGTCATTTCAAAGTTTAAGTAAGTTTTTGAAAGGCTTTCACTTCCTACGATACAACCAGATGTGGTCCACTCTCAGAATTCTGGATTTCCTCCTGTGACAAGATTCATTAAAATGTGGTGATTCACACCCTGGAGACATCATAAGCTGAGAGCGGTTTGGTCATGCCAATAGCAAACATTTTAAAATGTGTTACTAGAAGAACAAAATCCTGAATGAATTCTGCTCTTTTTACAGTTTATCTGGCTGATTTTCATAAACTAAAGTCCTTTACATATTCCGTATTCAAGACCAAGTAGTGTAGAAGAATATACACGAGCATACAGTATAAAGGCTTCACTGACTTTACACATATTTTTCTAATTGAGTACTTAGTATTTGTTTATTATTTTGTTATCTTCCTGCAGTGTGGTGGTTACGTCTGTAGAGTGGGAGACAACAGAGACAACGTTAGTGAAAAAAACAGCCTAATGGTGGATTTGGGACAAATTAAAGGGAGTTATTATTTGAAAAATCCTCATCAGCAACAAAATACTTCTATTGTGTGTCAGAGGATTAGAGATGCAAATGCAAAACCAGTTTAATCACCGAATGCCTGTAGGAAGCAAATTTAAGATTAGCCGGAATCAGCAGTCACAGTGGCTTCCTGCAGATCTGCTCCGAGCTGTTTGTTTGGGCGTGACTGGCGAACATTTCTGAATAGCTGCACAGATTCGGCCTCTGCATTTCTGTGGTCTGAACTCCACCTCTCCTTCTGTCTGTCTGTCTCTCTAATGTTCCCTGGTTAGCTGGTGATCTAGTTATCTCTCTTGTCCGCGCGGCGCTTCACTCGAGGGCTTCGCTTCTTCACTTCCGCCAGGAGAAAGACGGAAGCCACTAAATTTGGGGTCTTGGCGTGTTTGTCGCGTAGTATGAAGTTAAATTTAACTAAAGCATTTCATCTGTATTTCTGGTCTCTAGCACAGTTTGTTATTTCTGCTGTAAATCTGTAATGATTGATGAGGCGTCCAGAAAAAGGCAGAAAAGTGGTTCACTAATTTACAATCAAGTCTAGATCTCAATCTGTGGATTAAACCATTATCAGTAATGCATAAGGCAGGTTTTACAGGTTATCACTGGCCGTGCTGACCTGCCATATGGCCGATAAAGATTAGATTTTAACCAGTACTGCTGGGGAAAACGATGTCACTCCAGCTTCACGTCCATTCCTTTGATTCGCTTTGATTACAGTAAAGCCCAGCAGAAAAACACTGCTGTCTTTTTCTTCACTGCTGCGCTCTCCGAGTATGAAGCTGTTTCCCCTTCAGCTCCTCAGCTCTTGTCATTTCGGCAGATACAACGTTTTTTTCATCCCAAAGCAGTGATGTTCCAGTCATTCAAGGTCAGAAGGTACCTGTCAGGATGATGGATGGAGAAGTAATAGATCGAGAGAAACTGTGCCTTTTAACTCACTCGTACACACAGACACACACACACACACACACACACACACAAAACCCTCTCAGCAGAAAGAGATTTGGTGGTGAATGATGAGCTGGCACTGAAAGCATTAATATATCATTAGTATTGATCGCCATCAGACCCCCTGCTTTGACTTACATACACACACTCTCACACACACACACACACACACACACACACACACAGCACTCAGAGACACATTCAGATACTGTCCAGGCACATATGTGCACAAACTCGCAGATACAGCAAATCTGCTCTGACTTTACCACCACACACACACACACATACACTCACACACAGACACACACACACACTTCTCCAGTATTGAGTTGTGGTTAAGCAGCCTATAGTGGCCCAGCAGGCTTCCATCTGTACGTGGATCAATACAGAAAGCTCTCCGGCCCTTATGATTAGCAAAGACCACTCCCTT
Organism: Datnioides undecimradiatus; assembly: GCA_008933995.1. Taxonomy (NCBI): domain Eukaryota; kingdom Metazoa; phylum Chordata; class Actinopteri; order Lobotiformes; family Datnioididae; genus Datnioides; species Datnioides undecimradiatus. The sequence goes on from WARS01000011.1 coordinate 294,152, forward strand.
CTACAAAGACAAACACTGCACGACTATCGGCCTTGATGCTGCAGCACCAGTGGAAACAGCTGACAGCTACGCTCACAGCCAAGAGCTGCTAAGTTTTTATCTCACACACTCAAAGTCCTCTGGCTTCACGTTCACATTTCCACATGGTGGCTGTTGTCACATTAGTCGAAGATCATATTTCAGTCTCATCACCTCAATCAGTTCATTCTCGAAACAGCATTTAGCTAACAAATAACTGAGCGTCTGGTAAAATGAGCTGAAGTCGATGGGCGTAACTAATCACATGATTGACTGCCGCATGCCGTTGCAATAATTGCGCGAGGGAACTGTTAATGTTATTAGCTCTACCTGTGCCTTTCCTGCCATGACAAGTCAAAAAGTCAGCTGTCTACAGATCAGATTCCTTTGGGAATGATGGAGAGTAAAGACAGCTCTGATGCAACGATGTTGTCATAGTAGAGATTGACTGATAACTGATTTTTTGGCCACTTGGGGGCGGCAGAGCAAAGCTGTAAATACACTGACCTATCAGCACCTTTTAAGGCGTTATGGCTAACATGTTAGCAAACTGATTATTTATAACACCAACCTTAGCTTCCATTTACAGATTAATTTCTGGCCTCATGGGTGAGTGTACATCCAATATTCACGCTCCCTTTAGCTCTGTCTTTGGTCTCCTGAGGGAGGTATCTGACTCATTAGCTGCTAAGTTCTTCACTGCGTTCAACAACAAAATATCAAAATTATAAGGGCAGAAATACAAAACAAGGGAAATGAGTTGAAGCTCATTCTGAAGGTCTGAACGATAATTTTCATAAGTTTTTGCATCACGTGCAATTGTAAGCATGAAAATACTGTGAAAATAGCAGCTTCGGCTCAGGATTGGCATTGACAGCACTTGGTTATGGTTCAGGAAGACTGTCATCATAATTTGTTATGAAGGTTCACCATTTATTGTGAGAGACAGACAAATCACACATCGATCTCTATATACGTTCTTTACATTACCCCCTCACCACTCGTTGCCTTGGCAGCTGAATATTGGCCGTGAACAGGCCGCAGAACCGTCTCATATGAACTGAAGTCGAGAAACTGTGCTGACGCAGTTACAAGCACAAGACTTTGCGCATATTGAACGACCACGAGCCGAGTTCACCGTGAGTCCAAAAGTCACGTCATTCTAGTTGAGCCCCTCATGAGTATTTGATAAAGCAGCAGAAAGCTTTTCCAGAGGGGGGGGGGCAGACACAAACTGGAGTCAGTCTGGCTGTGAGGAGTCAAAATGGTAGTATGACATACTGTATGTGCGTGTGCATGTGACTGTGTGTATGTTGCTATTATGGTGAGTCATTGAGATGACACAAACTACATTCCTGTTGACCTAAGCAACCCCTTTACTATCTCTGTCTGCATTTCTGTCTGCTCTGCTCTCTGCCTCACCTCTTGCCGCACTTTGTCACCTCCCTCTCCTCCAATCTCGCCTCCCTCCCGAGCTCCCCCAGCTATCACCTCAGTGTAAACATATAACCACAAGTATTTTTTTACAGCAGGAGCGGGTCATGCCACGGGCTCACAAACACACACGCACACACACTACACCCAGTCATGAAATATATTTAAAAGTCTTGTCATGCTGATGGCTTCTAATGATGACCTAATGATCTACGTGTTGTGTGTGTGTGTGTGTGTGTGTATTTATCTGTGTCATACAGCCTGCATGTCTGCCGGTTTATCTGTCTGTCTGTCTGTCTGTCTGCCTTTCTGTCTGTCTGTCTGTCTGTCTGCCTTTCTGTCTGTCTGCCAGCTACCTTAACTAAAATATCAGTGAAGTGTATAAACAGCAGCACTGAGTCTTGTTATCATACAGTTCTGTGGCTCCCTTTAGTGACAGTATGTGGAACTGCAACCCCCCCCCGAACCAAACTTAGTTCAGTTGTTGGGTTACTTACCTTCAGAACCCAGGGAGGTGACATAATATCTGAATTTACCTTTAATGAGCAGTTGGTAAATTTTTTAAAGCGTATAATTACTGTAGCTGCTCCTACAGAGGATTCACAACTAGTTTACAAACAGTAGCTCCTTCATAACACAGTATAATGAAGTTATATTTATTATTAAATCTGTGCCTTCACCCTTTAAAACTGACATAATTGTGTCCCTGCAATTAATGTTATTGTATAATTCTTGTAAGACAATGTGATAATATTCTACGCACAGTATAAAGTATTTACATTTATAAATGCTAAGACTAATGGTTAAAAGATCCATTATTGGTTTCTTGTAGATAGTGCTTCTTAAAGCTGTTGTTTAGTGTCAGACAACAGTTTGAGGGCCATTTATTAACTGTTTCTGTACAGCTTATAAATGCTATGTTATATGTTATATTTAAGAAAATGTCTTTTAAAAAGGTTTAATAGTGTTATCCAATCAGTAAACACCATTTTACCTCACCTCACTGGTTTAAAACTGTTACCGGTGCTTTGTTATACACGTTCATAGTTGAAAACTGTACTTAATTTATTCTCTCTTTCTCTCTGATCCCTCTCTTGCTGTCTCCTCCCTGTCCTCTCCTCTCTTTCCTTCCCTCCTTCATCCTTCCATCCCTCTCTCTCCCCAGTCCAGACGACAGCAGGACCCCAGCCCTGGCTCAAACATGGCCAACGCTGACGTTGAACACAAGATGCGCTGAGGATGAGGATGAGGAAGTAAAGGAAGGAGGAAGAGGAGGAAACCAGGGCTGGCCGTTCATTCACTTTCAATGCAGTCAACTGAAACAAAATGTCAACTGAAACTGCAATTGTAGACCAGTTGTTCAGCAGTATTTCCTAACAGGTTTGATACGACCGTTTTCACACGCCAAACATTTTTGAGATATTTGTAGAAAACAACACGCTTTCTGAATTTGATTGAATTGAAAGTGAAGCAAGCCGTTGAAAGGAAGGATATTAAGGCTATGAACACAACAGACCTGGGCAAAAAGTACATTAATATATTTAAATAGGAGGAAGGGATATGAGATAATTCAGCATTATATTCTGAAATGGGATACCTCCAGAGTCAAGTGAGTGTTTCAGACAATTAAAGTAAAGTTCAAGTCACTCAGAAACTTTGATATTTTTTATCCAGGTCTTCAAGGATTTGATGAATTGGTTGTAGTTTTAATTACCAAAAGTATAGTTTCTATCAATACAAGATGTTGAAAGTAGAGAGGTTACAGATGTTATTAAGGAGGGGAAGAAGAAGAAGAAGCTAGAAGGAACAGATAGAAAAGAGGTTTGTCTGGCTCAGGGTCTCGGTCAGGGCTCATTGGTCAGGATCACCAGTAGAGCATGTGTCAAAAGTGAGGCGTTGACAGAAGAGAGATTCTGCATTGTTCAGTGTTGTGAACTTGTCCTTGTTAACCCGCACAATGCCGAGCTCACTTCCTGAAACCTGCTGTTTTCTTAGACCAAAGTTCACTTTGCTGGAAAGGGAGGGAGAGGGGCGGGAGGGGGGAATGAGAGAAGGGGGGAAACTGAGTTGCATTTAAAAGGGGGGCAGGTGGGCGGAGTACATACAGTCAGGAGTGCGCCAGGTCGGAGGGTAAAGAAGTGTTCGCTCTGCTATGATATTAATAATATCTTAAAAACATCACGACGATGAGATGCCCTGACTATAAATCACAGGTTATGTAGCAACAGCTCAAGGCGAGACAGTCACCAAAGAAAACTGCTGCAAACTCTGCTACCTGGAAGAGGGGACGGGGAGGGTTGGGGTGGAGGTGAGGGGGGTCAGTTCAAACATCCTTCGTCTTCTGAGGGGTTTTTGCACTATGTGATACAATCAGTCTTGTTCCCCACATGGATTTTCTGTTTATGCATGAAACCAAACACAGGCCTACCTATGTTTTCTATTGTTCCCTATGCAGCCTATTTATCACGTGAGCACTCTCTTTGAGAAGGAATAACTGGGTGATTCAAGGCTATTTCAGCGTAGAAGCAAACAGCAGCATGCACGACAGGACGTGCACGTCATCATTTTGATCTTGAAGTGGTTACCTGTCATTCTGGCCCTCATCTTTCAGAATCTGTGCATAGAAAAAAACGTGTAGCGACAATTTTGAATATTGCAGAAAACTAAGGAACGTTTCAGTGAAAAACAAAACACAAAAAGCCATTTGAACATCTGAAAAGTGCATTGCTGCAAAGCTGAGAACGGGTCTTTTCCCTCAATTAATGAGAAGTCGACCTTTTGCAGGTGCATGGTTTTTCACTGGACAGCAGTGATCGGTACATTAGCATGCCACGGTTCAAATGGATATCAGCCGAGACGCCAGCTCACAACATATCAGCTAACAGTGAAGTCTGTCGCATCAGTTACAGTCAATCTATTGATCGATCAATCACCCAGATATTCCTCATCATGAAAGGACTGTAAAAACCTAAATACAGTTTAAATGCTATTCCCTGTCCTGTTACAGCACTAGTGTAATGAAATGGTATTTTATTTTTTTGTTATCTTATCGATTTGTTTGTGTGAAAGTCATGATGTTTACTTTTTATATTACTTCTCACCTCTGTACTTTTTTTTTTTTTGTCCATCTTTCAGCTTTGTTATGAGCTAGTCGTAGCAGCGGTAGGCTATTTTATGTAAAGTTGAGTTGAAAAATCGCAAAATGTCTCCAGACATTTGGGAGTTTTGAGGACTTTTGTTGTTTTTGTTTTTCGTCGTTTCATGTGTTTGTTTTATTAATGTTATTTTTATTTTTTGGTTTTATTTTTTTAAGGAAATCCACTTCCTGGTTTAAATACATTGAATGTGGATTAACTCAAGTCCTGATATTAGGCGATATAAATGTTTTTATATTGTGCAACTAGAAGCTCATTTCATTTCCTAGTGTGTTTTACATTTAGTGCACTCAACGGTTTTACTATCTTATTATAACCAAGACAAATGTTTTTGTTTATTCATGCTTTTCCTTTCTTCTCAGTCTGACGTTAGATGAGCTTGACACAATTTCAGAAGCCTCGGTAATATTTTTTTTATCCATTGATAGCGATCGATGTTGTTTGTAACATTTTACAAGAACTTTTGGAGTAAAGAAATGTTGTTGCTAAAAATAATAGATGAAATTGAAATAAAAAAAAGCAAAGCGAAAGCTCAAACACGACAAACTCGATGCTACAGAGAGGTTGCATCATTTTCAAAAGACCTCAAGGTGCAAAAGAACTCAAAGGAACCGTTTCAGCTGCAGCGGTAACAGAGTTTTGAGTTTCCTTCAGCCTCATTAACAATATCTCACGTTTTCTCCAAATTATCGCGCTCAGGGTAGAAACAAAATACACACGGGGTTTGGATGTGGTTGATTGTCATGATGAGTATAGTAAGTTCCTCATTGACAGCCTTGGTCCGCTTTTCTCCCACAGAGATTAGAAAGCCTTGGGAAAAAAAACCTCAAATCTTTCAATTTTTTTCTCGACCCTGTGACTCTCTGCTTAATCAGTTCAAGAATGTGGAAAACATACTTTCCGTCTGAGAGCACCTCCAGCGTGATAAGAGGTGGATTCTTGTGACCGAGTTTGAAATTGGTACATTGAAAGGTTCAGCGGATGAAACGCAGCAGGGAAGTGGCTTTGAATGAGGAGGTGGGTGGGGAGGACAGAGGAGGACAGTAGAGGACATGTGGGAGAATGAAATGAGGGTTCAGGTCATGTCTTAGATTTACATGCACAGAGGCTGTAATTCTTCGCTAGCATCTGGTGTTTGACATGGTTCAGAACTACAGATCAGGAAGCTACAGCTTTGGTGCCAGCTGCATATTCATGATGAAGATCGGTGGAAGGTGACAGAGGGTGCAGGGTTAGCGCTGGGTGTAAACTAACACAGAGGTGAGATGTAAGCGTAAGTTTGGGATGATGTTGCCTGGGTTGTTTGGGCTCTCTGTAGGTTTTTGGAAATCTGTAAGTCATTAATCAGTTGGTTATGTCTGTTCCGTAGCTAGACAAACAATCAAGCTGTCAGACAAATCTTAGGCGTAACATCACCCATGGGTGCTCTCTTATTTCATTGGATTTAAATTGTTTTGGGTTAAGAAACATCAGAGAGTTGTTTATTATAAATGACAAACTAAATCAAATTTTCAGGTTCTAGTTAGGAAGTGACAACGGTGCTGCATCCTGTCCCCACTACACCCACCCATTATGCCATTATTTTGATAGTTCCTCATGTAAACGACTTAGCTGATTCACCATCCTTCAATTTTCTTAATGCAGGCATTAAGGCAAAAAATAAAACACAAACATTATCTTTCTTTCTTTCTTTCTTTTTTACCGTAACTGTTTATCTCCTTTTTTGTTTAATTTATTTATACTTTGGTTTTATTTAGAGATCCAAAGAGGAGCTCTGTGATATTTAGTGGCTTGTACACACTCTCCAAGTTTCTCTTTCCTGTGTGTGTGGTCTGCCTTTCCCTCTGTTTCAGGGTTGAGCTTGTCCTCTCGGAGGATTCTGAAATATGAGATTCAAAATGTTGGATGTTTTTCATAATAAACATGTATGAATTCTTGTATTTGTTTCTGTTCTTGGGGGAAAGTCTAATCGGTCAAATAAGTGAGCCTATGAGGCCTTCAGTTGGCCTTTTCACACCAGATATTTTGAGTTGGACAAAGTTCAGCACTAACACCGTGGTGGCCCTGACACTGGTCATAAATTGTATTATTGAAGCCTGAGCCTTTCTTACTGTGGCATGTCAAAATGTCAAATTTGAAATGTCGTATTTTAAATCAATTGCTTATTTTTTCATTATAATCAAACATCCAAGGCATATATGCACTGAATCTGAAAATATCCTCATTTTACTGAGCCTGTACATTAACATTAAACTTTTTGGAATAATCAGCACAACATTTTGGGTGAAACTGGAGATAGCACTGGAGAATTGCAATAACACTGTCAACTCTACGGACATTGTGTCTAGAAAACGATGTTGCTCTGAGGTACTTGAATTTTATTTTTTTCATCCTCTGAGTTCCACAAATGAAATCGTATTCATCAACATTTTATCTGCGTGGCGGCAGAATTCTCAGAGACAGATTTCCACAAAAAATCAAAAAGTGACCGAGGGAGATCATTACTAGAAATGCATAATATGGGGGTGAGATGTTTATTCATTCTTTTTGAGGATGAAGCATGATAGAAACAAAGACTCAGTACGATGTCAATCATTCGGATAGAAAAGACAAAAGAACAGAGAAAGGGAATGATAGATCTTCACTATGGCAGTCTTCACATAGTGGAACAACAGTAGCAAAGATACAACGAAAGAGAGAAAACGGTTCATCCCTCAAAGACAGAACAGTCTTCAGGCTGTGAGGGAGGAACAGATTCAGATCAGGGCAATTGCTGAAAAAGCTCAAAGGACAAATGCAAAAATGAATCCAAAAACATAAAAACTAAACCGCCCTGCAGGATATAGAAATAGTCCACTTTAATTTCTGCATCTATGCCACTGTGGTTGTGGTCGGTTACAAAATAACACTGCAGTGCATTTAATTTTACTATTCATTAATTTCACACAAAGAAAGCCAACATATTTACAGTAATGTATTTGAGAAAAAACAAAAAAACAAGCCTTGGACTTAAAGAAACTTAAAGATACTTCGTTTTAAAAAACTTAATTTAAATTTCTCATGAGAAGCAATTGATCTCATGCCACATAAGAAACATTCTACACGTCTATTTAGATATGTATAAATATATTTATGCTAACTGTAGTCAGCCTCGAATACATGGTATTATATAAAGTAATGGGGGTTTGTTCTGTACACTATTCTGTAAATACAATAAAAACCCTTACTGCAGAATCTGTATTCTTGCCGCTTCTTGGACAACAGTGTCAGCTGACCGCAACGTCATCGCGTCCAGCCAGAGCGTGCGTGGAACACAGGAAGTTGAATTATCAGCTGATCCTGCTGGCTGTTGTTGATGCCTGAAGTTGCTGTTGTTTGGACACTGTGTTGCTCTTATCTGCTCCTGACATTGAAGACGCATTGAAGCCGAGAAAAGGGACACGGTGGGCATTAAGCGGACGACGAGCTGATAAGTTAAAAGGGAATCGTCTCACGGCCAGGACTTTGAATTTGCGCACTAGCGGCAGAAGAGCTAGCTCCAAAGCTTGAACCTTCGGTGAAAGAAGAAAGAAAAACAGCAAAGACAGCCGACGGCTTGGCGTGCTTTCTTTGTTTATGTCGTGCCAGTCCGAACCGCGATAATAATTTTATTTGTCCTGGAATTACATTTTGTTTTTCTGCACATACGTTATTTATATTTATACTTTATTACCATTAGGCGTAGGGCAGCTAGCTCGCCAGCTAACATTAGCCCCATAGCGCAAAAGAAACAGTCTTGTTGTCAAGCTTTGATGCTTTCGTAACCGCCCGGCAGTGAGAGATAACGCTAGCTAACGGTCACAATAAGCCGGGTCTGGGGGAAATATCATCGTGCCTCTGTATTGTTTTCTTCTTGCTGTTTGTCACTGGATCAGGTGCTCTGTTGTTCTGCTGGAGACACATGACACAACACTGTAGCCGAACAAGTTGATGTCCACTCGGTAAATTGAAGCCTGTTGGAGACGTTTGTCGCTGTCGAACAAGTTTGACGTGTGTTTATTCGCGGCTGTAAATCGAGTGATTTCAGGTTTGTCCGTATATATATAAATAAATACATTTTTAAAAATCCGTATCGATTTTAAAGCACACAAACAAGTACGAGGTTAAGTGACAGCTGGCCTTGTACGTTTTAGGTTGGCTGGCAGGTTGCGTAATTTGTTTGCGAGCAAGCTGTCAGCCTTTTTCTGTGTAACTTGTTCACCTGTTATTTAAAACCTATGTATCTCTGCAAGCCGTAGGCGATCAGCGTGTTCAGCCTTAGGTCGCGTTGCGGATGTCGTTTTAAACCTCTTTATCGTTCTTCTCTGGCCCCGTGTTAATGTCATATGAAATGTGATTAAGTGGCCGCTTCTTTACTGTGACCCACAGATTGAGTAGCTGTCTGACGCTGACACTCATGAATCTGGTAGATTTAGTCAAATAAGAAGCGAGAGCGATGAATTAAAGCAGCCAGCTGGAGTTATTGTGAGACAGCACCGTGATCAGGGAGAGCCAGGCGGAGAGAAAGGGTCCCTCACAGGGTCCCATTGTGTCTTGAGGTGAGGTGAGCTTCCCCCCACTACTTGCCAATGCTGGATCTTGAGGTGGTGCCTGAGAGATCACTAGGAAATGAGCAATGGGAATTCGCCTTAGGTGAGTTTTCACTACTTGTCAAGCACATAACTCACAGAGGCCCAAGCCATTTGTAAACATTCGAAGCCACACTTGAAACGACTTTCCTCTTGTGTTTTTGTGTTATAAGGAATAATGCTTCTTTTCATTTGTGTGTGTGTGTGTGTGTGTGTGGTTGCATGTATGCGTTTCCAGGGATGCCATTGGCCCAGGCCATCTCTATTCTGCAGAAACACTGCCGCATCATCAAAAATGTCCAGGTGCTATATAGTGAACAGGTAATATGGCCAAATGTCTCTGTTATGTCTTTTATCTCACGTATACATGAATATAAATCAACTTATTCAGGAATCAGCAGTGCAAGGCCTGCAAGTGTGTTTTATTTTGAGAATTTCTTTTGCAGCAGCGGGAAAATGTATATTTTTTTACATCATTTTTGGGAAGTTAGTTTAGCACAGATACATTGAAAATGCATTGTATGTGTCAGATGACATGCTGAGTGCAGAGTGTGTTGAAGCGTTTTAGAAATATACTTGCCATTGCATCGTTTGTCCACCAGAGAGCACTGAAAGGTATATTTTTTGAAATTGCCCCACTCAGCATTTGTGTTGGTCACAATTCTTTGAAAAATGAAATAAGAAAATGAGTTTGATGTGCGAGTGAATGTATAACATTTATACAAACCCACGAAATCCAGTATCGAATAGCTATATTTAAATTCCTCCCGCAGGTTTTAAAGCTATGAACAAAGTCAGTCAGGGAACCTGCCCATTAAATTCATAATCAGCTGATGTTTACTTATCTGCATATCTATCCACAAGGGCACACCCTCCTGCCTTTTTGTTAATTAACTAGTTTGATTATCTCCCCTCCAGACGCCACTCAGCCATGACCTCATACTGAACTTGACTCAGGATGGGATTAAACTGCTGTTTGATGCCACGAATCAGAGACTCAAGGTGAAAATTGTTGATTTTGTGTTTGGGGAGCGTGGGTGGGGTTAACTGTTTGACTATAGGATTTTAGAGAACTGTCAGGGAGTAGCAGAGCCGCTTGTCTTTCCATCGCTGTTCTCTCATAAAGAGGCTCTCATTAAGCTCTTAGTTGATAACAAACAGGAACTGTAGTGGGAGTTGAACTTGGAGTTGCACACCAGAGGTTAACGGTTTAACGGCAGCAGCTTTCCACAGTTGCAAAAGTTCCTGCCATTTCTAGATGATTATCCAAGCCATTAGACCTCCCTCCTATTTGATGTTGTTGACATTTAACCAGCCGTTTGTGTTGCACCCGCTGTCTGCTAACTCACCTTTCTGACTGACAGGTGATTGAAGTGTATGACCTGAGCAAAGTCAAGTTGAAATACTGGTGAGTGGAAACGCATCAGACCACAGTGAGGTTAAACCTGTTGAATAACAACCGATGCAGGAAGGCAGAAAGCAATTTTACTGTCTCTGAGCTGTTATCGGTATGTGGCCTTTATCTACAGGCACGGATCTATATAATGGCCCGCTGAGTGTCTGCGCTGTCTGTTTTATGTTGCCATGCAGATTGTTTTCAGCTACAAGTCGTAGCTCCGCACAGATTGGCGTTCAGATACTTAGTGAAGGACGTCACAGTAATGGAGTCCGCGTGCTTTAATGTGTTTCTCCAACTCTATGTGTGTGTGATTGTCTTTTTAGTGAAATCCATTCCACTTAGCCGTCGATAGCTCCTCCACTAATGCAGCGCAGCCTAAATGGATGTTAACAGACATAACGCTGGCTCTGTGTGTGCGTTGTTGTGTTTCAGCGGAGTCCATTTCAACTCTCAGGCCATTGCCCCCACAATAGAGCAAATAGACCAGTCGTTTGGAGCCACGCACCCAGGAGGTACTTCCCAAAGCAAAACACACGTCGAAACAAATACACCAACATTTTCATCCCATTTATCTCTTGTCTGTGAATTCACATTGCTCTCCACCGCGCTCCCCCTGTGTCCAGTTTACAATGCTGCAGAGCAGTTGTTCCATCTCAACTTTCGAGGACTGTCCTTCTCCTTCCAACTGGACTCATGGAATGAAGCTCCAAAGTACGAGGTGAGGTCGTTTTCACCACTTTCGCTTGTCAGGCTTTTAATGAAAGGTCTGGGTGGTCCTTTCTGCGCGTCTCAGCAGAAAATCAGAGCAGCCTTGTGATTGAAGTGATTAACCTGCGTATTGACATTCTCTGGTCAAGCCCTCTGTCCGCCTCGAGCGTGTCCCTGAATCCTTCTCAGCTTGGCATCGTGTGATGATAATGAATGATGCGGGACTGAAACCAAATGCACGTTCCCCTCGAAGGTCTCTGACAGATCTCGAAATGCACCGAGTACAAATTCCACTCTTTTACTGTTGAGATGTCAAAGACTCATTTCAGAGTTATGTAAGCAGTAAAAATCTGACTGCAGTGGGGAGCACAGGGACTTGGGTTAGCTCGAGCAGCATGAGTTCATAATTAAATTCTCCAAGACAACGCGGACACCCAGCAGCTTTACAGCGCGGATTCTCAAGACAATCCGCAGAGTGCTGATCTGAATACAGAACGGGCATTTTTGCCTTTGCGGCTTTGTTTTATTATTGAGGTGTGTATAATTAGTCGGGGGCTCTTGTGGAGGTTTTCACTGCCTGTGCTGTGCAGCTGTGGAGGTCTGCGGTGATGAGTGTCCTGAACCAGCTGCTCTACCGTCTGTCTGCCACTGTGAACACACACACACACACACAGGGCATGCAGGGAATATTTCACTGGTGCCTTTCGGGGGGTTCACCTCACCTCGGCTGACATCATGTCCCGTTGGCGAGGCTTTTACAGCTCATCACCGCTTTCAGTTTTAGTCATTTGGTTGCTCCGACGTATCTGTGAGATGACTGTGCCTGCATTGATTGTTTCTTAAATCTCGTAGTCTGCTCTGTGCTGCATGCTGAGCTGCTTGAATGGTTTTGCTTGGTTTTACTGAAACAGCAGCACGCGGCTCTGTAGCTGCGTGTGTGCAGGTACGAACGTGGCAGTTTCAGCTTCTGGCTTGTGGTCTGATTTTTTTTTTTTTTTTTTTTTGCATTTCTCTGTCCAAAGCTCAGCATTCAGCTGCAGCGTGTTTCCTGTCTGCATGATGACAGATGGATGCGTCTGAGGTTGCTTGTCAGCAGAGTGTTTTTAAGATAAATCAGGCTCAGCGCACTGAAAATAAATAAAAACACCGAAGGCTTTTACGGTCAGAACATATTCACACCATTTGGCCTTTTCTGTGTTTGTTTGTTGTTGTTTTTTCACACTCATCTACAAAACACAGTGATCTACAGTGATCATCTGAATGGCTGCAATAACAATGTTATAACCTATAATCTCTACACCGATGTTTACCTATAACTAAAAATCAAGCCCACTTCCTTTTCCTTTGATCCTAAATGCCTTGAAACTTTCCTCTGGGCAGATAAACCTTTTCTAACACTGAGCATTACGTGTTCCTAACATTTAGTATCAGAGAGACTCATCTGCAGCCTTTTTGCATCTCTGTCTGCTGCTCAGTGGTGACGAACGCAACTTGTAAATCCACAAAAAAAATCCGAAATGGAAATAAAGTGACCTCTGAGTCACAAGAACCTATTTTGAATGGATGCTGGAACTCTCCCAAATAAAAAGTTGCTCCCCATTGGAGATCCAAGTTGGATTAAAGTGTTACCAAACAGTAGAAATGTGGCGTTTGAGTCGTTCCTTCTGGAATGTGGCTATTTAGGCCAGTCTCAAGTTGTTTATTTATAGACGCTTTGTTCCACTGTGCTTCCTTATAACTTATCGGAACTTTGTGCACTGTGGAAACGTGCGCTTCTGTAAAACAGCGCTGTCTTCTCACACTGACGGTGTGTTAATCGTGCACAAACACTTAGTATGTGCCAGTCCTGTACTACTCCCAGTTGTTTTGCCTTGGCAGCCTAACTTTGCCATGGGTTTGGCCTCCCTGCAGATACCGCACGGGGCCATGGTCAAGAGGATGCACATTTACACTGGCAACAACCTGCAAGAAACAAGGTAACACACACACACACACATGCATACACACAGACTAGACTTCACTCTACCAACTAATGCTTAAAATTTCTTGTTTTAATTGTAAAATATATGAAATCTCCATCTGACTTTGCATAAAAGTGCTCCCAGTGAAAATACAGCAACTATTTCTAAAATTCACCAAGAATGAATAGAAAGCAGCGTGGCAGCACCCGAGGCCCTGTAACAACAACAATCGGGTACTTTTTTAAAGGCAACATGATGATTATGATAGATGTACGCACTTAACTATAACAGATATAAATGTGATTGGCCAGGACCAGTCTGAATATTATTATTTCACAGTTTTGATGGTTATGGATGTGGTTGTTGCATTCAGATGCTTTTTATGTAGTGAATCGATCAACATAAATTGAATCATAATGCTGCTGTGTAAACAAACAAAACAACATTTTTTATTCTTTATTTAATACATTTATATGACTTACTGTATTTTGTTAAATTAAGCCTGTGACAAACTGAACGACTCCGTGTCGAACAAAGACAACGATATAAGGGTATAAAAACCAGATACAAAACCTAAGAAACAAGAAATACACACACACACACACTGTTGTTCTGTCTGTCCTCAGAGCTCCGGTTATGCCGCTGGCTTGTTTCCTTGGTAACATCTATGCAGAATGCGTGGATGTCCTGAGAGACCGAGCGGGGCCCTTGGGGCTCAAACTCCGCCTCCTCACTGCAGGTAACATATGTCTCTGTGTCTGCGTGTGTCTGCAGGGCTGAAAACTAAGATTTATGATTAGATTCAGAATGTTTCCTCACAGATCCTCATGTCTGCATTATATTCCCTCTTGCCTTCAGGCTTTCCTTGACATTTCTAGCACAGTCTCTAACACCACTGGAAAGTTGGATCCAAACAGGAGCTCCAGACACATATTATGTCTTATTATTCATGATAAATGTGTCTCACTTCACTGTAGATTAATCTGAAACAACTAAACTATTTATTTAATCAGGAACATGGACACACACAGAGATTTATCTGCAGGTATCTGTCTGGATCATGCACGGGATCATGCATGTTTGTTGTGTTTTCTGTTCTGTTGTAACATGTGAGTGCAGGTTGTGGCCCAGGTGTGATGGCTGATGCAAAAGTGAGGTCCTTAGAAAGGAGCATCTACTTTGGAGATTCCTGCCAGGATGTCCTGGGTGCTCTGGGCTCACCTCATAAAGTCTTTTACAAGTCTGAGGATAAGGTAGGAACACTCTGTTTAATGTCACTGTTCAGTAACTGTAATTGTAATCTCTGCTGGTCCTTCCCTGACCACATCTTCTGCTTCAGGTTCCACCTCTTAAATCACAAGAAATCCTGATCACACAATCATATATTTATGCCCAGTTGTCTGAAACTGGATCAGTTTAATGACACACGTACGGTTTCACAGCTCTCGGCTCATTGTTGTGGTTTCTTAACAGCCACAGATAGATTTTCTGCTTCGATCTCCGCCACTTTCTCAAGTAGAACAGGCAGTAAAACTGAGACACTCACTGTAAACAAGCTGCACAGCAGACCAAGCTGTGGCTGCTTCGTGGAAGTTCAACATTTACCAGATAAAAAAAAGCCTGAGACGTGGTTTGAAGGTCAAATCAGAGTGAATATCTGACTCATTCATTCTGAAACATCAGATAAATGCAAATGTGCCTGTGTATCATTAACAGTGGGACATTGATTATAATTTCTCATCATCATGTGTTGACTCCTTCAGATGAAGATCCACTCTCCGTCACCTCACAAGCAGGTCCCTTCTAAATGTAACGACTACTTCTTCAACTACTTCACCCTCGGAGTGGTACGTTCACTCAGTTCTTTATGTGCATAACTTCATGTCATGTATTGACAATGTTTTTTTATTTAATCATTTTTATAAAGTTATTATTTGAGCTACATCACAGGGAGAGAAATAGACTCACTCATATATATTTAACATACTTACATATTTCAGTTAGAATGTGTTTATAATGTGTTTTTCAGTTATAACGTCTATGGTTTCATTACGGCTTTCAGGACTTTCTAGTGTAACTCAGTTTTCAGTCAGCTGACAGAGGAGTCATTTATCAACCGGCGTGTTTCTGTTTTCTGTTTCAGTCACTGTTCAGGTCACGTTCTGGCACTGAAACGCTCTTAAATATTGTTTTTCTGATTTTTCAGGACATCCTGTTTGACTCTACAAGTCACCTGGTTAAGAAGTTTGTCCTCCACACCAACTACCCCGGACATTACAACTTCAATATGTAAATACCTTCCTGTTGGGCTACTTGTTTCAGTGCGTGTGTGACAACACTGCATCTTCTCAGAGAAGGTTGTCACGGCAATTACAAACGGAAAACAGGACAACACAAACAAAATAGTTATTATTGTGTTATGAAATTATAATTGCGTGTTTTAATGTAACATATCTGTCCTCAGTTTAGTTTTCAGCACTTCTGATCATGTTTTGTCTTTGATCACAGATATCATCGATGTGACTTTAAGATTCCACTAGTCATTAAGAAAGGTGAGGCAGGTTTCGGCCCTGACTAAACACTGCAGTGTAAATCTCATGGTGTTCATATATAACGTCCACTTTTCATATAACGTTTGTCTTTTTTGTCTCACTCTGCAGAAGGAGCCGATTCTCAGACGGAGGACTGCATCTTAACCACCTACAGCAAGGTCAGTCACCCACTCACACCGTTTGTCAGTGCTTTGTTGTAATTTCACAAGGTGGTGCTGTGGCATGGCTCTAACAGCTGACCGAGTATCAGTGAGCTTTGTCATTTAGGACTCTGCACCTCTCTGTTAGGAGTTGAGATGAGGTGAGAGTTGTCATGTTTCACCAGTCTGTCTGGTGTCACAACAAAACTTGGATAATGTGACACCGATTTCACTCTGAGGCTACAGATGTCTTTTAGCTCCTGAGGAAGAACTATAATAAAAGTCCTGTGATATCAGTTTTCGCTAAAAATAGCCCAGAGTTTGCTTCCTTTTGCTTGAACATTCTTGTAAAGATGGCTGCCGAGTGGAGTAAAAACAAGATGTAGCGTTTGGTTTTTACTTCAGCGAAGATCTCCGCGCTCTCTGCACAGTGTATCTGAGCACCGTCTCCTTGGAAGCGGATTCAACCATGAACAGCAAACGCGAGCCTTTGTATTTGCCGCTAACTTTTCACTTCTCTCTCAGTGGGATCAGATTCAGGAGCTGCTGGGTCACCCGGTGGAAAAACCCGTCGTGCTCCACAGGTACATACTGCACGTGTTGCTGTTCATAATGGGTCCCAAGGGAGTCTGAGATCATTTGGCAGCGTAGCTCTTGTATCGTTTGTTCAGAAATCCTCTGTGACATCAGCTGTTTTGTGTTCGGCAGGTCCTCCTCAGCCAATAACACCAACCCCTTCGGCTCAACCTTCTGCTTTGGACTGCAGAGGATGATCTTTGAGGTCAGAGCATGTTTCTCAGTAGCTTTAGCAAACAAATGAGTGTGTACAGGTGTCTTAAATTCTTTTTGTTGTTGTTTGTTCCATCTAAATAGAGGTTTTTGCTGCTTTGTCTCAGTTTTGTGAAGGCTTGAGAATGGACGTTTTAGTTTGAACTCTGCATTCCTGAATGTGTCAACTCTTGACTTCCTGCTGCAGTCCAGTCCACTCCAACACACAATATGTTTTATCTTCCTCAGGTGATGCAGAATAACCACATAGCATCAGTGACCCTCTATGGTGCTCCGCGGACCGCCAGTCAAGCCCGGCCTGAGTCCAGTAGTAGTTCCCACTGAACAAGTAACGAGAACCACATCCCATTCTGGCCTGTCCTGAATCCAGTACCTCTACTGACTGAACCTCTAACCACAGAGACGGATTCTTAACCAAGCAGACGTAACCCAGAACAACAAAGCTATTCATGCCTCGGCTCAGATGCTACTCATTGAAGAGAAACAACCGCAATTATCAAATCAACTTTTCCTGATGGGTCCTAAGACTTTCACCACCAATCAGACACACCCAGTCGTCACAGTCAGCCCAACTTAGACTAACCCAGGAACCAGGATCTAGTGACATGGTGGCAGTGCTGGAGCGCTGATGCTTTGAAATGAGATGATTTCTTCTGAGTGAATCTCCCAGTGGAGGTGCAAACTGATACGGTGAATCAATCTGGGCTCTGGTAGAGCTCAGCTGTTTCCTGTTTCCATCCATTGGCTCAGGACCGCAGAAGAACAGTCTGTCCAGGCTGTAGTTTGGATGGCGTGATTGTAACAGTGAGATGTACTGGCAGCCTGAATTTGACAACAATCACCAAAACATTGTGGTGGTGACATGATCAGCATTTAAATATCATCTGCAACAAATCTCATAAGTGTTTAACATCACGAGTTGAGTCGTGGACTTAATATGGGCGCCGATGAAACCCGCTGTGGCCAAATTCTTGAAAACAAAGTCTGGCTGGACCCGCCGAATACACATTAACCAACCACACTGCCAGCACAACCGGTACCGCCTGTCTTCCTGCCACAGCGTCAGAACCAGACCCGAGTGGCTCAGCGGAAAACTCGGACACATCTAAACCGCCATGAGACAAACCAGCCCAGGCCAACTGAGAGCCATGAGAGCCCAACACACGGAGGACTGTAACCAAAAACAGAAAAACACGCGAATCCAGATTTTGTTGTACAAGAGAAGAACCAAACACACTCAGGGTTTGGAGAGAGACATGTGGCCCACAACACGCTCTCAACAGCCGGGTGTGACCAGATCTGAAGCCTCTTAAAGCCGAACGATCTAAACATCCGACATCAGCCTCCTTCCTCCCTTTTCCCACCCACTCTTCCTGCACCTTCCTTCTGTGATGCCCACAAACACACATGCACGCACGCACACACACACACACACACACACACACACAGCAGTTAACACTTTATTAACACAGCTGTTGTTATTTGCAGCTCTGGACATTGGCGTGTCTCTATCCTTGCTTACACACACACACACACATAAACGAGCATCTGCATGCGTTAGGCTGCTGATTTTGAAATTGACATTTCAACAGACTTTAACTCAAGCACACACTCACCCAGCATTTCAATCCCCTCCCGACTATACCCACATGTATTTTTCATACATGCAAGCCAGTTTATCTTTTTAGCCTTTTTTTAAAGCGTGATACGACGCGGCGACGTGCAGGCATGACACAAGGATTTGCATGAACTCGGCAGACGTTTTTGAATGCGAGGACACTTATTACAAGCACAAACTGGCCACCTGTTTGACCCTGCATGTTGTGAGGGCACTTGGCACACGTTTTCGAGTTTATTTCTCTCTGCCCCGCTTCACTCATTCACACCACGACCATTTCCATCGTGTTCTTCTTTTTAAACAGCTTTTACATTTGCACTAATACACACTTTTTACTTGATTGCTTGATTGTGCCCCATCTCCAAGATCGATACGTGGAGGCATTTGGAGAGAGAGTGCTGTGTGTGTGTGCGTGTGTGTGTGCGTGTGTGTGTGTGTGAATGTGTGTGTTTTTATCCATAAGTTCAGACAGAGGAGAGGTCCTCCCGTGGTGCATGGTGCGTGCAGCCATGTCCTCCGTGTTCCACTCGTCTCCCTCTTCCCTCTGGGCTTTCTCCATCTCTCCATCTGATGATGCATTGCAATTCACCCCTCAGCGATGTCTGCGTTTCTTTCTCTGTCGAATTGCCAAATGCTACAGCCAAAGACGTTTCAGGATGATTTCTTTTGATCAGCCGACATTATCACTGTAATCTCTTGTCCAAACCTGTCCCGCGGAGAGCGTGGCGTGTTGGCCCGTCTCCTTTCTGTCGCATCTTTTTGTTTCTAATCTGCACATCAGAGTCATTGCCGCGGTAAAGCCTCTAAATTCAGCTCCTGGTTTCTGTGACTGCCGACAGTAATTACACATGATGTGAAAAGCTGCACTTGTGTTGAGCGTTTTGAAACCGATCCAGCTTCCAGCTCCGACACCTCAACAGCAGTCGTGGTGACACAGTGGCGATGAGAGAGCTGTAATTTAGAGAATTACCATTATTTCTCTGTGGATTCAGTTCTTTTAACCCACCTAGGAAACGGGTAAAGAACGTCAGTCATTCCTTCATCCTAACATTTGTTTGCATCTCCCTCCCAATGTATGGATTTGAAATCTTTTTAACCATAAGCATTTGAATAAACGGTGTATTAATTTTAATACACACATTCTCTCTTATTGTCCCTTAATACAAATGCCATTTGTTTATGATTTTAATTTTCACTTTTGCTGAATTTTTTTTTTTTTTTTTTGTATCGACATGTGTGAAGGCATCAGGGTTGACATCAGGGGCCCGAACACATGACGAAATGTTGAAAGTACTGACAGGACAATAGCTGCCTGTAGGTCTGCAGAAAGACTTCACTGTGGTATTTCACACGTGCATGTTTTCGTCACTAGGTACATGGACTTTAACAGCCCTTACTGAATACATTTTCTTTCAAATGATTGAGTTTATGCCTCTCTGAATCCAACTTGCAATGTGTTAGCTTGTCAACAGAAGAACAGCCAATCACCTAAAAGCAGTCTTTCATCGTATTATCAGAAGAAAGCAGACACTCATCCTAGTTCTGGTTTCTCATTTCCACCAGTTCAATAGTAGCCTTTACTTATAGTACATTGTGTTGTTTTGCGCCACGCATTAAAACCCATTTCCTGTAGTTTCTTACTGTAGGAATGAGCAAGAAAAGACCACATTTAAGAGAGTTAATGTTTTCTAACGTGTCGGGCCCTGATGCTTGGAGTCGATGTACAAATGCTGTAAATAGTTGTGTGCTCTTATTCTGCTGTCCCCTCATTTCCATGATCTTAACGGCTTGGCACAGACACAACTGACTCAGGCACTGGCTGAGTAAGTCCACATTTCCTCCTTGATTCTGATTAGATTTAAAACTCAGGAGGAGGCATCTTGCTCATAACTGACTCATTAACAATCACTGGACGTTATATGTTTCCTCCAGTCGCAGACCACTCAGTATTGAAACTTCTTCTTGTGCAATGCTAAGGCTGCAAGGACACAGAAGTGTCAGGGGTCAGTAGATCGCCCCGCTACAGCGCTGCTTGAACTGATACTGCAGGGTGTTGGTTCGGAAACAGCATTAAATACAAAGCTTCATTTATGCAGGCAGGGCAGGGAAAACACTAATCCTTTCTCATATTGGACTGGAAGAGAGCTTTGAGATGTGGTTGAGATGTGTTTGTGAAGAATCAGATTTGGAGTCTACCATTGGCATGTTGCTCAGTTACACGTCTACTTGTTTACACTAGACAAAAAAAAATATCTCTTTGGCTGCAGCTTTCTTGTAGTTAGACTCCCTCCTAAGTGAAGTGATGTGGTTGCTGGAAACAGGAGAGTTGAAGGTTTCACAGTCTGGTTTCTTAAACTGGGATTCCAAAAGCTAGAGAAAATGGAACAATAGAGAAAAGCTAGAGTTAGCCGCCAGTAAAGAAACTCATTTTCTCCTGTTGTTCCCAGGTTTAAGACGTGTAAGTGCGAAGTCCAGCAAAGCATGATAAACTTGAAAACACAAGGTCGTGTACTCTTCCTGTCCAGGCTTATCTACATCGTGAATTGAATTAGAAAACAGGTGTAAAATCACATGAAAGCTGTGTTCAGACATTTTCCTACAGCTTGCTTTTGCGCAAGTAATGAGAAAATCAAGAAAAAAGAAAATACGAAACTGTCGAACGTTGTGCCTCATCTCCCACCGAGCCTGTCTTTGACTTCTGTCTCTATCTCCTCTGTAAAAAGGAATCTCCTTGTACATACAATCTGAGAATGCATTCGAACTGCATCATTGTACAGTATGTATGTGTGCGTGTCACTGAGCATTAGCAACAAGCTAACATGGTATTATGGCCGTCTTCAGTCGTTTTAGTTTTTCTGTTATGTGCAGAGAATGGCAGGTTGGGCTGGGTTACCAAAACAAAGATGGGTTTTCGGGGTTTATTTGTCTTCCCCAACACAAAGTTTGTTGCAGTGCATGTTTGGAACTACACCAAACACCCAGAACAATGAGCAAACGTTCACAACTCTTAGAAGGTCATTGTAGTTGCCGTGAAATTGATTTTAGAAACGTATTTCTGCCTACGAAAATAAATAGTTACAAGGATGATGGTAGTGGATTTCTGTAAAACCAGAGGGAAACCTTCCTTTGTCTCCCTCCGCACTCAGCTGAGTTCAAGTAAATCAATCATCACCTGAAAGATCAGAGTTTACTTGAGCTTTGCTCCATTGGCAGCAGATGAGTCACAGACAACATGTACAAACAGTAGAAGGAAGCAAACCACGATGCTTCTGTGGGAAAATAAACATAAATATTCCATTATTGTAGGGAAAACTGAGCCCGGCACTCAGACCCTAATTGACCCAGTTTTGGCGAGCCCAGCCCAGCGCCGCAGACGGTCAATGCTGTGATGATGCGTTGTTACAGAGAGACAGGCAGAGGAGCTATAGGGTGCTGGGTAGTTAATCTCACCCAAACTCAGGTGGACATATCACATCCTTGTTTTTCTTTAAAAAAAAAAAAAATTAAGCTAGAAAAACAAGTGAAAACTTAAATCCGGAGGTCTGTGTGGCTTTTTAAACTCCACCTGTTTTTCTGTTTTTGTTTTAATTTCATTGATTGCAGGAATGAGTGACTGTCATAACCTGATTGTTGTAATTTATAACTGACCGCTTCAGTTCAGTGTAATGATAATCTCATATTAACGCTTTGTATCGTCTGTTCTTGGTATCATATTTTCTGTTGCCCATCTCGCTTATTCTCCTCCGAATATTTTTTTGTGGACATTTTGAGCCCATTTCTGGAAATGGGGCAGTTGTACTTAATTAAAACTTGTGAAATTCATTGGAATGTGGCGTTTTATATTTTGAATACTATAACTTTGTGTATGAAGAAATAAGTAGATTTATTCAGCATGTCCACTCAAAAAAACAGG
Organism: Datnioides undecimradiatus; assembly: GCA_008933995.1. Classification (NCBI taxonomy): domain Eukaryota; kingdom Metazoa; phylum Chordata; class Actinopteri; order Lobotiformes; family Datnioididae; genus Datnioides; species Datnioides undecimradiatus. The sequence continues at coordinate 316,446 of WARS01000011.1, forward strand.
CAATAACAATACTGTGTAGTGCGTTGAGAAGGATTTGGTTGACTGAAAGCTTTGCTACAGCAAATTACTTTTGACTGTGTTTGATGACAGTTGTTGAGATGAGCTACCGCTGCGCGATCTCTAACGACTCAAATGCAGCATTTGGACTTTTATGAAATCAAAGGCTCACTGTCCATTGACATCCAAGTTCATTTTCTGTGTGTGCAACCAGGATATGAAAAAAACAATAAAATGTGGATGTGAAAAATATTGTGAGGCTTTTATTTCTTAGGCTTCAAAGATTTCAATTGCACATTTAAAATTTGACTTATTTGAATATTGGACTTGTATTGCTCAGATTGCCAGGAATATAACTCTAAATAAATGCTAATGTTGCTCCATGTTTCCTCTATGTGTAGCTACAGGTTTGCAGATTTTCAGTGTTTGTAGTTCCCCCTCCACCCACACTGTCCCTACGTTGCCCATAAATAGCAACAAAACCGCAATGTATAATACTTTAAGTAGGAACTTGGAGCCAAGGAATGGTTAGCCTAGCTTAGCATAAAGACTGCAAACACTGGGAAACAACTAGCCTGGCTCAAAGTTCAAATACAAAAATGTTGACCCTTTTCACATGTTCTAAATTTATGGAACCCGACAATTTATAATGTCAATTTGTGGTTTTTTGTGAAGGTTAAGTTGATGGTGCCCAGCTGTGCAAGATGTCAGATGTGTTGAGGTTGTTCACGCAGACCAAAACCAAATCAGTGACCACGTTTGTCAAGAAATAACTCCTAAGACAAAAACCACACACATATATAAGCTGCGTGCTAAATCTCGTCATCTGTTCTGTATATAAAATTATGACTTAATCTAGTATGTTAGCATCTTACTGAGTACCTAAATTGGGCACAAAACAAGAAACTGTTTATACTGATAAGGTTAATGTATTCCCCTTCCTTTCCATTCATAATGAATTACATCAACTGACATTGAACATTTTGTTGATTTCTCCATCAACACCTCCTTAAAAATAAGCAAACCACAGCGTCGGGCATTATGAATATGTGTAACAGATTTAATGGCAATCCATCCAATATAAGATATTTCAGTCTGGACCAACAAAGCACAGACCACGTGAGCTTGTTACACAGTCACACAAATAGACACACAAATATCAGTTTATGTCTTTCTAAACTTGTGCCGTTAGAATGCAGTTGAATGTGTTAATCTGCACAAATCTGCATTGCAGCATTTTTAACACTGAACAATTTAGAAAGAGACCCACACACAATTATACAAAACAAATCATCATAATTATAGTAGAAACTGAAGTGTTCACATGAAAGTACACGTCTGGCTTTTCTACAAACATTCAGCAAAAGATTGCGCGCGTGCGTGTGCGTGTGTGTGTGTGTGTGTGTGTGTGTGTGTGTGTGTGTGTGTGCTATGGTCCCAGCTGGTTCCCACTATGCAGCTGTTTTCCATTTAGACTTCATTTGTTGTTCCTCCAGGGGACAGATAATGCGGCCATCCATTTGTGCTTCTATCCAGCTTAAGGAAGTGAGGTACATCGCTGCTAGTGATTCACAATGAGAGCAAAAGGGTTTCTGCTATAGCAGTCCTGGCTGTCCACACAGACCTATGAATGTCATAATATTAACACTGCTGTGGTCTCAGACATACATGGGGTTAAACCAGCTAACCGGGTTCCATCATGTCCGTGTCTTATCGTGTCTGTGTAAACACTTTAAATTCAGAAGATTACACATTGAAAAAGTCCAGAGACATTCAAGTCATCACACAAACTCCGTTGCAGATCAAGAGCGTACTGTGTTGCTCACAAACACCGTATGAACACACAGATGGCAAAAGCCTAAATTCTCTTTGGGTCTCCTTACTGAAAAATATGAAGCACACTTGGCCCTTGCCAATTCATTTCCCCAAAGATGATTTGCCAGCTTGGATCAAGTCTCATATGACTTTACTGTGCTTTTGAACGCATCAAAAGCCTCTCCAGTTGGCCACAGATCCTTTTTTCTTAATAGAGCTCTTGAAGATCGCACTCGGCCCTGCAGAGAGTCACTAGTGCCTGACAAATACCTGCTTCTCATCATAGTCTGTCTCTTCACCCTCCGATTCTCCTATCTTCCCCTTCCACTTAAAGGGCCAAGATGTCGGTCTGGTCTTGTTGTGGCAGTTCAGTTTGGGGTCGTGCAGGAGGTTCCACATGAGCCAGATCTGAGGAACACTGAGGCTGTGAACGACCATGAGCTCCCTGTAAAAACAGGGGTCAAACGTTTGAAGGTGGGGTGCTGCAGATGGTCGGGGGATTCCGAAGGTCCGAAAGCCCTGGTGGCGTAATGGTTTGACCCCAATGAGCTGGAGGCACATTCCCAGAAAGACGTCGTCAATGGGGAACAACTCCACCTGAAAGTGAAAAAGCAAAACTGTAGATTAAAGAATTCCAAAAACTAAATATTAAAACTGTCCAAGTCTGAAGTACCTGTTGACAGGCAGAGCTTAGTCTCCGAGCCGTATGTCCTGACATGACAAAGCCTCCACCTCCTGCGTAATTTGGGTACAAACCCACTCCATAAACAAACTCTGGCACATAGTACTTGGAACTGCGCCGGCGAATGGGTTTAGCATTGATAATAATATCACCAACAAACAGATCCTCGTCTGGTCTTTGACTTTGCAGCATCTCTAGTATATTCTCCACATTAACATACACATCAGCATCACCCTTGAAGATGAACCTTAATGGGGAAAAAAACAACAGAGGGGGAATCAGAGGTGAGTCGAACAAGGAAAGAATCAGGCCAAAAAATATTAGATTTTATAAACACTGACTTGACATGAGGACAACTGCTGTTGACCCATTTCAGGAAATGTGTTTCCTTCAGCGTCAGGTTGAAGAAGGTGTCTTCAAAGTCCCAGAGAAGGATGTCCCGAAAGGTTTGACTCTCGTAGGTCAAGAGCCGATCCCACAGAGGCAGAGCAGTTCGATTCCTGGGAACCCCCAGCAGGAAAACCGTACGGATGGACACACCATTTTGGAAAAGTCCCTCTTTACCCCAGGTCCGACGTACCACCTTTAAAATTTAAAAAAAGGATTTTGTTGATCACTTGGGGACTTGGGGTCCACGATTCACTCCCCTTTTAGCTTTGGTTTTGGCTTCCACCTGCACCTGCACAGCAGCTTTAAACGTAAAGCATTTGCTATGATTCACAGCAAATTATATAAAGGCTTACATACAACCTGGCATAATTTACCTGACGTTTATCAAAGTCTGCAGCAATGGATTTCACAGCAATGAGCATGTAGGGAGCAGAGCTAGAGCCCTTACTCCCTCCTCCTGCTCCTTCTTCTTCCTCCTCTGTTCCTCCGGTGAAACATTTCTCTGGCTGGTCAATGAGCAGCTTAAAGTCTCTGTTGTCCTTTTCCCTCAGATAGCCCTCAAAGTCAAAAGGCGGCATCGTGGGCAGGGGTTTGGCAGAGGGCTTAGTCGGTGCAGCATTTTTCCGCCGTGACTTGGATTTCCCCTTAGATTTGACCTGAGGTTTGGACTTGGGCTGAGCGGGTTTAGACTTGGACTGGGGTTTGCAGGGAGGCAGCTGCGGCTCTGAAGGGATGGCTGGGAACTGCTAATTAGAAGAAGTAAAGAAAGACAGAAGAAATACAATATCTATCAGAACAAGTACATGTCATCTTAGCATGCATGCAATAATGTTATAACTTTATGCACAAAAATGCTTTGTAGAACCTCAAAGTATTCAGACAGAAATATGAAAGCTAAAAGGCCAGAACATCATGATTTACTGCTCATTCGTTCTGGTTCATCATTAAAATGTGTTTGATCCTCAGTAATCAGGGTAAATGTATTTGCCCATATGTATTGTAAATCAGCACAGATGGACACTCGCACTCGTGCCAACACAAACATAAGCATATTATGTGTACATACATTGATGCACTCGACATATTCAGTATGAATATTCATAGAACCTGTGTTGTACAGCAGTATAGGCAAAGCAGACATCACATTGTAATATTGCATTAGAACTTATCTCATCTTATCAACAAATATCAGACTAATAAATGATGAGCTTCCTGCAGCAGCACACACTCAGTCCTAGTCCAGTTTCACTGATTTGTCACACAATCCATCAGCCTTCACTGCCTTCACCTGCTACTGCAACTGGTTCCTTCTAATAGCAAATCTGATTAACGTTAACTTAGGTAGCATCAGAATGTGTGTGATATAGCACCAACAGCTATAGAGGTGTGTTAAATATAAATGGAAATAAAAATAGTGCAGCACCTCAAATCACATCCCTATTTAATAAAAAAAAGCATCATCTTAGGTTCAACATCATCCACATTTTGTATCACAGCAGTACATCAGTTTGTTTTTTCTTTAATTTTGAAAACCGTGGCTACAGCAAGTTAAAAGAACAATACATTCACCATTGACAACGACATAGACAAAGATATAATATGTGACATTTCTGCATCAACAATTTTCAAACCAGAGATATCTGTAACTCTAATCAAGGTAACGTCCCACTATCAGTTGGTTTCCTGTCTTGGGCGTCATCATATCCCCTTTGGGCGTGTGACAGTGTTGTGGCTGTATGCTAGAAGCTGTCATCAACTGACTTTTTTATCCAGCTTTAAGCTACATTTTTACATTACACTTGTTAAATTTGGATTTTTTCAACCATCCATTTTTAACATAAGATGGAATTTAATCATAGTATACCTGCATCTTAATTTCTAAGCAAAGTTTAGCAGCATCTCGTTTCCATTCCAGCTATAGTGCCGGACTTTTACATATTATGAACATCTGTTACATTTCAGTCAGGTAAGTTCACAAAACGCTGACTGAGCTTTGACGGGGCACTGTTAGTGATGCACTTTACGGCCTGCGATGGCTGGTTTACAGAGACAGCAACTTCAGCTATGAAGCAAGCTACAGCATCCAGGGAGCACAGCGGAGTCTATGGCGTCGAAAGTACATCATCAGTGTCATGTATCTACTCTCACTGCCAGAAGAAGGAGATAAATGTCATGCATTATAGCTTCAATTGAGTTTCAGTCACTTGGCTAGTAAACAAAACATTAATCTATTATCACCATAAAAGGTTTTTTGAAAAACATGTTAGAACAGTTTCCATTTGTATATCTACTAGACACATGGTACATTAGTGTTACTTTGGAGCTGCGTCCGGGAAGCAGACAAATTTAATATTCACTCTCCCTTTAGCACCTTTTGGCCTCCGCCAAACTCCTGAGAAACTATCTTGATTCTGATTTGTACATGTTAACATGCACACACATTCAAATACAACTTAAATCAGATCAGGTCATACCCCTGGAGACTCCTGGCCTACTTTGGCCCCACTAGCACCCAGCAGGGTTCTGCTGGAGCTTGTGGAGCCATGGATTTCCAGCTTCCACACAGGTCTATCCCACCCAGAGGAGAGCACGACCTGGAAACATCAGTGGGATTTGATGGGAAATGGGAAGCAGGACAGTGAGTTGTAAGTGTTTTTCGTGAAGGACAGGATTGTATAGTTATAGTTAAGACTGACATAAAAATCCTGAACTACTATGCTGTGATTTGTTCCAGCTTTACCTGGCGGGCATAGAGCAGCAGACAGAACAGCACCAATAGTAGCATCGTGCACATCACATCTCCCTTTACATGGAGAATCCTCCTCATGGTCACCATCTTCTTCAGTATCATCTGAAGACACAGACGTCAGTAAAGTATCGAACAGAAATGCATGGAGCGGTGCAGCTCATGCTGCTTTTCAGACAGCGTTCGAGGCCGTTACACAGTCCCGAGATGTTTGCCAAATTTGGGTTTGCATGCTACTGTGCAAGATTTGATGCGGTGATTTTCCATCTCCGTCTCAGCTTCGCTGCTAAATATCAAACTTTACAGTCTCTCTGTAGACGTATACCTCTTTTTTAAGTGATCTGGCATGTACTGGGCAGTATTCTCACCTGATTGCTAGAGGGCTAAAAGGTTGCATTGGGAGAAAAGTGACTGAGTAATTTGGTCCTGTTCGTGTCTCTCAAATCACCCAATTCATGTCCATTGCGTCTGTCTCCATCCTCCCCCCTCTTCTCGGGCACCAACAGCTGTGGACATCCTGGACAAAACCAACAATCAAAGATCAAACTGGGAAAACACATCATGCAATAAATAACAGAGAAAGCGAAGGGATTTGAAAATGGATTTCAATTAAACAATATCCCAATAAACTCTGATGCTGGCTGTTGTAAGGAGACTGTTGTTGCGTGTCCCTTTTATTCTTCTGCTTTACCGAGGAGAATAAGCTGCGCTCTAAGCTCTGATTGTGAAACACCCCTCTCATCTTGTCCAGTGCCATAAAAATGTCCCTTGGTGGCATAAATCAATTCAGCAGATTCTTGTCTAACTAAGTTATTGTGGCAAAAAAAAGAAAGGAGAACATTATCCACAGCCAATCATGTATTTGTCCTCTATCTCATCACATGAGATAGAAAAGTACTTAATTACTTAACAAGGTTATTTTGGCACAATTGATGAAAAATGACAAAACTTTTAAGCGACTAGAGATTTTTGGATATGGCCTTTCAACAAGTCAAAGGAGTAAATCTTCGAGGACAAACAATACAGTGAATTTAACGAAATGCAAGCTGTTGTTTCTTGCTGATAAAACAGTTACTAAGATGTGACTGCGCTCCGGAGGGGGAGGGTCCGTGTCTTATGTAAGTGAACATGACTTTTTTCAAAGAACACCGTGTCCCAATATTCACATAATGATCAGACGTCCATAATATTGCTGACATAGAAAATTCCCTGTTGTATAAGTGTCTGTCCCATCACAGTTAGTCGTCTCTGTCAAAGAGCGCACATTCCAGACATGCGTGACCGACACCGCCGCAAACTTCTCGCGCAGTTTGCACAGAAAGTCGCCAGAATGCTTGTTGTATAGTCTCAACAACAAGCCTGCGTGGTTTTCTAATACAAATGCGTGTAAAATGTCATTCAAACTTACCAGACGAGATGGAGGAGGAGGTCAAACTGAAAACATCTGTCTGAAAGTCCAGCACGCACACTGCCGCACAGAGGAGGGTGATTCTATGAAGTTTCCAAACACAAAGTTCCGACGAGAAGACGGGAAGAGAGAGCAGTCCAAATGGACAGTGTGTGTAAGTGTGTGTAAATGTGTGTATGTGTGTGTGTGTGTGTGTGTGTGTGTGTGTGTGTGTGTGTGTGTGTGTGTGTGTGTGTGAGGAAGGACAGTAGATACAACACAGCACACTCCTTTTAGCCGTCTGTCCGTTACCTGGCCCGCAGCCCGTCTGCACGGGCTGCTGCGCTCATAGTTGCCTTCATGTACTCATAGAAATATCGAATAACACACCATCAACATAATAAATGCAGAGGAAGAAAATTATTAATATATTTGATATGCCATATTTGATGGCATTACAAACAATGATTTTATTGGGCTAAGCTATTCAGGGAATGACTAACACTTCTTGATGTCAGTTTTAGGATTCTCATCGCTGGAAAACAAAGAACCTGAATGTAGCATAAAATTAGATTACATGAATCGAGACCATCATTTTCCATTTTGATATAAATTGTAAAAGAGGTGTGCAGCACCTAACAAGCATTGTATCTAATAAACAATTTAACAGATATAATAATGATATTTTTCACTTGTCCGTTAATCCAAAACATGTTAGCATATATGAAAATCTGACGGTGGCCAACACAGGGGAGCTAACCAGAAGCCCTTGAACGCAGCATCTTCAACGCTTTCGTCTCATCACGTGACTCAAACTGGAGCGGAGCAAGTTCAAGCCAGATGCCAACACAGCAAGCAGGAGAGGATGGAAGAGGAAGAAGGAAACAAGAGGAGCAACGAGTTAAAGTGAAAATAACGAATACTGTTCTTGTTTGTCTCCACAAACGAGTCAGAGATCAAAGTCAACTACAGGAGGTGGCAGAGAGACATTATACAGCCTTTGGTAGAGAGTCTTAGTGGGGCAAGGTCAGTACTTTCCAACAGAGGAGCCTTAAGCCCTCCATTCAATCAGAGGCTCTTTGATTTATGGGCCTGGCTCTCCAGTAAGAGGAGACAAAGGCAGAGAAGAGGCAAGAGGAGGAGGCTGGAAAAGTGAGAATGAGATGAAGATGAGAAGTAAAGGGAAAGCCGAGAGGAAGCTGGAGAAGTTAAATTTGAGTACTGTATAGTACAGTTAAGCCTGTAAAGGTTCAGCCTGCTTTTAAAGTTGCTCTCTGTTGATAGTGTTGTCTGTGGATTTATTTTGTGTAGTACACACTCGATATTGTAGTGTTGATAATTTTCAATATTTCTGACCAATTTAAACAACACAGCTTCAGGAGTGCACAGCACAGCCTGAGCAACAGTAATAATGATTTATGACTGCAGCCATATGTAGCACCTATTGAATATAACAGGTGAGGGAACATATGTATTTCCAGTCATAACTGCACAGAAGGTACAGTGTTTCTGTCCTTATGACCTGCTGGATGAGTTTTTCACATTTTTCAGTTAACTCAAAATTTTGCCCTCTTAGCTTATTATTCAACCAACAACAGCAAGCAGCGTCTTTCCAGACCTGCAGAGCTTATAAAATATGTTGGATGATACTGTAAGACAGCAATGAATAAGGTGTTTTTATCTACCTCGAAGTTGTAAAACTCACATGCAACTTTATTTTCCACCATGACAAACTGATTTAACTGAGAAAAGACTACTTACTTTTACAACACTATTATTCTCTAACTCCAAAATACAGTCTAGTGATTAGAACTATAACATGGCACTAAACTAACAGTAGATTGCTGCAGTCCAGGTGCTCAGTGGCTTCACAGCTATGAGTAGTAAGGAACATCAATAAACAGTGTAAATAAATATCTGCACACATGACTTGTTGGCTTTGGGGAAACTTTGTACATTGCTTTACGTCTGCTCTGCAGGTTGAGAGATGTTCAGATCTTTAGAGGGAGGATATCTTATGAGAGAGGGAGACTAAAATGCTATTTTTTAGAGTACTGGCTCCACTGTTTTTATCCAAACTAATTGTAGCTTCCATGTTCAAATCTAACCAGAGGTGCACTCAGAATAAACAGTCGAGCAAGCCAACTTCAAGCCGACATCATTCCCTTCTGATACTGCAACAAAGTCAATGGACAGTTGCACAAACTGTTTAAAACATAAGTTAATTTAATAATAGATTTTTCTGCCACAAACATGAAATTACATATACAATCTAGAAAAGGTAAACAGGTTCAACACACATTATTGGTCCTCTATGACGTTCATTAATTTAAAATTGTTTTCTTTGGCTACAAACACCACGCAACACACACAACAGCTGGGAGCAGAGACCTGAGTCTGAGCGAGCTGTCACACAGGACTATCAGGCCCACCAGTGATTTCAATGGCACGACTCTCTATGTGCTGAGAGGAAGCTGCTCTCTGTCTTGCTCCAGCTGTGCTTTCTCTAAACATCGCCGCGTCAGGGCACCGATCCAACAAATAGTCATCTTCTACAAACCCTTGTGTTCTTCTGAAGTTTAAACATTTCTTACACAGATGTGCAACGTCACCTGCAATGCCTCTAGTACATTCAGCGGACATTAGGAATAACCCTTTCTCTCTGAACTACTGATGCTATCAGACAGTCTATGTGAGCCTATAACTGAAGAAAACGTTTGTCTTGCATGAGTTTAAGACAGCAGCAACGTTGAACCGTCCAGATAAACAAAATTAAACGCACTCATCTAAAGCAGCTGTACTCTGGGGAACAGTCAGGAAAAAGCCTCCAGTCCCTGTTTTGGTGGAGCTGAACTGTCTGAACAGTTGTGTCACTGCTGCCTGCTGACTCCTACACTACTTTTGACAATAATTTAGCTGAGCTGTAACTCCACTAAATCAAGCTCATTCAAACAGCCACAGAGCTAGACTGAGATGAATGACATGTCTATCAGCACACTAAGCCTGTGGTCAGCATTTTATTCCTGTGAGCCAGCAGAATTTCAAGTTTCAAATGCAGTCCGAGCGTTATGTAACTGGTGCCAAATGTTGCTGCCAGCCTGTTGCTTATTCCTAAACCATGGAAAGAGTTAGATTAAGGCTACAACAGCATCCTGATTTTGTGTACTTCGTGTCCCCTGCTTTTCATGTCCCCGTCGAAGCCTCAACCCAGGCTCATTATTCATCAGTCATGGTAGTCCAACATTACGGTACTGATCAGTTGTGCTTGTGAGCATCCCTCTTTCAGTCTGTTAGTCCATTCTCCTTCTGTCCAACCTCAGGAGGATGCAGTGCCAGCTCTCATGACCCTGAATAGTGCGTTGACGTTATTGCTCTTGATGGCATCTCGACAGGCAGAAATCACTTGGTTCTTGGGCTTACCCACTGAGGAGGAGGAGGAACAGGGACAAAGATCAATATAAGGACATAATACAGGTAGATACATGTATAACTAAAGGCTTTTAAGCTTCTGTTTGATGTCATTTGATGAGTTTAAATGAGTATTCTTCTTAGGAAATACATATTTGAATACTGCATGGGAGAAAATAAATGCCAGTGTTTTAACTGCTGAGTGTGTCTTTACTGAAAACTATTGTTATTATTGCCAATGGATCCAGTTAATGTACCCTATTTAAGTTTTGATGCAAACTGTTTTTAAAGAGTTTTAATGTTAAAGTTATACCAACAAAAGTTAAGATTCACATCTGGAGGATACAACGTCTAAAATGATAACATGGTCATGAGTGTTGCTTCATCAATAATATGCTATGCGCTATATGCAAATATAAGACTTAAACATGTTACAATGAAATATTCATTAGATGATTACATTTTTGTGATGTGTGTCACACACATTACACACATCACAGTTCACATTATACTTGGGAACTCTAATATTGCCATAATTAAAATGAAATGTAGCCACCCATTCTTATCAGCAAAGCTTTGGAGCCCAACTCATGCAGAGAGAGCACCTAAATCCAGCAACACAGATGCACTACATTCCAAAAAACTGGCCATGTGACTTACCTCGGAGTCTACCAGCTCGCTGTATTGCCTGGTTGACAGATTTGAGGCAAGCCAGCAATGCATTGTGGTTGTTAGAGCGGATTTTATACTCGTTGATCAGATCTCTGTTGAGATCGTACAGCTCTCTGTAACGCTTCTTCATAGTTGTCCTACAGAGCGTAAGAGAGAAAATCAGAGAGGAATACATACAGAGAAGCACAGACCCATGAATTATGTCATCATTTACACTGACGTGTCATTTCACAAGATCTGTAACAGAGCGTTTAAGTGATCATCCACGGAGCGGAGTGGTATCTCACATGCCAGGGGTTCTAGATGAGTTTTATATATTGTTGCCGAATAAAGTATTACTGTACACATACTGCGGAAACTCACATGTCACCCATTAGACGAGCATCCTCTGCCTGCACCAGCATGTTCCTGATGTAGTTGGAGTGGTCAGCCATAGCTGCAGTTAACTTCTGATGGACAGAGTGGAACTCATCCACCTAGCATACAGATATTTAATACTGAGTGTTAAACAACACTAACAACATGTTTCTGAGATGCCAGCCATTTCAACTCAGTGATAATTCATACATATACAAGCACAGATACATTAATCTCTCATGTGCTCCCTGAATTTTTTAGCCTTTATGAGCCTTTTAGGTTGCTGCTGTAGATCAATGCACTTGTAATGATGGACAAGACGTACTGTGTCTTGGAATATTAGTGGAACAAATGAAATAAAATGTTTATAACAGCAGAGATTTCAGTCGGATTATAGGCCAAACCTCAGTGAGTGTAGAACGCAGCTCCTCAAAGTACCCGGGGAAGTCTGCCTCTGCTGACAAATCCTCTATAGCCAGGAAGGAGGCCAGTGATTGGACCAGATCTCCGGCCAGGTCAATGTCATCGGTCCTCAGGGTGATCTGATTGGTCAAATTAGAGATAAATTAACCAAAATTTAGTTGATATTAAAGGAAATGTTCACAGCTACTGACCTCCATCAATGTCAGAGTTGTTTTCAATTTTTATTATTGCAAAAAATATCATAACTCGATAAATCTACTCTGTAACTGTTGACCAAAGCAAGCTGTGACATTAGAATTAAACTGATCACGCTGATTGATGACAGTGAACATAATATAGGATGTGGTGTTGTAAATAAACAACTAATCATGTGTTTATGTTTAAGCCAAGAGGCTGAAGCAAGTAACTGTCAAGTTAATGTCAAGTTTAAGATTGCTGAAAGTCTCAAACGTCTCAAAAACATCAAACAACCAGTGATTGCGAAATAAGGCTTTAGCTAAACACACAATTGATGTTTTGTGTGTGTTCATACTTGTCCGTTGCTGGCCATGCTGATGGACAACAGTCCGCCTCCTCTTAGTGAATTAAAAGTTATATCAGGACTGTCAACTCCCTCTGGAAGCAGGAAGTTCTGATTCAGCCACATGACCACCTACACACACGCACAAACAGCACACACGCACACACACAAGATTAGATTTAAATTAGATTAAATTAGATTTAGATTTAAACCTAACTCGGTACATTATTGCTATGAACATGCTGTGAACGTGCTGTGGGACAGGATAACACTGTGCCAATGTGGCCTACCCGCTGTGGCCTGTCGTTGATGCTGAAGGTGACCCTTCCAGAGGGCGGAGCAGCTGAGGAGTCAACTGTGATGTCATACATGGAGAAACGAGGCAGCTGACGAGTGATTTCAAATACGTGGAATTGGGTGCTGGGGTGGCCAAAAAGACACAAGTGCAAAGAAAGTGGGGAAAAAAGTGGTGTTAAAATAATAGATGGCAGCACATACACTTGCCTCACTAACATGCATATTACCTAGTTTTTCCTCCTACAAAGGCTTTGATGTGCAGATCTACTGGGATATCTTTCGGGGGGACGATGGGGACTCGGACACAGCCTGACAGATTCTGGGCACTGGGATGGACAACGTGGCTCTCCCCCTCAAATATCCCCTCCGCGAAGATGAGCACTGCACGGATAATTGTCTCTGGATAGGACAGAGGAGATATGAAGGGGTTTATTAGTCTTTTCTCTTTAACATTCTTGAAATTCTTAACGTGAGTGGATAAGCATTGTACCATTAGGTGTTGAAATGCTGAGCTCTACGTGAGCCTTCTGGGCCTCTGTAGCAGGTCTCACTGACAGCGCTGTCTGGAGCTGAGTGTTGGCTGGTATGACACCCATCCCACTGTTTGTCTCTGATACACCCTGAAACAATTGTACAGTTAGTACAGATGTAAAAATACACAATAACATCCAACCCAGTGTTAATAAACACAACATTTTGTAGATGACAAAATAAATGACAAAATAAAGACTGGTTAAATGTAGGTACCTTAGCATTCTCTTCATAGTTGCGTAGCTCCAGCAGCAGATTCTGCCTGCGCTGACTGAGCTCTCTAATGAGGTCCTGCTCAGCACTGGAGTCCATGAGATTCCCTTTCAGCTCCTTACTAGCTGGCAGGTAGCCACGAACTACAAGATACACACATTCATAACACAAATGGCATCCAAATCCAAAGAGTCAGTTTTCCTAAATCATGTTTTGCACGTTTTCCAGGTGCGTCTGAATGAAATGAATTGAACTGAACTGAATTGAACTGAGTTGACAAATTTTGTTATGTTTTAACGTGTCTGGACATGAACTTATAAGTGCAAATTTTGATTTGCTGGTATTCTAGATGAAAGATCAGAACATTGCAAGGTGACAGCACGAATTTGTAAGATTTCGTATCTTTTTTTCTAATTTGGGTGACAACTGTATTTTTACCCTTCAAAAAGCTCGAGAACATGCATAAACGTACACACGTAAGCTTCTTTAAAAAGACAGAATTTGTGAAAGGATCAATCCAGGAACACAAACAAACTCTACCAACGTGGCATTTCATTTACATATGTTCCCAGAAAAAAATAGAGGCAGCAGAGAAACTGAAACATACCTTCTCCCTCTATGGAGGTGCAGATAAGCTGTTGCTGTCCATCCAACCTGTAGTCTCCCTCCACAACTCCGGCCACAGAAGAGGAGAAGTTGTCTTTGAAAATGACTTCACCTGTGCGGTCACTACGAGCATCAATCTGAAACAAAAGGGGATCTAATAAAAACTGGTGACCAGAGATACGATAGAAATGAGTGAACAAAAACCCAATGACAACCACAGCTTGTGTGCTGACCTTTCCATTGGACCAGCCAGTGATAAGCTCCACTACCCCATCAGCATTCAGGTCAAAGGCATGGATGCTCATTGCATGATTCTTGGACTGAAAGGGGATAGAAAAACACATTGTTAAACAGGAAATAGAGATTTAAGATATGGTTGTTTGTTACAAAAGGCAAACAGAACTATAGCTCTCAGGGGAAAGGCTGGTGAGAAAGATGTTGCACATAACTCAACCGAATGTCAGAGATTTAAATTGTAATAATTCATTCTTATTCTTATGGTCTTATTAAAATCTAATGACAATATAACTGTGGTACCTTAATCCTCCAGTAGCGAGCAGTGCGATCATAAACTCCCACTGTGCCATTGGCCAGGGCATAGCCAAACCTGCTGCCATGCATATGGCACAGTGATGTTACCGTCTATATGGAAAAGGACATAGGGAAAACTTTTGATGAGATAATCTATATAACAAATTACAGTGATGACAAATATTAATATGGGACCTCCTGTGTAAAATCGTAATTTAAAGCATTTTAAAAAACAAACAAATGGATTTTCTCTAATTTCTCTCATTACCTCATTTTCAGTCATCTCAGACACAAGTTCATCCTCTTTGAATACCCTGATGTCAAAGTCCTCTGATCCTACCAGGAGCTGTAAATACAACACAGAGAAGAATTTCTGAAATCAACAAATTAACATTTACCTGTCTGTAGTGTCTTACTTTACAACAATATTTTTAAACTAGAGTAGTATGAGCCGCAGTATGTGTAGGACTTACCTCATTTTTCCCGTCCCCAGTGAAATCACAGAGCACCAGAGATCTGACGTTATCTCCAGTTACCTAAAAACAAAAATATGTTCCTTTATTTAGTTGAGCCAAAAGTATAATGCAAGACGTTAATGAACATCTATTACATTGCAGCCAAAGGTTGACACAATGTAGATTAAGCGTCTCATTACCAGGTAAATCTCTCTGTATTTCACTGTATACAGAGATTTTAAATCTGATGTGTCATTGCCGCCCTGTGCGCTGGTAGTAATGTGTTTTAAAAGCAATAATTGTTTCCCCAGAGCTGAACGTAGGAGCAGCCATAGCTGGGAAATAGAAGGATGGTGGAGCCAATGCTGTCAAAAGCATGCCAACAGTGTTGGTGTAATTACTCTCACTGCCAGAAGCAGCAGACAAAAGTCTTAATCTTGATAGGAATTTGCATTCACTCATCTACTCATGTAAAGTAGTAGGCCAAATCAAATAAAGGGGAAAGTAGTTAGAATACGTTTGGATCTACTGATATACAACAATCTAAGGCAGAGTTTTTCTTTAACGCCATGGGGATACAGAGTGAACAACTAACCTTGATATTAACTTATTAATTAATGTCTTCTCTTTCTTACAAAAATAATATTTATGTTTAATATATGCTTATGTTAGTAATATTTAAGTGTAACAGAGTCCATAAATCAACAAAGATAACTGGATACTTAACTAAAAACAAACTCTCAGATTTTTGCCATGGAGGCAGAACAAGGCTGGCACTCATTCCTGCCAGCCTGTGCACGCTGCAGGAGGAGGGAGAAACACTGCTCCCGGAAGAGCCGCTGATTCTTGTTACAACATGTACTGGTAGTGCAATCTTTTGTGCCGTTATCAGTCATAACTTTGTTTTCTACTGCATGAGAAACTGCACAAGTGCCACAAGAGCTTGCAAAGTGTCAATTCTCATTTTATGAATTCACTGATTTTCTGCAGGCCTGATGGGAAGCTTTAGAAGGCTGGTCTGCCATTTGACTGCAACTTAAACAAGGTTTTAACCTGCAGTATTGGAAATTATTTTTAAATATAACTGATTCTGTAGTTCTTCAGAAGTGTCATAGTTGAATGAGTTGTGTTCTACAATGCTATTCAACTAAACTTCTTAAATATTAAATAATATTCTGGTATTAAAATGTCTTACTGTCCAGAAGTGATCGTTGCCCTCATAGTCAAAACCCTGTAAGGCGCAGTTCCCTCCAATGATGGCAAGAGGAGTAGGGATGTCCCCAAGTTTCCCCAACACAATAGCATTGGCCCCATCTGTTACCTACACACACACACACACACACACAAGCACAGGTATAATTTAATTTTCAGAACTGCTGTCATCAAAAAATTCTACTCTGCACTGTACCTGTCACCCAGGTGCTGCACCATGATGCTACTTCAACAGTAAGCAATATAAACAAACACTAATAGTGAGTCAACAATATTGCCATTAGGCCCAACAGTGAACCCAAAATTACCTGCTGTCCCTTACTCTGGTATGAATTAAAAAGGGTACAATCTTATAAAACTCAGATCTCACAAGAAAAACAATCGTTTCTTTTATTTTGAAAATTTTGCTTTCTAAACATGATCAATACTGTAATTAATGTAGTAGCTTATATTTTTCTATAGCTTACTTGTAGTTTTGCGATGTTTTGTGTGGTTAAATACTAAAACAATTTTTGGCCAACGAAGGAAAGGAAAGTTCAATATATTAGGTGTGAATTGGTCAGAACAACTGATAATTGCTATCTATTGGTAAATTAACAAATATTTGTTATGTTAAAAAACAAATAGTTTGAAAATAACCAGGGAGCCGAGTCCTTAATTTAAGGGAAATTAATAGATCAAACATGATGTAATGTAGTCTCAGGTTGCTAAGGTAACACACAAGTTATGAACTTAAATGAATTAAATAGAAAGTTTATTAAAAAACTTGTCAAGCTATAACTTCTATGATGAAATATGCATTTTTTTATTCTGATTAGTTTGTCTTTTACTTAAGTCCTGATAGAACCTTTCACCAAATCCAAAATGATCATGCACCTTATTCTCCTTAGCTCCACTCACCTCTCTGTAGAATATGTCAGCATTGTCATGGACATCATAGGCCAACAGGTTGGTCTGGGATCCCACCAACAGAGTGTCCCCTGTGGTGTTAGGTCCTAGCGTTCCTGCTGTAAGACAAGTGACGGCCTGGTTGATATTAAGCAGAGAAATGTCAGAGTCCTGGGTGCTCTGGCTCAGTCGGTGGGCCATGGGTCTCTGACCACGAGCATGAGGGTTGTGGATAAAAACCTTTTAAAGAGAAAGAAAAGAGAATTCAGGGCACAATGTTTAAATGTCTAATTAAAGTAATAAAGTTTTAAAAATAAGAAAGGTAGTTTTTATAGTTGACAATAAAAAAGAGAAGTAACTAGTCCAGAAGAAATGTGGGAAAGTTTGATTTAGTGGATGAGTTAAGAAACACTATGCAGGTAACATCTCAGAATACAACAAGACCACAAAACAAGCAAATGGCATTAATAAACATTGGAGAGAAATGAAGGAAAGGAGAACTATAATGTACTCTGACAGCAACCGTGCTTTGTGCTCTACTTGTTATTTATAATGAATTACTTAAGTTATGTTGGAAAAGTGAAAATGTTCATTCCCCTCACCTTGCCAGCCTGTGTAGCTGCAGTAAGGCATGGGTGGACTCCATCAAATTTTCCAACAGTCACCATGCGAGGATTAATTTTGTGGTTCAGCTTCAGAGTGAATATGGGGACCAACATGGTGCCGACTGTATGTCCCTAATCAGACAAGAGCCAAGAGGAGACAGACTTTAGAAAACAACTTATTAGTTCTTTTTAGATCCGTTGAAAATGGACAAATCAGGTACATGAGCAAAGTGTGTTGTCGTACATATTACCACATATTACCTAGTGACAATGCGTGATTTTGCTACACTAATGTAATTACAGGCTTTACCTCAGACACTCAGTGGAGAGTCATGTTGCCTAGCAACAAAGAGTGGCAAGCTAAAGCTTTTCATCTGGCTAATCTCCCTGTCGTTTGCTATACAAGAATGTCAATTATACCACAAAAAAACATAGGACATGGCTCTTAAACATATCGCTAGCCCTGTATCAATAACAAGTACAATATGGATATTTCACAGGAAATAAAATCGCCTATATTTTGCTCGTTGCCTTGCGAGCCTAGCATAACTAGCAAACATCAACATCGCTGTCTTCAAACAACTTAAAGGAACTGAAAACACTAAAAGGGGACCACGGTTTCTGTCGAAACGGGTAACAGGCTGTGCAAACACTCTCACCTGCTCCCCCTCCTCAGTAGCAAATGTTGGAGTTTAGTTAATATGAGCTAGTCAGCTAATAAGCTAGCAGGATAGCACGACAACGCAGCGACAGTTGGCGGTCGGTCCCCTGCCAACAACCACTTCCTGTCTGCTGTTTTCAAAATAAAAGATTTCTGGTTCCATCGTTCCCTGTTTCCCTCATGGATACAGTGGGTCGACGGGCAAAACGGGACACGTCCAAAGCCCTAATTAGCATGAATCACATACTTAAAACGATGTTTTTCTTCTCCTGCACATCTTACAAAATCTATCTGGTTTGTCTAGTCTGTTTTTTGTCGAGCCACCTTCTTAAATAAAAAAGTTGCATGTACTAGAGTCTATGTTCTTTGTAGAGCTGGTTGAGTAAAGCATTATTATAACTACTTTTTGTGTAAAAGTAACTTTATGTAAGAGGATAGATAGATAGATAGATAGATAGATAGATAGATAGATAGATAGATAGATAGATAGATAGATTTTGTTGGAAGCTTCTCCTATAAACAGAAAAACTGGGTGAAAGCTGAGTGTAGGTCATAGCCTCTGTTTTGTGGCTTTGTTGGTGTAATCTTCAGACTGCACGTTTTAAAAGAGCCAAATTTAACTACAGTGATCAGTAATGGAAACTGTAAATTCAACCAAACCACAGTAGTAAAATATGGACGTATAGGCATTGATTTTGTTATTCAATGTTATTTGTATTTAATAATAATACTTAAGATTAATAAGATTTTCATAATACACAAGAGACAAAGACAGACAAAAAAGAAGCAAACTGAGAGGAAAAAGAATAACACTAAAAGAGGAGAACTGAACAATGTGAAAGAAAGGAAAGACAGGAGCAAGAAAAATGATGTAGAAAGACAGGAGAAGGAAATGAGACCAGAGACAATGGAATGCACCTAAGTGTTCCATTGTCATGCACTCTGCTTGTGTGGTATCTACAGGTTTAGATAGCAGAACCCAGAACCTATTGCACCCATACCCAAAGACCCCCTTGTTATGGCTTCTCACAGTTGTCTGTCCAATTCATCAAGGCATCCAGTTTAACTTCTAGTGATGTGGCATCCTTTATCTCATCTAGTCAAACAATGGCCTCTAAACATAAGATACTTTGATGTTGTTGCAGTGGCAAGATCAGTCACCAACCTACTGCTCTCTTCTTCCATGCTGGAGTCAATCAAATTGTTAATAAAAGGTTGTTCTCTTCTTACTTAAAGGGCTTTTGGATTAGTTTTAATAACAGTGCTTTGAAGATAGTGTTTCAGGTGATACAGTCTGTGTATCCCCTGTGTGTACACATTACAACAGAAAACAACTTATCTATGAGCCAGTCTGTTATGAGGAAATTTAAGTCAAGCATTCTATTGTGTTTTTGACTGTCACACAAAATTAATTGTGATCTGACAGGTTGTATTGGACTCAGGCAACATCAGAAATTAAACCACATTGTCCACAGTTGTCCAAATAAAGAACAATTTGTTCTCTTCTGGGTTTTTTTGTGTGTGCTTTTATACTCTTGTTATAAACACCAAAACAAGAATAGGTATCTGTTATTCACAAAAAAAAAAAACTTAAAAGAGGGCTCGTCCGGGATTTGAACCCGGGACCTCTCGCACCCTAAGCGAAAATCATACCCCTAGACCAACGAGCCAATGGAAGTACTGCTCCACCGCTGTAATTCTATGTGAAGATTTATGGTTAAACTCAACTTCTGGATGAAGCTGTTGATGTGGCAACTTGGTATTTTACATCCTATCTTGTCTAACAGCACCATCTGGTGGTCACAATTATTTATCTTACTGTGCATGTCCTGGAACACTGAATGCTAATAACACTGAAACAATAGCTGTTGGCACAGCTTTTACAAAACATTGATAACAAAATACCAGTATTAACAAAGAAAGATAGAATAACTTAAACTTAAGGAAATAAATGAACTAGTAATATAAACATCTGAAATGTATTTAATTTAAGGCTCTAATAAAATTACCATGTTGCAAAGTAAACGAATTAATCTTAACTTTTTTTTAATAAAATTTGGTCAGTGTTGAATATGGCATGCCTTGCAGGCTCATGTTAATTGCAATCATAAATGCAGATATCAAAAAACATCAAAGAATGGGGTGTGACGTGGAGAGGACTACACAAAAACATATTAGCCATGTAAACTAGGTAAGCCATTCCTGCTAGAAAGAGCAAGTCGTTGCCTTTTATCACATCTGTTGATTCGACACCAGAAATTTGAGTGAGTGCAGTGGCACGGGATGGTCTGGATGATCATTTCTTTTTAAAAGTAAATCGTTTGGTTTGTATTTTAACCGATGGAACTGAACACAATTTCCATAAGTTGAAAAGGTATATGTGTACCACTGTCACAGACTCGACTCGTATGCGACCTAGCAATTAAGAAAGCTGGGCATGTCCAGGAGACCACGAGACCAGTGAGCCAGTTGCTTGCATCTCTTTTGACCGCTCCCGTCCGACAGCACCCCCTGGTGCTAGCGGTGCAAATGACAACAAAAGATAGCGCTGGGTAACTTCAAACAATTTGCAGGAGGGATACACCGCAACAGCAACAGCGTTCTCAGGACCATGGCTCACGCCTAACTACTGCCTTGACCAATCAACATCATCTAGTCAAAGTCAGTCTGCTGGAATCCAGTCCATTTCGTGTTTGAGGTCCCTAACTTATATAATAAACACTGGGGATCAACACGGTTTTAGATGGTGTGGCCCACTTACTGCCCTTAGGCTCCTACACAAAGATGCAGCCACGGGGCCATGAAGGTAGTGTTAACAGCATGAAACCAATGTGGCCATGCCCACAAAGACCACAGCAGCTGTATGGGGTGGCACATCACTATACTTGTTGTGCCCCTCACAATAACCTCTGTGCTCACAAAGGGCTGATGCCTGATGAAGATGGCAGACATGATGACATGCCCATGTTCATTGTCAATGTTTGTGGTGCAAGCAGCTGTAGAGTAAGCTTGACCTTCTGGCTTCCACACAATCTTCTTTGTTGAGTCACACCACACTCATCCATACCCTACAAAATATAAGATTACATGAAAATCAGAAAACACAATATCACAAGCAAGAATTTGGAAGTGTATGCAGAAGCACAAGTGTTACTACTTGCTTGCCAAATAAGAGTAGCTTCTCATGTTTCAGTATAGGACATTACAAACCCAAATACCCCAAAAGTGTGAGGTAAAACCCAAACAGACAGAATATTATCATTGGCGTATTCTTTTTTTCACAACTCACAGTATAAAGACAAATGTGTTGTTCAGTTTCACCTATTTTAGTAAATGCATGTTTCAATCAAGATTTTAAGTGACTAATAACATTTTTCAGTCTCCACGTCGACCATATGCCCCTTAATATTAAAATAAGTCAGTGAAAACAGTTGGGAAATATATACTAGAGTGCTTTGTATTCAGAAAAGTCCAAGCTTCCCAATACTTAAATCTTCCCCGCTCCAATATGGCGGCGACAATGACGTAAAATCCAGTGGCCAAAGGGGGCGTCTACGTACGTGGTACCTCTGGAGTCCGCGTGCTCTCGTTAGCTTTGGGCTAGTTAACCGGTATCTGCTCCTACCAAGCCCTGGCTTTGGTATTACATTTACGACATGGCGACAGACGCAAAGCGGCCCAAGGTTATAATTTAATCAGTTTGAGTCTGTTTGTATATTAAGTATGTGTATGTATACGCAAGCTAAACTGTCAGTCAGCTCCGTAAATCTGTGAGTAGAAGCTAACCATTACCGGTGCATCCTGCTGCAACTCTGTGTTACGTGTGGTAAAGTTACAGCAGCTCTTAAGCCAGCAAATCGAAGTTTATTCGGTGCTATTCATTTTACCTCCCTCACTCATTTGGCTGCGATTATTTAGTGTTGTGTGTTGCAGTCTATGAGTCTATGATTTACACTCTGTAGCTTCCAGCTCATCCTGTCTACAGTAACTACAGTGTACTGAATAGTTGGTTGATTTTTTTCCCCTATTGTAAATGTACTATAGATGGAAGAATGCTGAATATAGTTCAACCAGTGATCGATCATTCAGTGTGTTCTGAGAAACAGCCACTATTTCCCTTGATCATGCACGATCTTTTCCACACCATTAACAGTATTTAACATATTTTCTTTATTTACTCCACTCATGCCTCTGTTGCCAACAGTAGATCACTTGTTCACTGCCTATAACAGTAAATATCAATAAAACTGTTATTCCACGATTGAATTGAATGTCTTCATGTTCTGTAGCTCTGTATAATACTGAAGTGCTCTATTATTAATTGTACCAATGCACTAGGTCACACGTGCCTGATGGCAGATTTGATATTTAAGTATATATCCATGTGCTGACAGGTAGCTGATGATTCGGAGGTCAGTCCCCTGCAGAGCTTTCTGCAGTGGTGTGACAGAGTCGGCTTGGTACTCAGCAGTAAGGTATGTCACAGCCTGTGCTCAGGTGCCTCACACAGTAGCCTGAGATCCAGATCTGTGTTTTTTCCTGCCATTATTCATTTTCGTTGTTCAGTGTTTTAACAAAAGTTTCAGAAGAATGTGCACTTCCCCGGAGTAGCTGAATTGATCCAAGTCTGTCTAACAGTGGCCGGACATTTTAGGTAGACTCTCTCTTTCTGTCTCTGTAGGTGTGTGTGACTAAGGAGGGAACAGTGGCAGAGTATGGGATGCTGGCAAAGGATGGCATAAAGGAGGGGGAGATTTTATTCACCATCCCCAGATCAGCTCTTCTTCACCAGGGAACAACCAAGGTCTCTGCCCTGCTAGATAAAGGTGACCCTTACAATTACAGGAAGGTTTCCTGTGGATTGTCTCTCTGTTTGTAACCTTTCCATTTTTATCCTACACAGAGAGGTCATCCCTGGAGAACTCATCTGGCTGGGTTCCCCTGCTGCTGGCTCTGCTGTATGAGTATACGTCCCCACAGTCCTACTGGAAACCCTACCTCTCTCTATGGACTGACTTCAAGACTCTGGACCACCCCATGTTCTGGTAAGAAACTGTCTAAACCCCTGGTTTTTACTGTAGCAGCCTTTAACTTGCCTTTTCTGATGATGAAGTGTGACTTATTACCTTTCTTTGCAGTAACTCAGTCTGTTCCTTTCAGGTCTAAGGAGGAGAGAGACAGTCTGTTGAGGGGAACGGGTATCCCAGAGGCGGTGGACACAGACTTGGCTAACATCCAGAGGGAATACACACAAGTGGTCCTTCCCTTCATCACCAAGCATCCTGACCTCTGGAACCCCAACACACACACATTGGAGCTGTACACACAGCTGGTGGCGTTTGTCATGGCCTACAGGTGTGTGAGCATGAGACAAAGTCATTTACATAAAGTATGCTTATCCTCTTTTCCTAATTGTTACTCTTAACTCACCCCTGTAATCTCTTTGACCTCTCCACCATCCCATCCCTGTTGACCATCCCCTCTGTAGTTTCCAGGAACCGCAGGAAGAGGACAACGATGATGATGAAGAGGACGAAGAGGAGAAGGCCCCCAACCCACCGATGATGGTGCCCATGGCGGATATGCTTAACCATGTGTCCGATCACAATGCTAACCTGGAGTTTACACCGGTGAGGCAACACCTCCACCCCTAATAGTGATGAACTTTATCCTTTAAATGTCTGGGCTTCCTTTACAGTTACCCAAAGCAGCCGCTCATCACTGAGAAGTAAATCGTTTTTTGTTTGATATAAAGTGCATTTGACATAGAGACCTGAGCTGTGACTTCATTCCAGTAAACAGTGTTAACTTCTCAGTATGTTTCATCCCATTCTCACTTTTAATTTAAACTCATCTCACCTCCACTTTCTTTTCTCTCTCTCTCTCTACTCTGCATCTTAATCAGGACAGTTTAAAGATGGTTTGTGTGCGCCCCATCCATAAAGGCGAGGAGGTATTCAACACCTATGGGCAAATGGCCAACTGGCAACTGCTGCACATGTACGGATTCACGGAGCCGTATCAAAGCAACAGCAACGACACAGCTGACATCCCTGTCACCAACCTGTACAAAGTCGCCACACAAGGTGACACATCACATTACCACAAGATTAACTCACAACTCGCAAATTTTAGGTTTACCAAAAACTTCCCACCAGCTGAGAGAACAAAGCAGGACCCTGCTCTCACCAGGCTGTCTCCTCTCTCAGAACAAAACACTGAGCTTACACTGGAAGCAAGACTGACATGACATCCTTCATAACTTGCTTGGAGCCTGCAGAACCTTCTAGCATGTGCTTCACCTTGTGATGCAATCTGAAATGAGTTTGTTTTTTTTTTTTGATGCAGTTACCTGAATAGACTGAATGTTTAATGAAGCTACAGTAAGAGTGTGTCAGGACATCATGACTCAAGTTTGCAGCAATGAATGTCATATTGGTGTCACCAGTTTGCAGCTTTGTGTCAAGTAGGTTTCTTACCTAGTAGGGGAGTATGTCTTAATTTGGACGTTGGATCATCTCAGTTGCTGTAGGAAGAAATACTTCTCAATAGAATCATGGCTTTACAATTTACTACCAACATGATTTGTGGAAGAGCCCATCTCTCTGTTAATTCAGTAGCTGTGGGGAGCAAGCTTTACCTCACACAACTATTTTAATTTTCCTCATACCTCTTGTTCAGCTGCCCTCAAGAGACCTGTTTTCCTTAGCAATTGCTCCTGACGTTAGTGAAACAAAGCCAACGGTTACTTTTGTGCTTCATCTGAACTCCCCCACCTCATCCCTCCATCCTCTTTTTTTCTCAGGTATTCAGTCTGATGTGGACCGGCAGCTGATGGAGGAGCAGTGGGAGATGGTGTGTCAGATGATGCAAGAGAAAGCAGCCTTTGTCTTTGGCAAACAGGGCTGCCTCACAGACACAGAGCTACATACTGCACTCAAGGTGAGGGGCTATACTTAATTTACACTGTCTGCTTGTGCACAAATCTGGAAATACACACAATAGACTTCTTTTAGAGGTGAATATTGAGGTTATAGGGAGTGTAACCCAGGCTTTGTGCAACTTCAGGTGCTGTCCATGTCAAGGGAGGAGTTCTCAGAGTTCAAAGATAATGAAGGATGGGAGGAAGATGAAGAGGAAGATGAGAATATTTCCTTTGCCTACTCCAACGAGGGTCTCCCTGGATTAAAGGCTTCATGGAAATGGCTAATTCATGAAGCAGCCCATCTGACAATGAGGTCCTACGGAGATGTGGAGAGGGAGGATAAGTGTGTGGACAAAACGCTGATAGAGGACAAGGCAGCATTTGCAGGACTGAACAGAAGGCAGCAGAATGCACTACAGGTCTGCTACGGACAGAAGAGCATCCTCTACAGACTGATGGAGCTCACCAAGTCATGAGCTCAGCTGCAGAAGTGAGGCGGACAGCAGGAGTCAGATTTTTAGAAAATGTACCGCAATGTACTGCCAATAAATGTTTTTCCTGAGAGCCGATCTGATTTTCAACTGTTGTCACTCCTGTTAACACAGGAGAAATGTTTCCCATGATGCCCAATTTAAGCTACATTGAAAAGCATTAATCTTCAGGCTACAAATCAACAGGGGACACCACAGCCACCATCATGGCAACAACTACCAGCCTCAGAGTGGACATCAATGAACACAGATGCGTTGCAGTTTGAATGCTTTATTTCCTGTATGTATGCATACTGCAGTTAAGTAGCAAGAACTAAAGGCAAACTAGAAAGGACTACAAAATACAACACATGGACCAATACATTTACAAA
Organism: Datnioides undecimradiatus; assembly: GCA_008933995.1. Lineage (NCBI taxonomy): Eukaryota > Metazoa > Chordata > Actinopteri > Lobotiformes > Datnioididae > Datnioides > Datnioides undecimradiatus. The sequence goes on from WARS01000011.1 coordinate 342,629, forward strand.
ACATTCAAAATGTTACAAAATGGGCTGTATTGGTCCTTCTATTGTTGTTCTTCAATTTGGATCTTTGTACAAATTGTCAAGATACGATATCGCCATCACTTTGCACAATTTACAAGTGCCAGGGAGAGACTTCCAGAGCCAGTTTGAAATGGACAAACCATCAGCGAACTGTCTCCACCAACACACCAATGCACTATGAATACACCCCACCCCACCTGGGAGCCATAACTCCATCTTCCTGTCCCACTCAGGGATAAAAAGGAATCAAATGAAAGTAGCAGGCGGCTTTTTTTCCTCAATCATCTACCGTTCAGCCTCTGAATGCAAAAAAACAAAAAGTCAGAAAAAGATTTGTGTGGGAAGGAAGCCAACCAAGAACTTTGGTAGTGAGTGAAAATGTGTTAAGATGTCTCTACATGTCAGGGTACATTTTATTTGACATGTGCATTGCTCTCCACTTATCTAAGCTCTCGTGCTCCCTTTTTTCCAATATTTACATCAAAGCATCAAAAAAAGTATATTAAACAGCATGTCTCAATCCATTCTCCATCTCAATTCAGCCCCAAAGGGATAAACAAAAATCTAACTCCTTAGATCCGTGAGCAGTAGTCCTTTCATCCACATTTCAAATGACTGTGGTTGCCAGTTTATCCAGTGCCAACAGTAAAGAGGGAGGTGTGCGTGTGTGGTGGGGGAGTGGGTCAAGGCAGCGGCATCTCTCCCAAGGGCTACAAGCTGGTTGGTATCCAGGCTAGCTGGCACCGGTGCCCTCCATGACCTGCTGGGCCTGCTTCTGTCCCATGCAGCACTGGGCTACTGACTGGAACAGTCTGAGGGGAGACAGGACAGAAGACATCAACAGCAGCACAACTAAAATCGAAAATCTCCCTAAAAGCCATCAGACACCACCATGAATCAACCCGCCTCTATTCTGTAACCCTGCTCATTTATATACAAATGCTACAGAACAAAAGTCCAACAGGGAACCTACTTTTCAATCTCAGGGGCACAGTGCACAAAGTCGTGGCTCCAGAACTTGAAGGCAGGATTCTTGATCAGCTCAATGAAGGTTATGAGGAGACCCCATGGGTGAGGCCTGTTCACTATCAGCCTCTCCAACAGAACCCTGGAAAAGGAAGAGGAAGGTTTGACAGACAGCACTTGAGGTTCAGAGTTATTTCTTTGGACGGGAAGAATAAAGTCACTCAGATCAGACTCTGTCTCACCTGGTGATCTGCTCCTGGATGGCCTCTGTATTGGCCTCAGCAAACAGGTAGAGCATGGTGCAGCTGAAGTAGTGAGTGTGGCTGTTAGGGTAACGCAGCTGATTGGCGATCGCGTTCAAGAAGAGGTAACGCCCTGAAAGACATGACAGCACAACCCTGATCAGCGTGCTCTTCTGCTACGTGCAGATGGTCTTAAATCTGTTTTTAGGTAACACCAAAGACATACAACATGTAGTTTCCCCAACATCTCTCATTTGACTCATTATTTAAAACAAATGACATGTTAATTTTACCTGCAAGACTGAATCAGAAAAATAACTAACTACTATTATAACTACTAAAAATAATAATAGAATAACTTTGATATGCACATCAAATATTTGCCGACACCTTACCTTCAGTGTCCAGGTCAACAGCCAGGTTCTGGAAGATGTCCATGTGTGCAGAGTGGGTGATGGTGCTCATGGAGGGGGTGCTGCCCTTGTTGTGGATGTGAGCGATTGCCTGTGTGCCCACGTACAACACTAGAGCGTTGATCAACTGGATGTTGTAACGGTTTCCTGGCTCATTGGACACCTGGAAGACGAGGCAAAAAGCAACAAAATTGTATATTTATTGTTGAAGCATATCACTAATGATCATTAAACATCAATGTACACTACTCCTACCTGCAGGTTGCTGCGCAGCTCAGATAAGAAAGTGACTGGTGAACGAGTCTTCAGATACGAGTCCAGATCCTTCTTGAACTGGGAGGGCATGACACCTGTGAAGTTGGTGAGGATACGGGGAGCGATGTTGATCTCACTCAGCATGTCCACCTGCAGACAGGGTTAAAACACATTTATGTGATTTGTGAATCTTCCAAACGAAGAAGTTTGAAGTAAGACTCATTTTACACAAAATTTCAACTTCAGTCAGCAAAAAGTGTGTGTGTGTGTGTGTGTGTGTGACTCTCTGTACCTTGAGATTGGGAGTGAACGGGTCAGGGAGCCTCATGTTGCGTGGAAAGGCACTGAGGATGAGGTTGCGGAGCTGGATGCAGTTGGGCGGGATAACATCACAGAAGCCATAATGGTAGTCACACAGGAACTCTGGGAAGTCATGCAACAGGACCAGGAGCACTCGCAGTGTACCCTGAACAGCCATTAATTCATGTTAATACTTCGTTTAGGTTTTAGTATTTTAGACATTAACATGAAACATTTGCAAATTAAATTAAATGAATATTACACCAACAAGACTTTACTGTGGTCAAATGGGGGTACATTAAATAATGAGAGCACCTTGTAGAGGATTTGCATAGGTTTGTTGAGCTCTACGTTCCTCAGGAATGGGGCCAGGTACTTGAAGAGATCGATCAGCAGCTGTGCGTACATAGGCCAACCCTTCAAGACAACATCAGTGCATTAGACCATAATTCAGGTGCCACAAACATGGGGAGAGCAGCGACGGTTGTATGTAAATGAAACTGAATGTGAAAATCGAAAATCTGGCTTTCTTCTTGCATACCTTCTGCTGCGGTGTGTGTGCTAACATCCTGGCGATGAAGATACGATGGGAGATGAGCTCCAGCCAAGCGTACACAAAGCCAGGTGCTTTGGTGGGTCTCAGGATGTGGAAGGTATTGCTGCAGATAAAAGGAAATGGTGAGCCTGAAGTACAGCAGTCATATAGACATTTTAATACTGAGGACAATATGAACAGTAGCTGAGCCTTCACCTTTCTACACACACTGATCAGTCTAAATGTGATGTCTTACCAGAAGGCAGTGAGTGTCTGGAAGTTGATGGTCTCCAGGACATGCTCGGGGGCATTGAGCTCCAACAGCAGCATGATGAAAATGCGGTGGTAGGGCAGCTGCTGGAATTCTGTCTGACGGACATCATGGTCCTGAATCAACACACCAACTACGATACCCAGCACCTAGGAGAAGAACATAGATCACAATCAGAATTGACGTGATTTTTAGACGATAAGGGCATCACTGTTTATAAAGTGAAATAACTGGAAGATGATTCTCTATCACAGTGTTAACAATTTATATTTCAGGCTCTACCTTGTTGAGGAGGTTGATTTTTGTCACTGTGTTGGTGGCCTCCCCAGAGTGTTTGACCAGCAGGGCGATAAGCCTAACAAAAGCATCCAGGTTGTGGTAACACTTGGCTCGGATGATGGCTGCGCTGGCTGCTGGGTTGTGCTGTTGCTCAGCTTGTGCCCGATAGCTTATCTCCACACACATCTCTGTGCACAGCCGGAAGAACCTTGTGATCAGGTCATCTGTCTTCAGGATGCCCTGCTGATGCATCTGTAGCAAAAATGAAAAGGAGGACTTAAGGTCAACAGGAACAAGCCTCACCACAACTTTTCACCATCTTAACAGATAAATGAGTGTTTACCTGGCCAACAAAGGCAGAGAAAGCTTTGGTGCTATCCCTTCCAGCAGCAGCTGAGTGATACAGGTTGACCCATTCCCTCAGCAGGTACTCTGCCTTCTCCCTCAGGCCTGGAGGATCATCATATTCTGAAGCCTGGGAAATCCCAGAGTGCATCATGAAGTTGGGTCCGCCATGGGCCCGGTCAATCATGGCCTCATAGTTGGAGCGAACAACATCCATCAGCTGGGGAAGACTGTGGAGGAGGAGATAACAGTCAGATTAAACCCTCATACATCAGTCACTTGCCTTTTGCCAAATCTGGTAAAGATTAGACATTCAGTTCAATAGTGCAGATCCTTACCCTTCAGGTGCATTGGCTCTGGAGTGTGCACAGGTCCTCATTAAAGTCTCAATTGTGTGGAAGAGGTCGGCCTCTGTGACATGGCTGACACTGCGCTCATCCACCAACAGCAGCTTCACCAACTGCATGGCAAACGCCACTGCCATGTAGTGCAGTCCATTTTCCATTGACTAGAAGAAAACAAACATCAGTATTAGCCCATATATGCACCTTATTTAATTTATTTCACAGATTCATTGATCAGGATAGCACAGGGCTTCTACAGCTCTATTAGTTTATCATTAAAATCATGAATTATAGCAGATCTTATTGAAATTTTATCAGCTGTTTAACAAAAGAAGTAAACTAGACAAAGGAAAAACTATTTTTAAAAAAATGTATCAACCCAGCAGAAATGTAAACACTGACTTCATAAGTATCGCAATGAACAGAAGAACAACATATAAGAATGAAAATAAAATGCTAAATGACTCTACAAGCAAACGTGTGATGTGTACCTGTGCCAGGTGAAGGTCATACTGCTGCATATTCACAAGATGGTTTCTGATCAGAAGCTCCACTGCCTCTACGTTGTATTTATACTCATCACGACATTCAATTAGACACCTGTAAACAAACACAGCAAATACCCTTCATATGGAGCCTATACTACTAAAGAGGAAGCATAGCATGCTAAAGAGAAGCGTACAGTATAATAATTAGTTGAGATCACGTGTCCCGACTCACCTGGTGATCTGCTTATTGCACCACTGTGGCCCATAGGCGCGTCCATCCTGCAGGGCTTTTAGCACCAGCAGGTGGCACTCCCTGTAGCGAAGCAGCAAGTCTGCATCAGCCCCACTAGTAGCATCCAGAAGACCTTCCACAGCCTGGAAATTTAAGAAAGCAACATAGTTAAAACACATGCTAGTATAGATACAGAACTTATCTCACTCACATTTTTCAAAAGACTAAATTGTATCTATTAAAGTAACTGTCCCACCTTCTGCAGTAAGCCAAGTGCAGCAATGCCATCTCTAGAGTTCCTAGCAAGGGCCACAGCTTCCAGCAGGCTACGCAGGGCCTGAGTCAGGGGGTTCATGGCAAGGGCTGGAGGGATGGCATGAAGATGTTGCTCCAGGTCTGCCATGCACTTATCGTAGATCTGAGCCACATCATCTGTGGCCCATGCCTGTTGCTGTTTTCAGAGATAAAGAGAACCTGGTTCAGTGCTAGCTGTTATAGATTCATTATCACTTTTAAAAAGCAGCATTGCACTTAAGCACTGCAGCACATCTTTTAGCTCTTTGCTGGTTTTATTTTGGAGATCACAGGAAAAACAATCACCTTCATGGGCTGTGCCAAGAAGCCAGTGGGTTGGGAGAGATCATTACTGGGTAAGAAACCTGGAACATTTCTGGCAAACTCCTCATATACTGCCAGTTGCTTGGGGTCCACTCCTCCCACCTACAACACACACAGACATGAATTTTCTTATCTCCCACACAGCAGAAAACAGAAGTCAATCATTATCCTAATGCACAGATCCAGTAACCTTCATGAACTGCAACTAGCATAGTTATATTTGCTTGGCTTTTTCTGATATATTGCTTTAGTGGATGCTATAGTGATGTTACCTTGAGTCTGATCTGCTCAGGCATGCGTTCGGCCTGGTAAGTCAGCACAACGGGATCGCAATAGCGACGTCCTTCTTGGCGAGCGTGCTTTCTCAGCTCAAACTCCTACAAGAACAGAAACAAAACCAAAACATTAAACTTGTCTGTGTTTCAGTAAAATGCACAAAACATTTACAACATAAAAGATACTAATCAAACAATTTACACTTGCAAAGAGCCACATGCATCCTGGCAGAGCAGTTTACCTCTAAATTAGAGATATACTGCCATTATCCTGAGTACCATTATTCTATTCAAAGACCCAACCTAGAGCAATATCCATTTTTCTCAAGTAGTTACAAGTTGCTGATAGAAGGTAAGCCTCTCTTTTATGAAATTTACTTAATTTACTAAATTCACTGCAGCGTCTGCATTCTCGGTAATGCTGACTAATAAAATGATGATGAAGATGACACTAGCTGCACATAATATAGAATGCATTTATCTGAAACAGCTGTTTACATAGACTCACTGTGGCAAGTCTCTTGTCCATCTCAGGGCCAGCCTTCTCCACGGCGGTTTTCTGAATGAAGCAGCAAGCCAATTCACAGTTGTCTTGGGCGATCCTGGCTGCAGCCTCTTCCATCATTTCCCTCTGTTGAGGGGTTGGTGCCTGAGGGAATAAACACCCCAAGTTAAAAGAGACAGGAGTGGTACAAGACCAGAAAAAAACAAAATGGGGAATCAATGTCTATATCAATTGTATTACTTTTGGAACTAAAGTAATGAATAAAAAAATAAAGCCCTCATGTAGGCATTCAACCACTTACCCTAAGTGCTGCAGCAAAGCTGTTCTTAAGGTTGGTGCTGATGCTCATGAGCAGGGGCTCGCGGCAGGTGATCATGGCCATGCCCGCAGTCAGGTTTCTCATCATATGGTGGGCAGCCACACGCATTCGTGACTCCTCTGAATCCAGGGCAAAGTCCTTCCTGATGATCTGCTCACAGGTTGTCATGGCAATTTTAATAGAGCGGTCAACTACGGGATGCACCAGCTCCTGGACAGCTCGCTCTACTGATTGCCGTACACACTGCTTCAACTGCGGATGCGCCTGTAGTAGAGGGATCTGAACAGAAACGGGGGGGGGGGGGAAGCACAACATAATCAAAAAAAAGGCATCCAAACGATAAAAGAAAAAATATTTCTAGTGATGACTTCTAGAGAGACAGCCATTCAGGAAGTTAACTGTGGTGATGCTGTCATTGTTCAGAGTTTCAGTAGTCAATTACACAAAAAGGGGCAAAAAAAGTCATTTAACTAGATTAATTACAATGCAAATATCAATGTAGTTCAACTTTCACTGAGCTGCTGCATTACGTAATTAAACTACATGAATTACACATAATTCTCTAGAGCTGCAACTATTACTCAATCAAGTAGTGCTCATTAATTCTGAATTATTTTGACTTTTTGATATGTTTGGGTTGTGGACAAAAGACATTTGAGGAGGTTACCTTGAGCTTTGGGATCAACATTTCATTACACTTAAACCATACAACTAGTTGATAAAGTGAAAAAAATAACTGACAGATTAACAGAAACTGCAGTGGCGTAGTTCACTGCTCATCATCATGTGTATGTGTTGTAAGTGTAACACCGTCTTGTGAGTGACTTACGTTGACGTTTATGTTAATGTGTGGAGCCAGGCCTGCCAAGGCATACACATTGATGTCGTGGTAACTGAATTGTGGAGTGGGGGGCCCAGTGGTTGTGCAAGTGGTGGTGGTGGCAGCTGGGGTTGAGGGAGGAGCTGCAAATGGAACAAAGTCTCCTGTTGGTCACAAAACGCTAATTTGATTAAAATCACACGAAAAGGCAGATTATCCAGACAACATAAGCAGAAAGCAAGTGCATATGCAACAAAAGAAAACAAAGTCTTTTAGATCAACATTTTAAAAAAATTCACAAACCAAAAGCAAGATCTGATCTGACAAAATATAGCTGATTAATTGTAATAATCATCACAACATTTTCAGAAGACAAGTTGACATACTTAATGTTCAAAACCAAACAAAAGATCAAACTATGTACATCCCATTGTTAATGTGAAACAGATAAAAAGACCTCACTTAAATGAAGATTAAGACTCAAATCAAAGGCACAAAAACACAACACAAAGCAAAGAAAATATGGAGTATCCACCTGCGGTAGAAACTGGCAACATCTCCTCTGGAGGCTTTGCCTCTTTCTTTGGTGCTGACAGCTGCTCCTCCAGGCTCTTTAGCTTCTCCTTGTCCTTCAGAAGGTTCCCTGGCTTGAGCTCATTGATGTCCAGAGACAAGTTCTTACACAGTACTTCAATCTCAAACTTTAGGTTCAGCTGCAATAAAAGAAAACAATATGAGCAAGGTTTTCTGTTTAAATGGCTAAAAGTAGCATGTGGGTTAATGTGATGGGCATTGCAGTATGGAATTATGATATGACATGTTTGGATATAAGTAGGTTTCGTCAGTTTAGTTAAATACATTACTGTTTTGTAGCATCAGTACATCTGCTATCAAACTAAAAAAAGTATGCCTTTTAAACGAAGACTGTGATGGACTGCACTCCCAAAACGACTGGGGTTACGTGGCTGCACAGAGTCATCTATTACCTTGAGGTCATGCTCTTGATGCAGCTCAGCGAGAACATTCATGATGGCCATTGTCCAGGGGTTCTGAGGCCTGAAGACCTACAATAATCAGAGACACACATTTTGATTTAAGTCACTATGTGGATTCTCAAAGATCCTGAAACAATGGAATGAGGTAGGTATAACTCACTTTTATCAACTAGAAATGTATTATTTTATCTGGAGTAAACGTGACAGCTCTGTGTGTACATCTACGTTACTCACCATGCTTCGTAGACTGGACTCCAAAACTTTGGCCACAAAGGGGACAACATACAGAAGCTCCTGTTGGCCTTTCACATAAGCCTCCAGTAGCAGGGATTTGACTTCCAGATCCTGTAAACAAGGAGAAAAAAAACAAACCATTATCTACACTGACAGAAGCGTCACCATGTAATGAAACAATGGAACCTCAAAAGTAGTTCTTACTGTGTAAAGGATAGGCTTGTTTTTGGCCAGTGTAATCATGCCCAACCAATGGCCCAGATTCTTCAGCAGGGAGCGATCAGAGAAATTGGCAGCTGCCTTGTCAGAGGTCAACAGGACCTGAAGGAAATGAAGAAAACCGAGAGGAGTTTAAGCGTTTTATAACTGAGGGTTCTTCAAGCAGTTTTCTGTGTAACGAGTATTGGAAGTATTGGCTGGAAAAACAGCCCAGACTGTAATATCAGCTGTTTTACCTTGATATTCCTGTAAGTCTCGTTGAGGACCATCTTGACAAACTCAGGGTTCTTCAAAGTATCCAAAAAGTTGGAATAGAGACTGTGGAAGTTGGGCTCAATGCTGACACGTTTCATTACCAGGTACTGAGACACCCACGGCATAAACTCCTCCTTAACGGTCTCTTTCAACTCCTCAACCTGAAAAAGGCAAATGTATTAAAACTTCTTTTCACAATTTACATTCTTGAGAAACAGGTATGTGTTGTCCATTTGTCCACTAATTTACCTTCTGTGTCATATTGGACTGAGAAAGGTTGTTGAAAATAAAAGCAATCTTCTCCTGGACATTCTCTGGGGGTTCTACAATCCTTTCAGTCTGGTCAGTAGCCACCAGCAAGGTGTCAATGTTGGTTGTGTTTATGGAGGGCTGTTGGTTAGAACAGTGACAAATGCCTTTCAAAACCGGTACAACTCTATAAACTGTTTATGATTTTACATGTAGGAAAACAAGCCAAGTGAGAGGATTGACATGGCACATATCAAGACGTTGAGATGGTGACAAAACCAAACTCACAGGAACATCCTTCTTGAAGCTGCTGGTTGTAGGTCTTGTGATGGTGCTGGTCTTGGCTGCTGTGGTTGTGGTCGTGGTGGTGGTGACTAGAGTGCTGGGCTGCCCTGGCTGTGGAGCTTTCGGGCCACCGGGTTGCTGCGACTGGGCCTGGGCTTGGACGTGTGCCAGTGCCAGACTGCCGGGGGTGGTGATGGAGCCTTGCATCTTCACCGGAGGGTCCCGTGACTGTTGGCCATACTCGATATACTGCACACACAGGATATTGAAACGTGCAGAGCGAGAGATTTAATTTATCTGTATGTAAAAAGCCTTTCCTGTAGCCAAAGCTGGAACAAGACAAGACTTGAAAATGTTGATTAAAGACAAATTAAGGAAACCTGATTACCTCTTGTAAATGGTGGGGAAATTGCAAAAAGTGGGCAATTGAAGCAAGGTGTTGACAATATTGAGGATAGTCCTTTAGTCTAGAAATAAAAACAGTGTGTTAGCCTGACACAAAATGACTGCTTGCATACTCATTTCACAAGAGGATATATTTCAGTACCTGTTTTTAAATCTATCAAGAGCAGCAATTCCAAAGTAATACATCTTTGATCCGTAGGGTTTTCTTAAGGCTTCAAGAACATATCTAAGGGCCAAGCCCAGGGCCATGTAGGTGACAAGACCCTTCTCAATGATGCCACCAAAAAGGCAGGCAGTGATGTGCAGCTCCTTGTCTGGGTACTGCGGGAAGAATCGGTACTCCTCAAACAAGTTCCGCAGCATACAATTGAACACCTCTCGCTCCCGCTTGATGGTCGAATCCTTGAACCTCTGTAGCATCTCCAGCACCTAGTAGGGGTGCAATAATGCAAGGAGATGAGTTAATTAGAGCAGCAGCAAAATAAGTTTCTCAAAGGATGTGGAAGTTTCGTTAAGTTTGTTTGTGCTTTTGGGGAAGGCAAAAGAAAACTGTCACTACGTACTTCATCCACAGACATAGTTGGGTGAGGTGGGTGGTTGTAGATGCGCTGGAAATAGCTGTTTGCTTCATCATCTATCTCCTTACTAAAGTGCTGGTTTGCCTCGGGCCACACCTGAGAAAGGTCAGCTGAAAGAAAAATAGAAAAAGACATTTTCAACTATAACCTTCATTTACTTGAATGTTGTAATACAACGCCGGTGGAGCGTGAGCCAAGTAATTCACTAATTGGTGAAAGTCAGTGTGGAAATGGTCAAAAAGCATTCTAACTAATGAAGTCAGGTTAGAGCTTATTTTGATGTTGCAAACGGAAACAATTTATAATCGAGTGTGGCTGTCGGCATAAGCAGAAAAGGAATGGAAGACTGACCTGTATTTCCTCTTTGATAAACAAATTTGTTGTATGACAAAAAAGCAATCACAAGAGGTCAGAATTATGACTCTTTCGAGTTCTACATTAAGACTAGTGAAACTTGTCTTTGTGGGGCACACTAAGGTGCGTTGGAAGTATTTTTTTTTTTTTTTTTTTTTTAAATTTTGATGATACTCTTTATCACTGCAGAGGAAATACAGTGCTGAGCAGCGCTGGGCGGGGCTCTCAGTCACACCACTACCATCACCACTTACAGGCCTTCATCTTACTCTGCTGAAAGGTAGGTGGGTTCAAGCCTGGTGTGCTCATCTTCCTGGTGCCAAAAGGATCAGTGTTCACGGTTTGCATCCCCAGACTAGAGCCAATACCAGAGCCGATGCCTGATCCCAAGGGACCTGCAAAGAACATGATACCTCATTGATTTCGATGCACACCAATTTCACCCTGTGATCTACTATCCTCTGAACTTGGTTAAGCTTGATATGCTAAAATTAGTTAGTGACCAAAAAGAGTTCTGTAAAATTAAAAATGATTTCCCAGAAGCGTTTTTTGAATTCCACACGGTGATACAAACTAATGAAGTTCAGGATTTAGTCCCTGCTATGCTATTGTCCGTGTAAGCTTGTTGTATATGCTTGGTGCTCCATAATCTATGATTGATTTAGTATAAATCTATGCTTGCTTGTTCTTAAAATAAAATAATAAAATAGCATAGTACCAGAGTCCATACCAGGAAGCTGCGAGGACAGGCTGCCAATGCCCCCAAATGGTGTGCTGGGGTTAGGGTTGGAGAGAGGTGGGAAAGCCTTTGCTGGGGATTGGGGATTACTAAAAGCTGAACTCAGTGAGGTTGGAAAACCCTGCATGCTTTGAGTGTGAGATGTAGCTGTGCCCCCTAGGTTCAAGGAACCCATGCCAGACAGAGGGTCCATCTAGAGAAGAGCAACAAACAGGATTAGGTAGAACAACAAAAACAAATTGGTTGTTTTAACACAATTCTCTAAAATACAAAGGTGTTTCTAAAAACGCCTGAAGATGTATGATGTCGTTTTCAAGATACCTGTACAGGAGAGATGGCATCCAAGCTGCTGGTGCTGGGGGCACGTCCCTTTGGCATTACCCCTGGTGGCGGCTGCCGGGCTTTGTTCATTACATTGCTGCAGTTGGCAACCATGGTCAGGATCGTCTCTGACAGCTCCTGGGACACACTCCTGAAGGGAAAAAACGAAACAAAGTTTAAAAAACAGTTTTCAAAATAATCAGATACCAAAAAAGGTATCACTGTATGCAAATGTGAGACTAATCAAATAACTATATTGGCCTGAACAGCTAATTCTTAACGTCAGTCTTATATAGCCACAACATAAACAAGAAAATTAATACTACAGAGATAGAAACTCAGCTCTCACCCAGCACAGGACTGCAGGCAAGCCAGCATGGTGGCTAAGGTCTCCGGGGGAAGCTGAGCGCTTTTAGGCTGGTCCTTATCTGGGGCCAGACCACCCATAATGGATGGGCAGCGCCTCTTCAGGAATGTCACACATGCCTGGATAAAAGGTTCCTGACAGAACACAAAATTGTTGTTAAATACAATATTCCTACAGTAGTGTGCTCAAAACATATTGACAAACATTTCTTGAGAATAACCATAAAATCAATTTGAGGACTTACCCCATGCTCTCTGATTTTGTCAGTCAGCCATTTATCAAGTTTGAGGTATTCACGGCGGGAGGCAAGTGCAGCAAGATCAATAACAAAGGCAAATGGAGTACCATTCAGCAACATCGACAGAGACTGCAGAGGGAAAATAAACAAAAATTAAAACACTGGCTTACTGACCATCAATAAAGTGAATTCTGCATTTCAGATTAAGCTAAAAAATGCATCTTAATTGAACGGAATATTGACTACAAACTGCTTGAATATCATTCAGTGCAATCACTAAATTATTCAGCTTCAGGGTTTTAGAGAAGTCATCATGTCATTAATCTCTTTTGACAAACCTTCAAGTCCTGGGCCACATCCAGGATGCGAGACAGCTTGGCCTGGTCATACTGCTCCCCTCTCATGTACCACTCAGCCATTGAATGCATAATTAGCTGACGGATGGAGGGAGACTGTCCCTGGAAAATAATCATGCGGTTTTATAAATACACACTTTTACAAGAATATAATAAAGACAAAAACACAAAGCTTAAAGGAACTAGACAACAAATACCTTTTAAACTACCAAAGAATGAATAGACTAGAAAAGCATCATGAGTAAGATAAAAATGAAAGTAAGGCAATTTCTAACACCAACCTGTCCATGCCAGGCGTAGTGCAGGATAATGGCAGAGTTAGGGTGGTTGCCCAGAAAGATGGGCATCAGGGTAGAGATGAGTTCATGGCGCAGTGTGTGCCAAGAGGTGGAGATCTGCAGCAATGCCAGCACCAACATGTCTGGGCAATGCTTGATTGGGAAACCAAACAGCTGCTTCACCTGCTCATACTGGCCAACCTCAGATAGCCTAAGCAGGCTTTCCACCAGGTCCAGACTTTTCCTGTGAAGAGTTGAGACAATCAGTCGTGATAGCACTTGTCCAATAAACTCTTTAGTAACCTATATTCAGTAGGTCAAACTATGCTTTCTGTAATGATGTGCTGTAGGAAAAATACATAGATTGTTTGACAATGGTGATTTTTTAAATTCATATGATATCTATCAAATATGATGGATGTGCTATCTGCAGCAAAAGTGGATGGATGCAATGGATAGCTGAGTGGTGGGACAATGTCAAATACACACTGTTTTTTAAAAGAAAGCCATTACACTTAAAGACTTAACCCAGTAAGAAGTAATAAACAACTGTTATGCCCTTTTATGTAATGGCCAAGCTACAAGCTACTTACCAGGTGGCAATCTCCCTGTTGTCATCCTCTGGTGGGGCCTTAAGGATGTCAATGGCCACGGTGTGGCAAGGGTAGTCTGCAAAGCAAAACACTTCTGGGCTCATCAGGGAGTGCTGAATGAATGACAGCTGAAAAGAGATACAGCAGAATTAGACATTTCAAAGGCTCAAACTACAACACTCAAACTGCACTGCATCGAGACACAGAAGCCAATTCCTACTTGGCATTTTTCTATATTATCCTATTTATTTTAGCCTTTTTTTGACAGCAACAATTCCATTAACACAGATTTCACACTTTAAGCAAATATTGGTCGTTACCTGTCCCTCAGCGTGTTTCCATGGCCGATAGATGAGATCGACTGGGAAGACTTCCATGCCCAACCCCCTCTGAATGCCATACACCACAATGTGCAGGCCTTTACTGTCTCTGATCATAAAGCCTGGGTGGTCCAATTCATAAGTCACCTCTTTGAAGTTCAGGTTGGGATTCTAAAGAAAGTAAAAAAAACCCAAAAACAAAACACCTGATATGAAACCTTGCTGTACCCCACAGAAGCTTGTGAGATTTATCACAGGCTGCTGTGTGTTTTAACTTATTTACAGGTGCAGCATTGGGCAAAAGGTAATTGCAGAGTGGTCCTATGGAGTATTCGAACTTTGGGATACAAAAACCAAAACACACACAGATTATCAGACTGAAGAACAGGAGGTGGGGGTGAAATGCCTGAGTGCTAAAGCAGAGTTTATTAATATGGTTTTAACTGCACAATACAGTGCAGTACATGCCTTATTCTTGCCACTAAAAAGGTTAATATTTCCTTTGACAGTGGCGGTGTTTGGAAATTAACGTACAAATATCATTTGGTAGAAGTTACAACTATTTGAGACAAACTGATTGTCACTTACCACTTCTTTCACAACATCGATGAGAACCTCAACATTCCATGTGTGCGCCTGTGAGCCATCATTCTTATCCTTACCATCGCTCCAGATACCACTTCCTGGAGCAGAGATGGACTAGAAGAGAAAACACAAAATTTGAGATGTGAATTTTAATAACCCTATAGCCTTTATGTTCAAAAGAGCACAGACTAATATGTCAAATTATTGAATTGAATTATTGCTCAAAGGATCAATACTGAACCTCCTAGTATCACCAGTAGTCATTAATTCTACATCTCTCTGGCTTGACAGTGCTTTTTTTTTGCCTCATTTTAGTTAACGTTATTATTTCAAAGCCAGCAAATCATTTCATGTTTAAGTTTGAGCTGCTCTTGAACTTGTCAACTTTCATATGAGGCCTCTCCCAGGAAAAACTTTGATAACCTTCACTGCAGACTACCTTTACAGCACCATATGACAGAAAACAAAGTCAACCCAGCAGATCCAGGCATCATAAAACCTACCTCTTTTGTAATATCTTGAGAAAATTTTGGATAAATATAACTAAAAATCAGACTGGCTAAACTTTCATCATGTGATGTTTATAATTTTTGTTTTGTGTCAAGTCTGTGGGAGCACAAATGGATTACAACTAAAATAGAAAGAAAGTCGTCTTTGGTCCACTATAAAGTAAACTAAAAACTAAAGTTGTCAAAGTGACAGTAGACTTCTGCTTGTCCAATGTCCTTTGCCTCAAATAAGAAACTCACCTGTAGCGGGATGCCATCAGTCAGGCCAGAGTGGGTGCGGGCCATCATCCCCAGGACCCTGGCTACCTGGCTGGCCGTCACCTCTCTCACCCCATACTGGAGGATTATGTTTCTGCACTCATCCAGACTGGGGGAAACAGACAGCACAAACAGGTCGATGATGACTATGATCCATCATCTAGGACATTCACACGTCAACACCACACATTACAATGAAATTCTATCAAGATAGGAGAATCAAAAACTCAACATCTTGGCATAGACATTGTTTATAGCTCTAATATTTCTTCCCCATTTAAAACACTCTCCAGATGCGTCAAACTGCAAAATATGTACTGTGAACTGAGAGGGTCTGTAAGTCTGCATGCACCCTAAGTGGTCGCTCACACTATTACACTGAATGTTATAAGTATATTTCAAGTTTTTAGCTGTAGATATAGCTTCAATTATTTGAAAATAAATTCACCTAGCACAGAAGCCATAGCCAACTTCTTGCATGAATTCTGCAAGAGAACTCTCCATCATGGTCTTAGCTAACTCCCCCGAGTCTGGCAGAATCCTGTCCATGAGAATGTCCCGTTTTTCAGGGTACAGCAGTGGTGCGAGCACCACAGGGCAGCGCTCCTGGGGGAAATCTGAAACACAAACCAAATTAAATAAACAAATGTGGAACACAGCAATGCAAAGACAGGGATGGTAACTTTTTTCTTTAATTCAGTCTAACAGAGCAACAAATGTCATACTGTAGGTTTTTATATACTTCAGGATATGACCAACCAAATGGCTAAAACAAATTTGTTTTTAATCACCCATACCTCGGCAAAGTGTCTTGAGGAAGGCGTCAATTTGCTCTTGCCCTACCCCACTGGCTCCCTTCTGGCCAAACAGTAGATGGGAGAGCAGTAGGTGCAAGACCTCTATAGCAATGTCTTGGAAGCCACCTTCCTGGTTTCCTCCGAGATCCGCGTCAACGTATGATCGCAGGAGGTCTGGAAGTTTCTGCTTGATGAACTGTGCAGCTGAGACACAATCCACACGTTAAGAGAGTACAGACTTGGATTCTGCAATTTTCTCTAAACTGCAAAATAAACAATACCCCCCCACAACTTTCTTTGTTATGTGTACCCAGTTTGATGAAGAGCAACTTTTACTTCATAAAGAGAACCCTAATACCATAATTTTTCAATGCAACACCACCATTGCTTAAAATAATTTTCTGATCTACACTGTCCACTAACACACCACTGGCCTGGATAAAACAGTACATTTCAAACTTCCTTTAATCTAAGGCAAATCATCAATTAATGAATTACAGGCTTAACTCTAAAAAGAGTTTCAACTGTCTATAATTCTTCCCAATGATATGGATAAGATTTGCTCAAATCTGATTTGATTTTAAACAAACTTGACACATATTTTCAGTCTTCTTGGCTCTGTAATTATTTTTAGCACATTAATTTCAAGTCAGCTAATTCAATCTCTTTTTATATTCCCCAGAGCTGCTGTGATTGCAAGTCTGACAATGTTACATCCCTAACGGACTGACCATATCTTCACTAATTTAATGGTGATGATTTGTATTAGTTGATTTGTTTGGTTTTTGTAAAAGTTTATGAAATTAATTGTTAGACAAAAATGAATATAAAGTTGACCAACCACAACTAAAGGGGCTTTGCAATTTGGGCCAACCAAGTGTTTTATCTTCAAAAACAAAAAATAAAACATTGTGTCAATAAAGCAGTTACTCTAAAGTGTCTGAAAATTTATAATTATGTAGTTTTTAGCATAAAATTTGTACTGCTACTTAAAAACAGGGTGTCACATCCTATTAGAGATTTATGTAACTTACCAAAACCACGAAGGTCTGCGTTGCTGGAGTTGAGCAAAGCAAGGCCAAATATCACCTGGGAAATAGAACAAACTTCAAATGTCGGACTCTTGCCTTTCCTAAATGCCATGAGTAAATTTTGAAATCTTTGTAAATGGTTCAGATAGCAGAGCTGGCCTACCTCTTGGACTTTGCTGAGCTTAAGAACTTTACTCAGCTGAGTGAATAAATGGGCCGATGGCTTTAAACTCTGAAAAACAGTACAAGTGAAACACCTTCATTAAGATCAAGTAATGACATTTTTTCCTTTCCTCTTCTTCTGACACACCTGTGAAATGTCTGTAAACCTGTGCGCGGCTGAGTTGATGCCCAAGTTAGTTATGGCCATATATGTCAACTGAAAGCCAGTGCTGTTTTGTAAAAATGTAAAACGTATAAAAGCAGATTTTTTTTAAAGTGTAAACTACTACTAACCTGTAACCTATGACGCACCTGCAACCTATGACTACGTTCTCTTGCTTGCTTTAGTAGTATTTCTCTCCACATGTCACATTTTTGTTTTATAAATTTTGTGTTATACATTCAGGCATCATCAGCAACAATACCAAAAATCCTTTTGGTTTGTCAATCTTTCCCTTACCTTCTGGTAGTGCAGAGGATTGTCAATGGCGTAACACAGAGTAGAGATAAAGTTTGGCTTTGATATCAGCGACACACACTCCTGGATCAAAAACTGTGTCTTGGGCAAGTTGAAAAGCAAAACGTACCGAGAATAAGAAGAGAGTAGAGAGAACAGAAGCAGGTGAAGAACAACATAAAGTAAGTCTTTAACAAGATTCACAATGAAATGGAAAACATTATTGACCAATTTGTCGATATGATCAGGAATATTTTTCCACACAACATATCAAAAAAGACTGTATGTCAAAGAATCTGCTATTTTTATAAGATAAATCATTTATAAAATGAAGGCAACAATGATACCATTTTGAGATACATGTGCAAAACCAGACCAAAAAACAAACACAGCTCATCAGACAGCTATGATTATATTGGAGAACTTGAGAAGTTGGTGTAGAGTAAATTTAAAAGTAATATGCACAATTTGATCAATATCATGTCCGAAAATCTGCAAAAGAAAATGTAAAACCAGGTGTTTTCACCCACTACCTTATGCCCCTGGTGATAAACTGCTGGTGGCACTAACTTTTACTCAGGTGCTAATAAACCACAACAGAAGAAGCGAACTCTACAAAATGATGTGATGACAAACAGCTTCAAAACTGTAATTCTTATCCAGGTCATCATGATCAAGTGATTATATAACAATTTTGCCAGGCCTACTGATGAAATCTAAGCCCACCGTCTCTCTTAATGTACGAACTGAATGTCTGTAGATAGAAAAGCCTGGCTGCTGAAAACAAACAAGATAATGTCAATATTACGATGAATGCTTTTATTTCTCTGATGCGTGACTGTGGAAGGGTTAATGAAAAATGTCTGATCAGTGATCAGCCCGGTCACACTGTTTAATCCACCTTTTCCTTGCAAGTTTCAACAGTGTAGGGGTAACTCAAAACTTTAAGGGTTAATCTTGATCTTATATATGGCAGTCCTTTTTTTGTGTGACGTTAAACATTATATACGCACTTGAATACAAACAATGCCTGACTTTTTTTAAAAAGCCAGGGGTAATTTTCTTGCACCTGGTTTTGTGGGTGTTTCTTATCAAAAATTACCTGGTGAAAGTCCTTGCCACTGCTTTTACCATCGCCACTGAAATCCACATGGGAGAAGAGACAGCGTAGTAGATGCCTGTCTGCCTCAGGACCGTGACGATTTACAATCTGTGAGAGCACAATGAAACATCAACACAGAGATTGGCCATAAAGAGACATGGTTAAACAATTCAATCAGACAAACTGTAAGATCGCTGTTAAAATAATTTTTAAAAAATTAATAATGTCTTCACGACCACTTACATGCTGTATTTCTTGCTGGCTGGCTCGGTAATTTTTCTTCGTTAAATTGTCCACCAGATAGCTGATTTGAGACAAAGCCAGCGAGAGCGAGTCAAGATTCATTGCTGGTTGGGGCGGAAGCAGGCGGCCGAGCACGGCGCAAAATCACCATTATTCCCCTTTAGTCACTTCAGTGATAGGTTACTTCTGCTCCCCCCCCCCAAAAGGTGTGATAAATGTTGGCTTCCAAATGAGTTTTCCGATCAGTGGCTCCCGGTGCTAGGTAGAGTCCTTCAGTTTAAAATCAAGTCCAGCATCTGAAATGAGAGAGCAAAAAAGTTAAGCGATTCTCATCACTCAAAAATGTTTCCCAATAGGAATTAAATATGAAATGAGGAAATCAAAGGAAGCTACTCATTACTGAAATGCACAAAACTTGGAGTGCTTAGGTCTTACAATCATGCATGACAATATTTACAATCAGTTGACAACACAGTACTGAGGAAGGCTTTGTGGCCTACCTGCATAAAAGACCAAGAGGTCTGGTAAAACATATTTGAGCGTCTAATACCTGGGCATATTTTTGCTAATAAATTCCCAAACCAACTTCAATGGGAGTTAAAACTAAGTAGCTTAGTACGCTATGTTCACGGAGATGCTGTTACATAAACTTAGCCAGAATATTGCACTAGGCCTCAACTATTCCCCACTGTCGGTGGAACAGGTTCCAAGCTAATTAAGTTGCCCACCGAAGTAACCAACTCCTTTTAAAGGGATTCTCAACCACTTACCCTATCTTTATCAACTAACACAGAAATACGTAGCATTTAAAGCAGCTAAGCAGGATTTTCTAACTGCTAGCGGACTGAGTGGACAGTTAAAATCACTCACTGAGACAAAGAGCAAGCTAATGTAAGTTAGCAAATCTTGACAGCTGTATGGACGCTGAGCAGAGTCCTAATTTGCCAGCATCTTCCTAAAATATGGCTGGGTTAATACATATAAAACAACTGGAGGTACACGCTGCTATGGAAAGTGAGGCAACATAGCTGTGTTGGCTAACATCACCATGACGCTGGTAAACACTTGCTTGAGAGGAGTCGAAGTTAACGTTAGCCAACATGTTTACTGAATAATTTGACTAGCGCCAACATTGACCGTTAAATCTGTTACTCACTATCGATTAATAAGTCGCACTTTCGGCCTGTATTCTCTGTTCCTATCTCTATTGATCCCTGTAACCTGCCAGTGGCCAATACCTGCGTTATCTTTAACCTTTGTGAAATGTTACGAACTCCCTGTAGGCTAGGGGGCTAATGCTAGCAAATTAGCATCTACGTGAAGCTAACATTAGCAACATGAGTCCGTTTCAAGCTCGCGTGTATGAGTCGGCAAAACCAGTTGATTTAGTGTTTTTTTGTATTTAAGAACTGTTTTAAATATCTATTAGATCACCACGGCTTCGAGCCCATTACACAAGTATTGTCTGCGAGCTTGAGGGCCGCAAATAGTGCGGATGGGTTTTGCGTGATCGTGCCAGCTAACGTTAGCATTAACCTTGTTAACGTTAGGGCTCCGGCTAACGTACGAAATCGCCAACGTTATAGCTAGTTGCGAATGCTAACTGTCTTGTAATGACACGTAAACGTTGCAATTAGCCAATGTCTGTATCGTCTGCAATAATCATTGGACCATTTTAGTAACAAAGAAGTACCTACGGCGCACAGAAAATGTTGCTTAATTAGGAAATTACTTTCTTAATGTGACCAATATGACAGCTGCTTTCAGCAAGTAGACTACCCCGCGATGGTGGTTAACGGCCACCCCCCGTATTTATTGATATTACTTATGTATTTTATATAAACCTATCGACGGGTGTTGCTCGAGTATATCATATATCTCACCGTGCTCCCAAGAAAGTAATTCAGATATTCATCCCTTCTTCTTTGTCACAACAAACTTGACGAAATGGAAGGGTCGCTGTGCCTCCAGTTCAGTTTGATTTTCAAAATAAAATGGCGACTGTCACCACATCGGCGCGCTCACGAGTGCGTGAGCTTATCCGCGCGACGCAACCGCGAGCAAGGTGCTCGCAAGTAGACACCTGGTGCCGACTGCAATTTAGTCATGAAATGATAGTATTTTATTCAGTGTAACTAATACAAAATGAGAAAATATAATAACGCTTTCGTAACATTCCAATAAATCTTTAAGTTAAGGCGTTTTTTGTTTCATACCACGTCAACAAAAAAATCAAAACCAACGAATCCACGGAAGTTTGTTTGCATTAAAATGATAAAACATATATGCTACGTCCAACTGGATCTGTACTATTTTTCCCTATCAAATCTTTTTTAAGAAAAAAACTAAAATAGAGTGTGGCAGCCTATATCTTATTTTACAGTTAATGCAGTTTTCTATCATAAATGTACCCTAATGATATCATCAGGGCACCAATAGAGTTTAGAAAGCATGGAGAAAAAGGCAGAAAGGGTATAATGACAGAGGTGTGTATGAATGTGTTCCTCTGATGTGAGGTCAGCACCCTACATGGCAGTTACTGCCATCAGGTATGAGTGAATAGGTGAAGGGTACCACGTACTGTGAAGCGCTTTGAGTGGTAGTGGAAGCCCAGAAATGTGATATATAAATGGAGTCCATGTACAAATCTATTTACAAGAATTGTATATGCTTACTGTTCTGGACTAGTATTTTAATTCCAAGCATTTATCCCATTCACAGTATAGCCATATAGGTACTCAAATGTGGCACCTAGGTTGTAGTAATGAGAGATCTTGAAGACAATAAACCTTCTCCAGAAAAAGATATGCTTATTTTTTTTTCCAAGGAAAAGTGATATTAAACCAAGGATGTTGTAGCAATGGTATGTGCTCCCAGCCTGATAAGATGGCAGACATTTGAACATTTGAAACATTTGAACTATATTCCAAATGTTACTCAAACATAATCGTGGACAGCTACAACTGGCTAATGACATATGTTTACAAAAGGCAGGTCTGATCCAGGTTTGCAATGAACTATCAACAGGTATATGTTAAAGTCGGCACACTGTAACCATTGATATAGAGTGGCTAAAGAGCCCTTACTTTGTATCACTAATGATATTTCGTTTTTGATACAAAGTAGATAGCAGATATCAGTGGAGGGAAGTTTTTGTTTTGGGTGGAATAACTCTTTGAAAGCAAATAGAGATGGTTGATTATATAATATATGTAATGGACATATAATGCTGGGCATGGGAAAACAAGCAGCATCACAAAGGATTACAACATAGCATACTTAGAAGGGTTCAAACACATCATTAGTTTTGTTCATAGACTAAAGAGATTCTATTCCAATTCCTTTTAACCACTACCGTCCCTGTCCAATAGGTGGCGATAACACCTGTAAACTGGCTCGTGCAACGTTAGAAGAAGAACTCTTACTCCTCCTCCTTCTTCTTCTCCTCCTCTTCCTCTCTACTACAGGGAGAGTTGTAGTGAAACACTGGTGGAATAACACCAGGAAATATTCTCTTCTCCCCCTGTCATTTGAAACCGAAAGTTTGGGTTATTTCGGGAACGTTGCAGCGCCGAAAAGATGTCGTCCTGGGCGAAATCATCTGCAGCAGCCCGACGAACACCAGCTAACCCAAACGGAAGGTAAGCCGTGTTGTTCCCTGCAGCAGGTTTAGCATGAGCAGCTAATATGCTAGGTAGCAGCGACAGCTGTGAACTGTGTTGCCATGACCTTCCATTCGTTAACCTTAGTAACATGAGTTGTAATTGGTAAGTCACGCTACAAAGACCCCTTCCTGTGTTGTGCAGTGCTCAACAACTGCGTCTGTTTCGAAGAGCAGCACCCTACCCCACCAGAGAGGAGAGGACCGAGGAGCTTAAGGATGCCCTGGAGAGGTGCCGCTTTACATTCACACAATAGCACAACAACATTTAACTTGAGCGCAAAGAGCCATTTTAACTATAATCAGAGATTACCTCGTGGAGGTCCATAGTATAACGTAGGCTATGATCATAATCAAAAGGAGTTGAATCAATCCCTTTAATCTAAATAAGCAATATAGTTCTGTAACGGCTGTCACCTCAGTATGGAAGTGAACGGGTTTTTTACTGATGTTTACAAAAGCATCAAAAATTACGCCTGGAAAACACTGAACAACAATATCTCCTTCTCCCCCAGAGCGTGTTCATTTCTTCAAACTAGTTGTACAGCTGCACTACACTGACACAAGTGTTAGTTGGGTGTGTGCCACAGTGCTTGTGGCAGTAGTTGTTTAACAGGTGACACCTTTGTGATTATTCAGTCAACTCTGACTAAACCAACTCCTGCAGTGTTTTACTGTTGAATGTTAGAACATCACGGATGATAGGCCATCAGCATCAAAACTTGCTGTGCATTCAAGTTCACTTAGGCACACATCAGGATGAGGGTTTGAAAGAAACTGCCATCTGTTTCCGTTATGGCGTCATAATTTCAGAAACTCTGTTTTAAGTCTTTCATATCAAGTCACCACATGTAGTGACCCAGTAAAGTGTAGGCTTTCTCATTAAAACAGATGCTTCCTGCTTTTTTCAGTTATGAAGAACTGGAGCAAATTCAAAACTACAGTGGGAGCGTGAAGTATGAGGGGTACAAGCATCAGCCAAGTGGTGAGACTTTTTCTTTCTATTGATCATTAAAAGCACAGAAATATGTTTGCAACAGTAATTTCTTTTTTTGTATGTTTTTCTCTTTGTTTCCAAACCTGTCTGTATGAAAATCTACACCCTCTTTAAAATATATAATGGCACCCCAGTGTATGTTTTTTTTTTTTTTTTAGATAGTATGCAGGTGTTCCAGAAGCAAAAAAAAAAGACATGATGTGTAACACAATAGCAACATAGTGTGTGTGTGAGTGTGTATCCTTTATTTAGAGCTGATACTAGCTCTGCTGGGGACTTAGAGCTATTATTTTTATTAGACAAAGCTGTGGGGCTGAATAATGGTGTAAAAGTGGCAATTGGATTACACTCTTAGATAACTGCTGTTATGTTATGGTGCACCCTAATATCTTCTTAATGCATTCGGAGTAAAATTTCATTTGCTTTGATGTCTGCTGATTGCAAATTAACAAGAATCTCCTCTCATCTGTCTCCCTTCTTTCTTTTGTCCTTTACTGCCTCTACTCTGTCTCTTTAACTCCCCTCCATTCTCCACCAACTCCCTCACCGCCCTCAATCCAGCCAAGTTGGAGAACTGCACTCCCGCAGACAGACGTAAAGCCTTGTATCAGAAGTTCTACAGAATGGTGCAGGAGGAGAGGAAGCCGGCCGACTGCGTGGTCCTCTCTGTCACCAACCAGTGCCTGTGAGTACTCGCAATAACAACCAAAAACATAAGCAGTTTAAGTACAAATCTAGGCAGCTTTTGCGCGCAGCCCTGATAGTTTATACTTCACTGACAGGCAGGGAGTCGAGACAGATGTATGTAATTTAGGCCTTGTTATGGGGCATTAAGAATATTTACCTTCTTTATGTAGACTCAAGCACTTATGTCAGCAACATATTTACAGGTTTCATGTAGTTTGGTAAGTAACTTTTGTAACAGTTTTTGATGAATAAACACTTTAAACATTGTCGTATACATAAAGTTGGGTTACCAGACATTAATACAGTGTTCAAAGGAATACTTTTATCTAGCTGGATCAGATTTGGATTTGTTTGACTCAACTATTGAAGATAAATGTGCGAGAGTGCCTCTGAGCTGTGCAGAGCTCTACAGTGAGGGGTTATTCATCGTCATCCTCATCATTATTATCATCATGAGAAAACACGGAGAATACGCGGCTAGCTCCATAAATTGTTGTGTTGAATAATTATGTCTGTGCAATTAAGCTTGAAACAGGCAGGTCCCTGTTTCTCCCCTCCTGACAGCAGCATATCTGACTTCTATGATTGTCCTTAATCGTCTTTTAAAGGCAGTTTGGATTCTGACGATGATGCCTTTGATAAAGCTGGAATATTAAGACCTGATTTTCAATGCTGTTACCATAGTGACATTGCGACATTCTCACATTAATAAAGATGCACAGTGCGTAACATTATACATATCTTTAGGCAAATCCCCTTGAATAAATACGTACCCTAATCCTATTTATATTTACGTCTACAGACTAAGAATAATCAGAGCTGCCATTTTAATGCAGTTGTAAAGGAGAAACGGATGTCTCCAACAAAACATCTTTCCACCACAGTCTGATCTAAATCCCTTGAAATAACATTTCCGAGCAATGCACAGTACAAATAGGACTTGATCACACATTGTCTCAAAGCAACTTCATTTCAGCAAAGGTCATACAACCGATATGCTACACTCACAAATCAGTCAGATGGTAATTTATCATGATAAATATTCAGAATGATCTTTTCACAACATTTTTGCCAATGTCAGATTGATCTCCCCCTCTCCTCTTTGGAGACAAATGTATACACAAAGACTCGTCTGTAATGTTAAAACTGTTGCATCCTATGAATTAAGTAGTACCAGACACCTTTAAAACCTTGGTGCTCACCACACAACAACATTCAATGAATATTCCATATATCTGTAAAGACCTACTCTCTTAACACTTAAAATGTGCCTCTGGCAGCTGTAGTCAGTTTGGATGTTTTACCCTAAAAGTGAATTCCAACTGTGGCTCAGTTTCACTGCAGGGAAACAACGAATCACAATGTCTCATCTCACTCATCAAACAACTTCTGCGACATAAAGCTCTTTTCCTCCGATAATATACTGATAAATACTCATATTTTTGTCAAAATATGAGCGTCACTTGCATCTTCTTGCCTAAGTTGACCATTGCATACACACAACCTACTAACTGTGCTAGTGACAAGCAGGTTCTGTGAATTTAGCCATATTTTCTGTTCGTTTTCTTTGTTTCAGTGATGACTTTAACGTTTGATGGACCTGATACTTTCCCCTTCTAACGTAATTCACCTTGTATGGTTGTTGAACATTGGACTTAAGTTTACAGGGGGACATGCCTTCACTCCATGATGCATGGGGACTAACATGATAAGATGACATCTACCACATTTCCCATTGATGCTGTGCAAAAAAGTTTTCACAATAACACCAAAGTCACTCACATCCAGACATTTATCCACAATGTATGATACACAACGATTCTAGTGGTCTCCAACTACCAATAGCTGCTAAATCAGTTTTTGATGTAGGTTCCTCCTTTGATAGAATTCTTTGCATTTTCACAGTCACTTAAGTTATGAAGCCATGAACCACTCTCTGATTTACTTGATGTATTTCCCAAGCCCATACTACAACAAAAACACCTAAAACACGTATGAGAGATCCAAAAACGGAACTCCATGCAATGCTCCATGTAATGCTCATCTTGATCCTGTCTAATTAAAGATCCATACATACAAAATTCTTCACACAAAAGAATTGCTGACCTACAGTCTACTTTCTGTTGGTAAAACACACTATAATTTGAGAAATAACCCTCGCTTCCTCTGAGAGGGATAATTTAGGTTCCTCTACATGCCAGCTGAGTCACTCCATATAGACATGTCAAGTTAACAAAGTGTTTCTCTTCCTCTCAAAGGGATTACCCCAAATCGCTAAGCCAGTGCTTGCAGGAGCGTGGCCTGTCAGTGGAAATGCTCTACCTTCAGGCGGAATCGGGCCTCACCCGGGCTCTGCAGGATGTCAGAGCAAACGGCTCGTCGTTATGTATTCTGGTGGAGCAGACAAATGTAGCTCTGTCCTCCTGCACTGTTATCATATTCTCAGAATCCCTCAAAAGTAAGTCCCTACCCCTCACTCCTTCAAACTTAGCCAAACCACTTCAGTTACAATACTCTATCTATACTCCATCAAACTAATGGTCAAAAGCAATTTAAGGTGTTATATAGATACTACCATCAAATCTAGAAAACAAAATATAAAATGTGGAAAAACATATAGTCCTATTAAAACACCAACTGTGTAAACTACAATTTTGCAAACTGTTGTAACACGGTCCTTAAAACTAAAACATCTTTTATTAAAATATATACACGTCGGTGACAAATTAAAGGGAAGAACCAACATCAAGTGTGTGTAAGACATTGGGCCACCATGTGCTGCGAGAACAGGTTCAGTGCACCGTGGCATTGCTTCTACAAGTCTGCAGGACTTTACTGGATGGATGAAGACCACTCTTCCAACTGATATTGCCACATGTGGTGTTTTGACCATATGGAGAAGAGCGCTGTTGAACATTTTGTTCCAAAATTTATAGTTTTGATTAGGATTAAGACCATAGCATATGATTCACATCATTCACATCACCTGGAAGAGACCATTCCCATAAGGACAGAAATGTTCCATCAAAGGATAAAAGTGATTACTCAGAACAACCTTGTGTTGATTTGCAGTGACCATCCCATATAAAAAAGACAGGTGGATACAAACCATGTCAGCAGAATGCTTCGCACAGCAAATTGAGCCGCCAAGCAAATCACACAACCCCATTCACAAATCCTTCTTGTAGATTTAAAAGAGCAGTCTATGTGACTGAAGCTGCTGCAGCTGCTGTCCCAACACCATATAGGTCTCCTCTGTGGAAGTGTCTGTATGTATGTTTCTTCACTCTTTTAGTCAGGTTTTTTTCTTTTAATTTGTCACCTGGCTGTATATTAAAGTGTACACTCTATATACATACAGACCTTTAAATCTAAAACATACTAATATATTCATTCAATATATACACTAATGATACTTTTGGCACAACTGGCAGATCACCCACTGGCTGCCACTGGTACACATTTAAACAGACATAATACATATTTAACAAATTGGTTTTCTTGCCAAGAATGAAAAAGATCGATACCCTTCTCAGATCTGTCTGATAAATATGTAGCCAACAGCATTTTTTAAAGCTTATTAATGAACACATTATATCTTACTGACAATCTATACATAAAGCTCAAAATGGCCAGAACAGCAATGTGTAAAAGTGTCAGTTTTACTGGGGGTTATGTCTTAATGTTACAGTAAGAGTGCAGGACAACCATCTGAGACTCCAGAAAGTGAATCTGCACTTGTGAATTATTTGACCTCTGAACAAAGCCAGGCTAGGTTCTTTTTTATTGTCATAGCTTGGGCTATTGGCTTTATTGTCTACAATAACACTATACATCGGAAAGTAATCATTGAAGACTTTAGACATTATTTAGACATTACAAACTTATATGGAAGTGAAAACGAAGGCTCATTGTAACGTTACTGTTGACTGTTCCTGATTCAACTTTGACCCTCTGTGCCTTCCCTTTACAGTGCATGGTGACTGTAAATAGACGCTCATATGCAAAAACTGTAGGTTTTATCTACTTCATGAGCATCTCATTGCTCATCTTTGTTTTCACATCACCTCTGTAATTGGTATGGTCAATAGAATGATATTATAGCCAATGGAACTGGTGGTCAAAGCTATGAAAAAGTGGACTCAATATTAAACATTTACAATGTGAAACAATGAGATTGTCAGTACAATCAGTACCAAAAAACCCCCAAAAACTTGCCCCACAAAAACTGATACTTTTTAAATAGCACACAATGCACAAACAAATCATCATAATACAAATAGCAAATATTCATTATATGAAACAGAAATATCATAACTGTGCAAAATGAAATAGTTCTAAGAGGATGCTCCTCTGTGTTGCTCACAAAAAAGAAAAACTCTGAATACATTTGTATAGTTCAGTGTACACGACTAAATAAAATCTGTGAAATAAAAACAGTTTAATGAATGTCCTTAAAGCAAATATGATTTTTGATATAATGAATTCATAGATTAAAATAACATAGTATCTAAAATGTGTTTGAAAATACATTAAAAATACAACAGTTCGACAGCACATTTTTGATCCAAGAACACAATGAAATAAAAATGAAAGTTGCTGATAAATGCACACTTATGCAAATTGCATGCCTCTCATTGTCCCTTGTCTTCCAGCATACCACAACATGCATTAAAAAGTATCCACATGAAATATGCTCAATCTGCAGACCTCAACATCACATAAAAACAAAATTTAATCAGTATGGCCTGATTGACCCATAAAAAATGAAAAGCCAACTGAGTTTACTGCTGTTCCACAGTCTTTGTCTTTTGTCCTTTCACCTCTTTCTTCCCCTTTAGTCCCCTGACACCTCACCACTAACATTCCCATTTCCCTCCCAGTCCATCGCAACATGCCAAAAGACCAGGCCATGGACTTTGTTACAGCTGAGTACAGTCGCGGTCTTGTCAAAGAGTGCCCAGGAAGGGACCCTGCAGACATTGCTGCACAGGCGTCACAGCTGCTAGATGACTTTCTGGATAGAGAAAAAATTGAGCGGCACACTGTTCCCTCTGACACCCGTCCTCTCCTCATGCTGTTAGCTGAGGGGGTGCACCTCTACACTGAGGAGCTGGAAACCATCTCAGAGTATGTCCGTTCCCGGCTGGAGCACATACAAGGTAGGCCACTAATTAAACTGCAGTACCCAACAGAGCTGGGACCAGCCCTGTGCCAATATTTCTAGCTTACCTGTTCTTTTCTTCTCTTTGGGTGATACCTTTCCTGTGGTTGAATTTTTCTTTCTATCTTTTTTCCTGTTCAGCCTCCAACACTGAAGGGGAAAAGGGTAACATGTTACCTCCAGGGCTGGGGAAACCACCTCCTCTGCTCCCTACTCCTCCTGGGCCCCCCCAACCTCGGTCTGCAGCCGGTGCAGGGGGGTCCATGATGGACCACCCTTCACCCGCTCCTCTCTTGCCTTCACCAGGTTAGACTGCAGAGTTGACCACTTGGCTCTTTTGGACCTTTTCATTTCTGAAAAGTTGAGGGGTGTTGCTCTTAGTGGGCCTTGCTGTTACTCCTGGGGCACACTGCTTGCGTCTGCATAGCGTGAACATCACTGATCACTAAATGATATCAATTTTTTAAGAAAGTCTGATAAAATTGAGGAAATAATTGATTATGGGCATTATCAACGACAAACTCACTGTAGGAGGACAGAACTTCCACGACCTCTGTGTATGAACAGAGCAGTCAGACGAGGTAGCTATCACGCACAGATAAATAGTGTGGACCAAGTTTTAGTTACTGTTACCTATTCCATAGCTAAAGTTGCTCTGTAGCTACAGTCTCTGGCAGACCAATCATTGCTTCTTGACTTTAATACCACTGCCAGTGAACCATTGCAGGAATATGAATATATTTAAATGACATGTTATAATTTGATCTGCAGTATACAGCTTGGCTATGTTTTGTCTCCTCTCATCCAGTCATGATCGTGTGTAATGATGCTTTTTCAGGCTCTTATCCCAAAACCAAACCTCCTCCTCTACTGTCTTTGCATCGACCTCCTGGACCTTCATTGGGGGCCGCAGCTTCACGAGGGCCGCTGTCCTCACACATCCCTTATGGTGCTCCAGCTGTGCCTCGCGGACCCCTACTCCACCACGCTCCTCCATACCATCCAGGCCCCAGAGGCCCCCATGGGATCAGAGGAGCTCCGCCATCTCTAAAGAGTTCTCGTCCCCCACTTCTCACTGCTCCAGGTGGGTTGCCTATTCTTCTCCCTCCTCACCTTTTTTAGCAAGTAGATTTTTTTTTTGTCTTTTTCATGAGACATAAGTAAGTTCAGTATGGTTTTAGGATTGCAATGCTGCATAAAACTGTTAACTAAAACAAAATCCAGAGTATATACAGACAATAAACTAAATTTGTTTGTTTTCTCTCCTCTTTCCCCCGATCAGGTGCTCCTCTTCCACGACCAACTGGCCCTCGTCACTGAAACATCACTAAGGAAAGACTCTCTTGGACATTCACTCTCTCTCTCTCTCTCTCTCACACACACTCACACACACACACACACACTCACACACACACACACACACACACACTCACACTCACACACACACACACACAGACATAGACATGGAGCAAAAGAAGCAGGTTACAACTGTCTGCAGTGTTTTAAAGTTGTCGCCTAACTCTAGGATACCTGTTGAGACTTTCGTTCAAAGAAGGGTAGTAAACGACATTCTATTGGATGAAAATGATGGTTGTTACTGCTTGATGTTGTCGTCTTAGTGTGGATGGATTTATGGAGCATGGCATGGAGTCTTGTAATTATGGATCATTATAAGTAACCTTTTTTTCCCTCCTTCTTTTCTGTCGCATCATCCTTTAAAAAAGCACATTGAGTACCTCCACTTTGCCTTTATAGTCTCCATGCTTGTGTGGGTTACTGTGACAAACTAGACATCTGACTTGCCATGCCAAATGCACACAAAATCCTTGTCACCAGAGGACATCTGGTTCACATTGAAAGCAGCAAAAAGGCGAGATACCAGTGATCGCGGAATGGTCGTAGGAATTTTGGTTTTTGTGCTTGTTGTTTTTAGAAGCAAGTAGCCTTCCTGCTGTAAACAGACAGTGCTCAAGATTACACAAGGAGTTCTCAAAGATTCCTTCGAGTTTCCACAACCGAATGAAAGTTTGATTATACAGGCTGAACTCAAGCCGGCTCAAATTTTATTTTATTTACATCAGATTTTATTTTTGACACAAGAAGAAGTGATCAGTCTTGAGTTTTGTCTAGGCGTTTGGGCATCTCTTGCAACAAACAAATCTTTTAGAACTGATGATATTCAATTTCCCCTCACCTCTGGTCTGTTGTCTTTATAAACACACTTTCAGTGACTGTATTGCCCTTGGAGTAAAAGTTTGCTCTGTTTTGTCATCCAGAATAAAAAATGGACTAGTGTGTGTTGAAGTAAAGCACAAGAGGCAGCTGGTAACTCTTTACCAAGATAACGCAGTGGAAAATGAGCATCGTTGTATATTCTTTGTCACTAATTTATCTAAAGTCTAAGTAAACAAATATCAGATTTTGTTCACAGCAGGGTGTCTGGTTTTTGACAGCCATCTTAATGAGAGTCATCTTTTTTGTAACTAGTATTTATTGTATTTTTATATAAACATTGTCAGACTCAACAACTTGCAGCATTATCCATGTTCAAAAGATGTGGAATGGGGCTTTTCATTATATTTTTCAGAGAAAACAAATGTCTGAATATTTTGTCCTGGTTTGATGAGCGTGTCAGTGTTTTTTCTTTTGTTTAAGTGAGAATGACTGTAATAAAGAGAAATAAAAATGACCCTCACTGATCCAACTACGTCCCCTCACTTGCTAATATTGACTGACATACAGTTTACAACACTGGACTGCAGTACATTTGAGAGTAAAACAGATCGAGCTCTGTCCAGGTGTATCACTAAGTTTCAAGCTCTGCCACAAACTGTGGGCTGAGATTCCGTCAGTATTTCAGTTACCCTCCACCACCACAAGCCTCCAGGGCTGCTGCGCAGAAACATCCACATATCTCAACGGTGTCACTTCTACACTACAAGGTACCGATGGTGTGTCTCTGGTGATGCTGTGCAGTGTTTGGATTACACCAAACCCAAGTGTTCAGTGGTATGGACCAAAACAAACTCAACTTTAGTTTCATCACACCACAGAAGCTTCTTTCTCTTTGTTTCAGAAACTCATCTGTGCCTTCTGGCAGTGTTTTCCAGCTGTCTGTTATATGTCTCTTCAGGCTGATTTACAGCGATGCCACATTCTTCTTCCTTTTTTAGGGACTGACCGCACTGTAGTCTCTGGCACACTGAGTAGCATGTAATACTCTTCCCCTCAATGGCCCTCACTGGCACTTTTTAGGAACCTAGCTGCAAATGTGGAAAACCAGAGTAATACATCATCTTATCTGTTTATTGAAGCAGTGCGTAAGAGTCCAGAGTTTAGACTTCAGATTGTGACATATCAGCTGTCTGCTCTACATTTATTGACTTACAGTCTTTCAGAGATGGGAAAGTCTGAGCAAATGGCAGATCTGGAAAGTTCTTATGAAATACAAAAGGCTTTATATATTAGATTATAGAAAGTGCTTTGATACTATATACAGTCAATTACTTTACTTGGAGGTTAAAGATGGGTCGATATTATGCTTTGAGTGCTAATAATTCATGCATTCAAGGAACTAGAGAGAATGCACACACACACACACACACACATCTATATGTACATAAATACATACAACCGAACTAGTGTGATTTGCTTGGTGTGTTGTGCTCTTCAGCTGCATTTTTGCTCCAAGGACTTTTCCCACCAGTTCAACCAGGAGAGAATCAGCAGCTGCAGTCAACCAGTCAAAAAATAACATCCAGTGTCTTTTCCTTAACACTTTTCCTGACCTCACTGGAAACCATCATGAGATCAAGGAAAGATTAAAAGTGGAGAAACAAGAGAAATACTTGAAAACTGTACTTAAGTACACTGCTTGTCAAGATTTCACTTACTTTCCCCTCCTGTTCACACCTGAGGATTCAGCAAACTTAACTTGGTGAATATTTTTGTAACTTAGGGGTTTTTTTTCAGGTGAATTTATAAAAGTTTTGTGTTCTAAGCCTGTGAAGACAGGTACTCCTGCCCTCATAGGATGGAAAAATGCTGTGTTCAGCAGCAGTCAGCAAAAGCCTAGGGTGAATTCTCCAACTCAGTGCTGATAGAAGGAAAAAGAAAACAGTGGCTCAGTGAACGTCTGTTCTAGGAGGAAGTTGCATGTTTTAAACCCTAGATGGCAACGTACACCTGCTCTGTTGCTTCATGAAGCACCGGGGCAGAATTTCATAAGCGAATTAGAAGAAATAAAACAAGTTTATTTACCCAGTATACCTAATGTCAGCCTGATGTTTTGTTTTTAGTGATGCCATACTCTTGTTTAAAATATTAAGACCTAATGAAATAATGAGACCTCAGACCTGACCAGAGTGAGCACAATCACTCAAATCTGCAATTCTAAATTAGTTACACCAGGTATGTGCGTATCACTCCATAGGAAGTAATGTTGCAGTTTATGTGTAGAGAAATCTTTGGAGCTACATATTTTGTCTCTTGAATAATACAAATTAATTAAGGTTTTTAAAATGTGTGAGGAATATGTCAAATTGGCATCAATGGGAATCTGACTCAAAATCTAACATTTTAATATCTATATGGAGCTTATTGCTCCAAAGCACCTTCTGTATTTTGCTCCAAATTAAACTGGTTTCTGTCTTCTACAGGAGGAAAACACGAACCCTCCAAATGTTATGCTAGTTTGTGGTTTGTCAGATTTATAGTGTGAGCAAACTGCACAGTGACATAGTGGGGAGGCCTGTGAAGGAGTGCATGCATGCAGTGTGCATAATGTGAGATAGATGCATGTAGTGTGGGTGAGCCAAGCCTCCAAACTCCAGTCAGGCAACAAGTAAAACCCAGAGGCCTCCATGTAACGTTATTATGTTATATGTGTTCTCCTGTGTTTGCGTTTGAGAGAGAGAGACATTTAAAGGAAATTAAAAGGAAATCATGAATTAACTGCGTGAAACTGACGTTTTATCATATTAGTATTCGTCGTACATCTTTACAAGACATCAGTCTGAGATGCAATCTGTCAAAATACAAATTAAAAAAAACAATAAAATAAATAAAGGTCATTAAAATCTGCATGGAGAGTTTGGTCAAACTTTGTATTCCACACTACTTTTGACTAACTTGTAAAGATTTCTAAAAAATGTTTTTAAAAGAAAAACTGACCTGCACATTTAACTCCCTGTGAGTCCGACTGCTGCAGTTAAATCTTGTGTCCCTCGGGTCTAATTTTACGTCTGAGTTCCAGCTTTTATTATTGGGCTCCCTGTAATGAGCTTCCTGTAGACTCAAGTCAGTGGAATTACAATCAAAAGTCTTTTCAAAACTTTTCAAAAAAATCTTTTACAGGAAACATTTTTCTACCCAGGTCTTATAAAGTTTTATTCATTTCATTTATATGGTTTTAATGTGCTTTTCTGCATAAAAGTAATTAATAAGTTCTTCTTTGACAACTTGCCGTATAAATAAGTTGAACATTTTTATTGATATCATTAAGTTAGAGAGGGAGTCAAAGACACAAACACACCAAGGGTGAATATGTCTGCATGCGTCTGGTATTCTCTCCATGTTGGTGCCTCCTCCTCCGCCTCTTATCCAGCTGTGGGCGCACTGCTGCGAGGAGCCCATCAGCTCAGGAAGTAATGGACAACTGTCTCCACCTCATTACACCAGCCTACACGCACACACACACACACACACACACACACACACACACACACACACACACTGTCTGATCGGGTTGTTTGCGGGTTGAACAACAGCAGCGTACTGCAGGTGTTCGAGTATCTTTAATTCATATCTTTAGTGTCAAGTGTTTTTCTTGCAGTTACAGGGTGTTTCCATGTTTTTGAAAGAGAGTCTTTGAAATTACGGACTTCATCAAGCAATAGTGTGTGTGTTTTTTGGTTTCAGTCTCATTCATGTATGTTTTCAATCTACAGCATTATAAAAAAAATCAACTTTCACAGAACTGAGTGTCGCTTGAGATTTTCCGGGTTATCCATCACCACTGACGTCCTGTCCACTGTAATTTGTGTTCAAGTCCTGCTGTTTTTTTGCATTGTAGATCAGTGCTGACTTTTGAAATCAATCCGTGCTTAATAATGCATTGCAAGGTTGCAGGAACAACATAGCTTTGGCAGGATGACTGACAGAATCACAATCCCTCACAACAACGTTGTCAGAGGGGAGATTTTAAAAGCAGTTTTTTTTTTTCCCCAGAAACATTTTCCTGAGGATAAATCACATGAGTCTGTGTTGAACTCTGCTCTGCGTGTGTGTGTGTATCTGAGATAACAAAGGGTTTATCAGTGTATACAAAAAGCAAGTATTGTTCAGCATAGAAAAACAGAAAATTTAACTATGACCAATTCATGTAGGAGTAGCTGCAGCATTTAAAGTTAAAGTTTTTTTTACTAACATTAGGGCAAATTAAATATAAAATATAAAAAAAAACAATTATTTACAACCTGAATAAAGGAAAATGAAGCATGTTGTGAGATGTAACAGAAGCACTGCATGTGAAAACGTCATTGTCGTTTAAGACAACTGTAATCTGTAACTGCATTCAGAGTGAGAACTTACCCTGGTTACTTTGACCTGATCAACAATATACTAAATGAATATACTATGGCTAATTTAATTGAATCTACAAGCTGTATATTAAAAACTTAAAGATCTTTTAGAATGATGTGTCCCTTTGAAAGGATCAAAGAGAAACACTCACTAGAAGCGCAGGATTTTTATCGTTACTTACAGATGAGACATTTTGTCAGTGACAAGATAAAATGTGTACAGCTATACAGCAAACAGCTGTTAGATCTGTTTAAAAGGGCATATGGTTCAAATAAAGACAGGGGTATCATCTCAGGTCTATATAAGGTACTTACAAACATGAAAACACACTCCACTATATATATTAAAACAAAATGGGAAATGGAGGGAGGAATAGATATAACGGAGGAAGAATGGATGACAATATGGGCATATCAATGGAACTGTAGTGGCTCACAGAGTTGGAGGGAATTTGGCTGGAAAAGCCTGATAAGATATTTTATTACACCTTACCAAAAATCTCACTATGAAGGTAACCTCCCGACTTGTTGGAGAAATTGTGGAAATACAAATGCAAATCATTGTCATGTTTTTTGGGACTGTCTGGTTATTAAAACTTACTGGAAGGAAATACATAATGCAATACAGGAAATATTTGGAAGCCACCTGCCTCTAGAAAGTAAATTTTTTTTTTTTTTTGACTCCTGCCTGGAGAATGGGCAAAGAGAGATACATATCTGTTTAGTATTTTGTTGGGGGCAGGCAAAAAGGCCCTCACAAGAAGAAAATGGCTTTTACAGGAGAGCCCAACTTTGGACTTGTGGATGGACTTCACAATGGACATATGCAGGATGGAGAAACTGACAGCAGATGTGAATTACAAGAGGGACCTGTTTATTTCACGTCGGAGGAAATGGATGGACTATATAATACCACGCAGACTGGATTTTGATTTTGTTAACTTTAGATAATACAACATGTAGGTACAGCGACAACCTCATCTCACTCCCTGTATGTTAATGTTCTTGTTATGTTTATGTTTTTATTTGTTTTTCTTTGTCTAAAAAAGAACACTCAGGTTGAGACTCTGTGACTAACAATTGTAATAATGCACATATTGAATTTGTCCTGAACGTCAATAAAAATTACATTTAAAAAAAAGAAAAAAGAATGATGTGTCCTGCTGTTTCTCAGCATAGATTATGGCACAACACCAGATGGCATTTGACTCTTACCATCTAGCATGTAGTTTCACTAACTAGTTAATATCACATTTTTGTCTTTTCTGATCTTTATTTAAAGTTTCTTCCAACGCTAACCTGAATCCTGCCCGATGAGCGTCCACCAGTCAACAGGAGCAAATGAAAATACAACATAAAATGGAAAAAGGGAGTTTTTTTGGTTTTGGATGAAACAAAATTCAAAAATTGCCCTTTAAATCTAAACCTTAAAGCTTAATAAACAGGGAAAAATAAGATTTGGGATAGAAACATCTTTCCTACTCACACACACACACACATTTTGTTCCCATCCCCTCCTCTACCTCCGCGTCCTGTCAGCACTGTTCCCACTGCTTTCCCACCGCTGTCTGTACTGTCATCCCTCCTCCACCTCTTGAATCAAGTCACTTATTTGTTTATTTGCACTGTCTTTGTCACAAGACTTGAGTCCTTTAAGCAGAAACTGGATAAAAAGAACAAACAGCACATAAATGAAAATTGTCTCTCCTCCTCCATCATTTTCTGCACAGTCCAGCTACACCCCCGACTTTCCTCATCTCCCCTGTCGCTGCAACGTCTTAGACCCCCCCCACCCCCTTCGAAACCACCACCAAACCCCACTCCTCCTCCCCTCTCACTGCTCCCCACTGGATATCAATCAGAATCTATCACTCTAACTATTCCTGCTGCTGCTGTGTCAGAATTCACAGGAACTTCATCAAACTGGGAAACTGTTTCATTGTTACATTGAACTCTCGCTGTGTGTGTGTGTGTGTGTGTGTGTGTGCGTGAGTGCGTGTGTGTGTGTGTGCAGGACCTGCGTGGTAGAATTAACGGAATGCACGCACACCTCCTCAGTAACCGGCATCACGTGAAGGCCTGCGCACGCATGCACACGCACACACACACACACACACACACACACACACACACACACACACACACACACACACACACACTCAACAACCGGCACCTTCCCTCCTGTCAGCGCCATCACACACACACACACACACACACACACACACATACACACATGCATACACACATTAGGGTGTTAATTGTTGTGATAACACCTTCCAATAACAAGGCTCTAATTATCAACATGTTTGGCTGTTGGAGTGTGTATCTGGCACTTGCGTACGGATCATGGGGTGAGCGTGTTTGTGTGTGTGCCAGTGTGAGGTGTGGCACCAGGGGAAGACGGTTTGATGATTTTGAAATATGCCGCTGCTGCTGCTGCTGTGTGTGTGTGTGGTGTATGCTCTCACGTATGGGGTGATGATGTCTCAGTCTCAATACGCATTTGCATACGACAAGGGGTCTTTTGTCCTTTGTTTAATTGCAAACGCTCTATTTGAGAAATGACACCATTGCGTTGCAGACAGACACACACAATGACCGGGTAATTGTCAAATAAGCAAATAGCACGTAAAATTCACTTTGGCCCTCAGAGCCGACGTCCTGCCCTCGAGCCCTAGTTTTATAGAAATGCCTTAACAGTTAAGGCTACCAGAGGCCCTGAGAGATAAATGAAGAGCACCAAAGAGCACACATCCGAGGCCTTTAAGAAATATGTTTTATTAAAACAGGAATATTTAACATGGAGAGTTAAAATTCAATCCATTGTCAGGGTAAGTCCAGATTTTGTCCAGTCTTAATGCAATGCTTATACGCCAATATGACCATGGCTGCGTTCAGCTCACTCATTCATTTCATCGAAACCCCTAACAATACTGCTCACAGCTTTTCTGTTCCGTGTTAAAGTGGGATTTTCTGGTAAGAACAGGAGAGCAAATTTCGCGCACTCCTTCTTAAAAAATGTATTTTGAAGTTCAGCTGAGGCTCGTTTGCTGGTATTTTCCACTGAATTTCCCTCTTTTGTTTCTCCAGACTGCGTTTCCTTGCAGTGACATGACCCAGACAATAAATACAACAGCACTCGGTACCAGTGAAGACTGCCAGGATGAAGACGCCAGTTTGAGGTATCGCACTCAGGCCTCTGAAGCTGGACATTAGCGTTGACTGATTCATGCATATTTTCCAATTTGTGCATAAAAGACTAAAGTGGAAACACTGAAATTGTGAAAAAGTGTTTAAAAACATTTTCATGCTTGGTTGAGGTGCAGAAGTTGGTAGAGTTAAATGGAAGCAGACTTAAAAATGTCAGCAAATGGGAGCATTGAAAAGACCGTAATGTTCCACAAATTAATACATGAAACATAGATTAATGTCATATTTCCAACGTTTCTACATTGTTTTTCACTGTTTGAGGTTTGACTGGAGATTATTCTTCAACGTAATCAATTTTTCTTTTGCCAGTTTTGTTGAAAATTGGCGACATTTGGATAAAAATCAAAACCTATTTGGTTAAACTGTAATTTTCAAAGTTATAAATAAAAAAATAATTCATCTGTCAATCTGTTGTCTCTACTGGTGATTTGGGTGGAACTCCCCAGACACTATATCTTTTAGAATAAAACAAGCAATAAAGATCGACATATGAATAAAGACAAAAAGATCAAATGTGTATATATTGAAAATAAACATGATTATATATAATCATAATTACATATAATTAATCTGAGTCTCTGAGTGAATTGCATTCTGGTATTTTCTAATTAGAACGCTCCTTGTTCTCGCAGTGTTTGGCAGTGACACACACACACACACACACACACACACACACACACACACACACACATATACTGTATACATACTGTACATGAAGTCGGTTACTATAGCCAAGATCAGCCTTACGATGCCAACGCGAACAGTGGAAGACCACTTTTCAAACAGCAGTCAAAATCCCTTCATAGGATAAAG
The DNA here is from genome assembly GCA_008933995.1 of Datnioides undecimradiatus. Classification (NCBI taxonomy): domain Eukaryota; kingdom Metazoa; phylum Chordata; class Actinopteri; order Lobotiformes; family Datnioididae; genus Datnioides; species Datnioides undecimradiatus. The sequence continues at coordinate 382,897 of WARS01000011.1, forward strand.
AGGCTGGCTGTCTGATAGGTCGGCTACCTGACGGATCGCCTGGCTCACTGTTGGGCAGGCTGGTTTGCTGGCTGGTTACCTGTCTTACTGCCAGGCTGGTGGGTGTACTGAATAGGCAGCTGGTTGGTTTCCTGACTGTTTGAGTGGCTGCTGGCTGACTGAGTGGGCGTCTGGCTACTTGCCTGCCTGCCTGGCTGACTGGTTGGCCGTGTGCCTTGTTGGCAAGCTGGCAGCCCCAGCTGTGTCCCGAGCCAAGCCCCTACGCCCCACCAGATCTTAATTGGGTTAAGTTTGTCCGCCACAGATAACACTTCCCCTTTCTTCCGAGAGTAAGAAAACAAAAAAATGGCCTGGCACTAATGACGCTCTTTAACGGGGCTCTTTTCTGTTTAGGTGGAGGGAAATTAGGAAGACGGGGGCGGGTTCCCTACAGAGAGAGATTGTCGAGGGGAACGTGGCATTGTTCGGAGCCGAGCACTCAATGAGAATGGAGAATATGAAGAAAGAAAGAGGGCGAAAGAAAGTCGATTCGGTTTGTGCTGTAGCGCTGTCACGTTGCCACTGTTTCTTTTTAACAACCCCTTATGACTGAGGCAGGCAGGACCCTGAGAGATGGAGACACACACAGGAATATAATCGTGTCATTGTATGTGTACATACCAGTCCTACACACACACACACACACACACACATAAATACTCACTTTTTGTTAAAAACAAACCCAAAAAGTGTTTCTGAAAATCCTTCGGCTGAACCAAGAAATTCAGCTGTTTGATGAACACTAACAACAGTTTCAATCCACGCACAGTTGTCCTAAATCGATGTATGTGTGAGCGCTGACGGCCATTGGTCTAGGTTGGGTGACAGAAGTGGGGAAAGGTGCTTTCACGATGAAGTCCTTGCTTCTTCGAGTATACAAATGAGATTCATGAACTTGGTCATCATGCACCCTGCATTGTCGTCTATGTTTATTATTACATTTAGTTTCATTGGCAGAGCCCTGGTAGTTAAAGATAGACGTTGCTGTGTTTGGCTTGTTTATTAAAAAGAGATTGTCTCTGCCTCATCGTTCATATTTGAATGTTTCATTCCAGCGGCTTTTCTTGGAGTATATTATTATCACAAGCTCCACCAGAGGGTTAGGGCAGCTGGTCTGTAGCCTGAGAGGTGAAATCCAGGGCAAAAAAGTCTACTGTGCACTCCCTCCTGAAAAAATCTTATTGCTATGAGTGCACAGGGATAATTAAAAGCAACCCTTATTCCAGTTCAGACTTTATCACTTTTGGATTATGGCAGCTGGATAGAAGGGGACACAGTTTAGGGAGGTTTTAGTGAGTACACTGTGCTGTTTCAAAAACTGTATATTTAAAATTGAGGTGAACATGTTTCCCCATCCTCAGTAAAAGATAAACCCTTGTCTGATGGGTTCCACTTAAAGCAATGGTTTGTCGTTTTGAGGAATACACTTTTCTTGCTGAAAGATAAATAAGAAACTTAAATGATCTCTTAAGTGTAAAGCTATAACCAGCAGCTGATTATATTTAGCTCACAATGGATGTTAAGTCTAGACACCCTTGTGAAATGGCAGCATTTTCAAATATTAGACAGAAATAACAACAATGATTTATTGAAAACATTTTAAATTAAAAATTATCAACAACTTCATGGTATAAGTCTGCACACCCTGCTTAACTAATACTTTCTGGATGCACCCTTTGGATTTATTACAGCAAGTCTTTGTGAATTAGCCTCTAGTAACTTTGCACATGGAGGCTGTGGCATTTGATCCCACTCTTCTTCACAAAAAGGTTCAGATTCCATTGAATTGCAAGGCCATCTCCTGAGCAGCTCTCTTTAGGTGACTCCACATGTTTTTGATGGGATTGAGGTTTGGACTGGACCATTCCCTGGCCACAGTCCCAGCTGATGAGAAGCAGTCCCAAGGCCTGATGCTACCTCCACCATGCATCATAGCTGGTGTGCTGTTCCTTGGATGATGCGTTGTATTGGCTTTAGACATCAAGTCCAAAAGTCCAACCTTTGTCTCATTAGACCTAATTGCATTTTCCCAAATGGTTTGAGGTAGCAAAGGCATCTTTGGTATAGATGAGTATAAGATGACTGTCATGTGCAAGGATTGACCAGGACATATATTCCTCTAGTTCTTTCAGTTGTTTCAGTTGTGGTTCTTCTCTAGGCCTCTCGGCAGCCTCTGTACTGTTTTCTCCTTGTCCTCTCATCAACTTTGGAGAGTCTTCCTGATCTTTGCAACATGTTTGTAGTGCCACATTCCTCCACCACCAAGGCTCCAAAGCCTTCCATAGTCTTTTCTATCCCTCTGCTGATTGCTCCTTTTCAAACTAGCATCTAGTTAGCTAAGCTAGGTTTAAAGTTATTGCACACGCATCATAGTGACCGATTTAGCTGCACCTCCCAATCTGTTGCTTTAAAGCACCGAGTGCCACTTTCTGAGTGCCTCAAACATTTTATTATTTTGTGTGCTGACATTCTTCAAAGACCCGCCTCACAGCTTCTGATTGGTTAGTTCTCAGTGATTGGTTAGGGTTATGGTTAGAAAAGTCAGGGTCAGAGCTACTCAGGGGAGAAAAGAAAAGGGAAATCAATAACAGCTGTGACTTTTGTAAAAGAGGAACATCTTTCTGGCATCAAAACTGCAAAAACTGAACTTAGTCAGTCTGACTTTCATTCATTTCTATGTACCTTTGAACTTTAATTTGCCCTCATTTCCATAGGGGGCATTAAACCATCTTAGCATAAAGATCACAACTTCATTATTTCCTAAATTGCCAACATCCTTCATCTGTAACATTCATCATCGTCACTACGATCATCATCACAAACGGTGTCATCATCATAATGATACCAACAATAACCCCAAAGATTAAACCAGTAATCATCCTCAAAGTCAAATCATTGTCCTCATCTGCAAAATCATAATCACCACAAGCATCATCATCATCATCATTACGACCATGCTTTGTTTTCTGTGGAGATTTCAGACAGCTGGGATCCTGTGGCAGCCGGGCTCCACTCTATGCACACACAAGCTCAAACACACACTGTAATACCTCCGCAAAGACCTTGCGGTTGGCAAGTGAGCCTGGGTGTAGAATAACAGGCTTAACAAACGCTCAAAACAAATATTAGAAACAATCTTGATCTTTTTCCTGTGTCTCCATACTGAATATTTATTAATAAGTAACCGCAGGCTAAATGTTCTCCCTCGTTCGTTCTCACCTTCGGATCAGATAATGAATGCGGCATGCGCGCTCACACACACACGCACAAACACACCACATGCTACCATCCCCTGTAAGCACAAGCACAAACACACACAAACACACACAAATCCACCAGATTAAAATTCACATATGTTTGGAACAACGCAGAGCATCAACATACCGTTTTGCCCATACCACTGCTGAACTCTACCTGCTTAAAAGATAGCAATTACTTTAGAAGTTCAGAACACACACAACTATGTATGTGCACGCACAAACACACACACCTACACACGTGCACTATACACCTCTGGCATTGTGACTTTGTGCACCCAGCCCACATTAAGTGGAGACAAAAGAATAAGGCTTTGCAGTATTTAAATCAGTTATGTGTCTAATTATTCCATATAAAAATAGCCAATATCTAGGGCAAAAGCAACGAGATGGAACATTGTTGTCTGCAGAGGGGAGACCTAGTGGAGCTGGCGAGAGTTCAACACAGCAGAAGACCAGAAGAGAGAGATGGGGAGGCAGAGAGGGAGAGAATGATAAAGGAAGATAGGGAGAGAGTGCGCTTTAGGCTACATAAATATAACATGAACTCTATCCACCAGTGGCAGGCAAGCAAGCAGCACAATGGGCCGATGTTCAGCAGCGCTTTGTGAGGGCGTGGAGAATAGACTGCGCTACCTCCTCACCTCAGGAATATCAGGCTTTGATACCTAGGAGACGGATGGAGTGGTGCGAGTGAGAATGTGTGCGTGTGTGTATGTGAGAACGAAAGACAAATGCGGAGAGTATTTACTAAGCACGTGCAGTTATTCTGCAGGTTCGCACTTGCTGCGGAGACCACGCATTCAGCTCCCAGCAGTGCGTGGCCCTGCCTCTGCATTCAGCAGGCTTTGCTTGTAATGGGCCTCACTGTGTTGTCATTGGTCACGTTATACTGTAAAGGCATTAAAGACGATTAGATGAATGTCCATCATTCTGCATTTCCAAACCCTGGTGCCTGATGTGCCATGTTGTGTTCCTGCAAACAGTTTAAATGACATTTTTCAGCAAATCCAGTAAGGTTTCTGATCGTTTCCTCTGTGGCAATAATCTGTTTTTTTTGCATGAAGCTGGCAATGATTTGTCATTAAATTAATTTAGTGATGAGGAGAAATCATTTATTGTTGCCTGTGACTGAAAGCAGCCGCAGTATATTTAAAACTATTCAAACAAGATTTTTTATAAACTCTATTTTTAAGTGTTTTTCCTATTTCCTCTGAATTTGAAATGTCCATTTCAGACTGCCAGGCTTTTCTCATCACTTCTAACTCTACTGCTGGTCTGTGGATGGCTGCACAAAGTGTGTGCTAACTCTGTGACAGATGGTGCGCCACCTTCTTTTTCTTCTTCTCGCCTCCTTTCAGCAATGATAGTCCCACCAACTTTTACGTGGTGTGTCGTACGACCCGTCTGAAGGCTAAAGAGTTTGTAAGGGTTTGTAATGTCCACACTCAATGGCCACTTGAGTGTGGAATGATAGAGCTTGATAGAGAAGTTCAAAACCTGCCTAATTCCCACCTGACCAATAAATGTGTGATACGGTGCTTATTGGACTATTGATTTTGGAGAATGAGAAGTCAGGCCTATTAACTCTGTGCTAAGACCCTGATCAGCTTGTAAGAGTACCTTAACTGCCAATACAAGTTTATTGCTTTAACTCGTCATGAAATAAACATTTGCACGCTGAAATAACTGTAGAATAATGACACCATCTCAGTTTATATTGGTTCCCTATTAGCCTCATGTCTCCATTACAGACTAAATTAATAAATAAACTTGCACTTAACCTTGCTTTTCCCCCCACTTCCCTCTCTGTCCTGACAACATTGCATGAACCAATAGTTGCTCCTTGGGGAGATATGGTTGGCTTCACAACGAAGGCGCCAATAATAATACCATTTAGAAATGCTGCGTTGCCACTTACAGGAGCAACAAGTATAAGAACTCGCCAACCAACGCTCTTACAACTAGGTGGTGCCAAAGTAATGAATTTTTATATCCCTTGCCCTTTAATGGTTGGTGAAAATGTATTGGGAGCCACATTCTCACAAAAAAATTAGGTATTGCTTTGATTACATTTTTCTTAGCTTGGAGTTTCTAATCCAGGTTTTTTTCATTTCAGTGAAAGGGAATTTCATCCCTCACAGTTGTTTTCTATCCAAGAATCAGCCGTGACGGGAGGAAGTGATGGATCCTTAAATGCAGACAGTGGTGTTTTTGTCTGTGTGCGTGCGTTCTTTTGGGGCATCAAACACTGCAGAAACCCCCTGTAGAAGGGAAGCTGTAAAAAAAAGACTAGCAGCCACACTCAACTTGAATTGGCTACAATCACTTTAAATGTGTTCCCAGCAGAGGAAAAGTATCTATATATCCACAGAAAAGGCACAGTTGCTCTCCTTTAAGTGTCAGTGAAAATCAGAGAATTTACTTTAACCTTATGTCAAAACTAGATTTGCCAGTGAACACTGGCACTCTAAAACATACATGATCCCGGCAGTCTCTATGAATTTTTGGTGAAAGCTTATCTCCATCTCACCACAGCCACATTCACATATTTATATGTGAACATATTTATAAAAAAGCACCAACTTCTGGCACCTTTTCTGTGCCATAATCTCAGTGCTTCTGTTAAGGTATGAAATCTTTAAGCTAAATCCCCATTTTTGGGGCTGTAATTCTACATCTGCCCCTGGTTTATTCCATTGATGTCCTGTCTGTATCAATTCCCATTGCATGTCTGTTGGCAGACTTATTCAGTAGCTGATACTTGATGTTCTCTTGTTGTGTGTATAAAAAAGCCAAATCCGCGCAGAGATGACAGAGGGTGTAATCGCTAGCTATGTGATTCAACAATACGACTCTTAGAAGCTATTCAGGCTGGGGCCTGTCCTTGACCCTTAAGGAGCTTGTAATGTGGGCTTTTTTCCCACTCTTTGTATTTACCGGCAGAAAGGAGGAGGGGGGACAGGGGTGGAGGGGAGGACCAACCACTGAGAGAGGGCTTTTGCCCCTCCATGCCAGCGGCACTCACACTGGGGGAGCTATGCACGTGCACACACACACACACACAAACGCACACGCGGGTCTCCTGGCGTGCACTCATTTCATAGGGAGGGAGAGGTGAAGGTTGGAGGGTGAGGCAGAGGGAGACAGAAGGGGAGGAGGGGGGGACAAGGGGAGGGCACAGAGACAAGAGCCCCCCACCTTCCCAAACCCAGCATGGGGTCAATCTTAAAGGCTGCTCTGTCTCTCCATGGGAGGATGGGGTGGGGTGGGGGGCAGGGAGGCTCAATCTGCGGAGGGCAGTGGTCCTGCTGGTCAGCACAGGGAGCTCCACGTTACCCAGTTATCCATGACAACCAGAGAGAGAGACAGAGAGAGAGAGAGAGAGCAAGAGAGAGAGAGAGAGAACATGGAAAAGCTCAGCTGCGGTCAGAGAGCGCTCAGTTGGAGCAGAGTGTGAAGAACAAAGCACCCAGTGATTTTCATTTTTTCCCTCTTTGTCTGCTTTATATTGTCCACAGACGTGTCCCTCTTTTCTTTACTGGAAATAAAGGAGCTTTGAAGAGGAGACCCAAACACAGACACACACAGACACACACACACACACTCACTGACACACACATGCGTGTACACACTGGTGTGGCTAATTGAATTATGTTTATATAGTAAGTCAAACGGTTTATTGTCACTGTGAAAGAAAGTGCCGTCCAAAGTGAAAACAGCTCCTGGAAAAAAATAGTGGAAAAATGGTTTCTTCTTGGCGGGGCAAGTGCAAAGCAAGATGAAAAAAAAGGGGGGGGAGGGGGGCACCAAAATATTTTCTTTTAAGGAAATGGCTCAGAAGCTCTCAAACATTCGATGATGCATCAGTGCAACAAGGAGGTCCGTGTTCTTGTATGCCCATGACTGGATAGAAACAGACATTTCATGTGGTCTCGATCTGAAGTGCGGAAAATGTTCATTTCGCACGGATAGGTTCTGCTCAGCCTAAATGAATAGGCTTAAAGTAATCCTGTGAGACACTGCCCTGAAGAAATTAATCCACCACAAATGAGTGAAATGATAAATGCTCAAGAAGCGGGGAGCAGTTCGAGACGAAAAATGTCTGACATTCCAAAACTGTGCACAAATCCTGTGAAGAAATTTTATGGAGGAAACGGACCATTACTGGGTGAATCCGCGCCTTTGTTTCCTGCAAGCTCATCATCACAACCCCTGCATCGAATGTTGTTCTGATTTCCTGGACTAAGATACAGCACTAGATATAAAATGTGCTGCGAAACCACAAATTCTAACTGGTGTCAGGATTGGGAGTGCAGCGGGACTTTGCAGTTTTTGAAAGCCCTGCAAATAGATGACCGGGACATGTGAATTATTTTTGACCAAAAGACTGAAGCCAGCCTAGCTCAGTGTTAGTCAGCAAGATTAATGACTGCTCATGGGAGAAACAACTGACTTCTTTACAATATGTTTGCCCAAATAAATTTAATTTGGTTGAGATATAAGCCGGCCACAGGTGACTGGACACTTTTAGGTGACGGTGCGTGTCATAACTTTGCGAGGAATTACGATGGCATGAATTCACTGTGGGCATGCTTCCATCCAACAGCTGCATGAATTTTAGGTGAATTTCCACAAAGCAGCTGGCAAAAAGAAAATTCCAGGAAATGTGTTTCCATCAACTGCTGGTGTGAAAATGAAGAGTGTGTTTTACAGTCTCACATCAAGAGTGCCTTTAACTGTACTGTACTGTGCAGGTACACTGTGGAAATGAAATCAGTGGATATGTTTCCACTATCCACTCCTCACGTATGGCAGTTTCAACCTGCTGCAATTTGTATAGCTTTGGAAATTCTAATTTTCTTATGATTGAATGAAAAAAAAAGACAAAGACAAACAGTTACTTTCTGTCACAGTGTGCAGGCCTGCACATTGCATGAAATGTAAAGCCACATGCAACGGAGGCATGCCATTAAATGTAGCAGAAAACACAGACATAGAAAACAATGCCATTGTCACTGGGGGCTTGAAGATGACAGGTTGTGACACAGGTTGCGGGCTGACGGCACAATCCTCTACACCTGAGCAGTGTTTAAATCTAGACAACACAGCACCAGGTGACATCAATCACCTGTGCTGTTCAATATCCCTCATCTGCTTTGCCGAGTTTACTCCTTCAACCTTTTAACTTTAGTGCCTCTTCCACATCCCACTTCAATCCAAGTCCATATTTTCCCTCTGTCTGCTTCCTCTGTAATCTCTGAGTCCCTGTTGTAGTTGTGCCGGTCGGCCACAGCTAGGCGCTGTTGCCTAACTCTCCCCTCTGCCTCCCCTCTCTCTCCGTCAGCCCAGCCTGCCTCTCTCCTGCCTCTCTGCCTCAGCCAACCCGGGCTGTGCCGAGCTGCTCCCTGCGGGATCAGAGCGCTCCCCCGCCGGGACCCTTCTCTCACATCCCCCTGCTGGGACGCGGCTACATTTCCAGCCAAGCACTGCCTGCCTTGGCTTTATTATGTGTGTCTGCGCCGCAGCCCCGCCAGCAGAGGCAGGCAGAGGAGGAGGAGGGAGACTGGTAGCCAGAGTCAGGACAAAGAAAAAGCAGGGAGACAGAGGCTAGCGAAGGGTTAGACTGGTAGAAATATTAGGCTGCTATTAATACCGCCGGTAGGGCATTGAGAAATATTAACAAAAAGAGAGCGTGGGTTGTAAAAGCAGTATCCCCCTCGGGGTGGAGATGCAGGGGAAGAGCGCAATGTCCATGCCACCAGACCACCACCACCACTGCCTAGTGTAGAATAGCGGGACGGAACACAGGAGGCTGGTCGGTTCGGGTCGGTGCCGCTTTCCTGGAGGGAAAAGAAAAACAAAACAGACTGAAATAGTTCCGATAAACTAAATAATCCACGACGAAGACGCGAAGAGCGCGGGGGAAGAAGCACGTTTCATTTTGAAAGCAATTTCTCAGAACATTCTCGGTCGCTTCTCATCACCTGGACCGTCACGTATCGCTGTGGCACCGCCACCTCGCACTCGGACGGTGCCGCTGTCACTTTTCCTCAATACCGCGCGGGACCTGCTCAGGTGTCTGCCGCGCGCGTGGCTGGCAGCTCGTGCCCCGCTCCGCTAGTGCTGGAAGAAGTCGGAGCGGCACGAGCGCCCGGGCTGCACCGGAGAAGGCAAAACGCGTGCGAGGGAAAAGAGAAGAAACAGAAAAGCGAGGCTGTCGGCGTCGCGGCACGCTGCAACGAAGAGGAAGGGGATATCAAACGGGAAGTTGTTCCCGTTTATTCTACAGGTTGCGCGAGCCCTAGCGACCGTTGAGGAAGAAAAACGCATCCGGGGAGCCGAGTGTCTCCTCCAAGCCGCTTCACTCCCGGTGTGTTTGGTTTGTTGTCGTTGGACTAACGGCCGTTTCCCACTCAGAGACTGAAGCTGCCGCATTGCAACAGGCGAAGAAGCAGCAGCGAAGTGGAGGAGGAGGAGGAAAGATAACCCGACCGTGTCCGCCTGTATGGTTAGCTGAAAACACGGAACGGAACAAAAACAATTAGAGAGTAAAAATTCCAAAAAGCAGTCCGAGAGCAGAGATGTCGAGACGAAAACAGGCCAAACCGCGCTCCGTTAAAGGTAAGAAACTGTTGATTTTGCACCTCATGTGAACGGACACTTCACTCTCAGAGCCATGACCAAGATTTCATGCCTAACTCTTGTGCCTATTAGCTAATTTAATTTTATCTCCCCCCAAAGGGTTGTAGGCACTCTGTGTGTCGTCTTACAACAGAGGTAAATCTCTTACCTTAACAATTAGTGTCAGGGTTCACTTTTACTGTTGCTTCGGTTCGGTTAATTGTTTGTAATCGCAACAACGTTAAGATACTTAAGGTTTATGATAATCTGTTTTACTAAAATGTAAAATATAGGTTCTGGTTTGATTTCCCTGTCTATTAATTGTTTCAAATGGTCTCGTCATGTTGAGAAATAAGCTTCTAAAGAGCTGCAGCTTAATTCCTCCGTCCGCTGGTCCACCAGGCTAATTGTTTTCAATTAGCTGCCACACTGTCACTACTTGAAAGATGATACACTGGTGTATCGTTTTTCCTGACAGCGTGGGTCGTGCTTTTGCATCAACTTGTTGGAATTCACTTGGTTAATGAGCCCATGTAATCTGGATTATTCCCATGTTGCGATGTACTGCATCCCACTGCTGCTTTGTTGTAGCGGGTTTGACAGTTTGACCCCAAGTCAACTCACTTAGCCCTCGCGTTATGCCTTTATAGTCACTTATGTTTCCTTTCTCACCAAAGCAATGATTAAAATTGGATTACCTATCCCTGTTTTCTCCCCACATGATGAAATTCCCCACGCTTTAAGAGTGCAGCCGAGCATCAGTGGGCATGAATATATTTAATCTTTTATTCATCGTTTTTGAAAAATATTGCTGCAAATATTTTCTTGTGTTTTTGTCCCCCGTCCTTTCCACTTTGAAAATAGGCCCTTTAAGGTTGTGCACACCAGCTTGGAAGTTTACACAATCATTTTCATTAAGTTTCCTCATGAAAAGTCCAAATGTTACAGGAACAAACCCTTATGTCAAAAAGCATTATTATTTTTACAGCAGGAAACCTCACTTTCCGCCATTACCATAAAATAGTATTCATTGCAGTGCATGGGTGAGTGGGCATCATGCATGAGGGCATGTGGTGGCCTTGGCCTCCATGTTTCCTTTATGGGACCCAGATGGGCAACGGGACGGGCTGACCATGTGGTTGCCACCCCCTCCCCCATTTCCTCCACCGTATAGGCTCTCCCTTTCTGTGACTGTCTGTGAACAAACTGATTTCTGACAGTGGTTCAGAATGGATGTTTAGTTTTACCAGCAGCGTGATTGTCGTTGGAGCATTTCAGCCTCTCCTGCAGGTTCTGAAGTTAAGCCGGTGCGATTAATCTCGACAATAGCAGAAGAGGCTACTTACATGCCGCACATGAAGTACTGGCGTGTATTATTGTTGGGATGTTTGTAGTTGTAACATCTATTATAATAGGCTATGTGGTCAGGGAATCAACCAGTTTAAGTAACAGTTGTTTCCACTTCAGTCAGTGATGTTGCAGAGAAGTGGATGTGATTGTGAGGGATGCGGTAACCTACAGATTCCACCACCTCCTCAGGAATCTGCTGTGAAGCTGCTTTCAGTTTGTCTGTTTATCCATCCGGCCTATCTTTATATCTATACTTAAATCTGACATGGCGTGAAAAGAATAAGAGCCATTTGTATTTAACAACAGTACTTAGACAGCGGAAAGCGATAAAAAAGTCCCCTAAATTATAACAATTTAAAAATGCATTTGACTTCTTTGTGAAAAGACTAGGACGTACACATTTTATTTTTGGTCCTGAGTTAGAATCTGACTCAACATCATTGTAACACAGTGTGTTTCAGTCACTGTAAAACCGGACACAATGTTTCTCAGACTCTGATGGATGTGCATATGTCCAAATGACATCATATCTGTTTTGTATATATCATAGATTAATTGATGTTTGCTGGATTACAAGCACTAAAAATCTAAAATAGATTATCTTTCTGTAAGTTGGCTAATCAGCTATCAATACAGTTATTGTTCTGTATTTGTTTAGAGTGGTACTGTATGAATATTGAGTTGATTTCCGCTAAATCAGTATGTGCAAGATGTGGTTGAATGTGATTGTTATTGCCCCCTGCTGTAGTGTTGTTGATGCTCGGTGCAGTTTGTCAGCGAACAAATCAGCTGCCGTGGACCAGTGAATCTGTCCACTGCTGCTCTGTCATCGCTCTGTCAGGATGTTTGTCCGTGTGTGTGCGCGCTTGTACTTCTGCTCGCAAGATCTGCATTCTTGCGTTTGTGTTTGCATGCCTCATGGACATGCACGCCTCGTGTGTCTCTCTGTGAGTGTGTGAGTGTATGTGTCACTAAGGCAGTCTGGTCTCAGCAGCCTGGATAACCAGAGCTTAGCTTTAGTCAGTCAGCCAAGTGAAGCAGAGCGGAGCAAAGCAGAGACGGACGACCACTACCCTGTGTGTGTGTGCGCGCGCGCACGCGTCCAGCAAAGGTAACACAGCCCTTGCAGTGTAGCTTGCGTAAGCACCATGTGTTTTGTTTATGTGTACTCATGCATCTGTGTGTGTACATGCGTGTTGCTATCTCCCCTCCACACCTTGCCCCACTGACAGCTTGGCAAGACCTGGCATTGGGGGAAGATGGAGAGAGGGATGGAGGAGAGAGAGATAGAGATGGAGGGGAGAGAGAGGTTGAAGGGTAAAGGGGAGAGAGAGGAAGGTGTTTGGGGGCAGCGCAGTGGTACACAGCAGGTGAGTGGGGGGGGGGGGGGGGGTGATGGAGGCCAGGACGAGGTGAGCATCGCCAGGGGATTATCTGTGTTTTCATGTTCTTCTGTCTTTCACCTGCTCACCCAACTCTGACTAGCTGGCTGGCTTACGGACTTACAAGCCAGCCAGGCATGCCAAAACAATAACAGAGTCCCACCTCATCCATCTCCTGCTTTAGTTTTGCACCGAGTCAGAGTGGCCCTGATCTGAAAAGGATTGTTTTTTTCTGCAAATGAATTCAAAGCTGATGGCTGATACAGTGATAGAGGAAGCTCATTGACAGGGTGATACACTCACCTATGACTTTCTCCATTTTAGCTGTTTCTGATGACCTTTACCACATTTACCTGGCTTTAAACCCAAATCACCTGGAGTGATTGCTATCATTAATAATAATTAAAAAAAAGAATATGAAAGTGATGAATACACGTTTTCTTTTTGTCTTATCATTACGTTGTATCAACAGAAGATTCAATGTCTGTCTGTTTATTAATTTACTCATTTTCTTGTTTTTCCTTATACAGTCTGTAGGTTGTAATGTACATGCAAAAAATTCATTAAGATGCTCTAATCAGAAATCAGAAAATCTTTACATTGTAGCATTCTTACATTATCAATTTATGAAAAATACCAAACAATTGACTTTATTATCATGAAATAATGTTCTTTGATATACCAACCGCAAGGCCATTATCGAACAGCAGTATTAGCCTTCATATTCCCGCTCCTCCCTGTTTTACCACTGCGACGAAGTTCCTCTGATAGATTTACTTGACCAGTCTAGCCTTTACAGTGATTAGGCCTTGTTAACAGTAGGGGGACTAGACTAATTGCAGTCTGTTAATTGAACATGGACTAATGGTGTGATGATGGGCCATGAAACTAGCTGATGGGGTGAGAGAAAAGGCGGGGTGAGCAGGAGGAGGAAATGAGAAAGCGCGGCTTCTCTCTTATCAAAATATTATTTCAGTGGATTAATCCGTTTTTAATGTGTGTCTTTAGCGAGGCGCGGCAGCAAAAATCTCCTGCTCTGTCTGCTCCGGCAGCCTCGCTATCCTATCTCTCCCTCTCTCTCTCAGCTCCTAGCCCCTTGAGTCTCTCATGCATTATGTAGTGATGATTATTACTTAATTACACATTAATAAATCCGCTTCATTTGCAGGACATTAAATGGGAGTTGAGCGCATATGACAGGGAGATGGAGGAGTGCAGGCAAGATTGGAGAGGGGGGAGGAAGGGAGCACTTACTTTTTAGCATTTATTTGGTTTGTTTAGTGTTGTTTATAGTCAGTGAAGCCAAATGAGCCCTTTGACCAAGAGGGAGAGATGCGTGTGTGTGTGGGGGGGGGCTTCAGTTCGTTGTCGACTTTGTTGAGCTGAGCTTTTCTGGGCTAATGGCATTTTTCCACTCACTCTCCTCCATATCTTGCTCTTCGTCTTCTTCCCCTCTCTCAACTCTTTACATCCTTCTGCAGCGCCTCTGTTTTCACCACCATCCACCAATTTGTTTACGGTTTTTCCTACGTAAACAGATTTTCATTTGAATTATTAAGATCTTCTGTATTCATCTGGCGTTACTATCATGTAAGATTAAGAAAAACGGTGAATCCTGAAAATTAGAGACGCTGGAGCACATACTTGGCATTGTTGTTAAAAAGAAGTTGCTGTTGATCAAAAATAATGGATTAAACATTTCAGCTGCTGTCGGCACCACCTTAATTGTTAACACTGGTTGGGGCCGCACGATAATTCATGTAAGTATGTGAGTTAAATGTAATAAGAAACTCTGGGATAGTAATTATTCATTGCCTGGAGTTAAAGTTATTGTCAATTAACTGCTTAAGACTTGAAATTAACAACCACCAACCCACCAAATGTGGGTAAAAATTAATTGTGGTGGGAAATGTCATCAAGTTACAAGGCAATTTAGCGGTTGCTGAATCTAATTATGCTACTGCCGCAAAGGCAAACTAAAGTTGACCCATACAAACAGAAGGTCATGCGTGCACGGCGCTGACAGCCTGTGCAAGTGCACATATTTTTGTTCATATAACAGCTTTTGAACATCATCCAAATATCCGGCAGCACCATCAGACTATATTAAGGACTGCATGGTGTGTTTAGTACAGTATAGTTAATCCCTCATTTCTCTTTCCCTTTCTTGCGCTCCTGTTTCTCCCTTCTTTCTCTGCCTCTCTCTCCCCATCTGGCTTTACCATTAGCGTAGTTTAATGTCACCCTTTGGCAGAGCACAGAGACTTTCATAGGGCGACTGGCTCTTATAAAACTCAGAGACCCTACACATGTGGCTTGGATTACTGGGAGACAACAGTATGTTGCCTTCTTTGCAGGTACATCTAAGTACAAGTGTTTGAATGCACTGTAAATTCCTTTTTGCTCTTATTGGTCTCCTTTTTTTTATTTGTTCAGCTACAAATGGTGTTAGCATGTTAGGCTATCAGTGCGTGTACAGCCACGCTGAGCAGCTCCTGTATAAAAGCCTGTGTTGGCTTTGCATTAAAGCTTGCTGAACCATTAAATGGCTTTCTGAGGGTTTTGTTTGAAATTCCATTGACTCCTCGACAGGGGGTGGTTTTTAGTTTTTGGTAGTTGTTTTTTTTTTAATAGGACAAAACAAGTTAATGTAATTGGTGATTGGTGAAGCCCAGCAGTAACATGCATTGAATGTAATTGGACTCATGTTGATCTCCACTCGATTAGAACCAAATTACTACACAATAGAAAGCTCAATGTAAAATAGCAAAGTAAAAGAGGTCATTTTCATGGAAGACATTTGACTTCACAGCATGACAAGCACAGGTGTAAATGATTAAATGTATCATGGCTGAGTTCCGTCCAGCTGCTTCAGTTTCAGGGTCCCAGTATTGTGGATGTTTGCTGACTGTCACAACATCACGGGTCTTTCTGATATTCACAATTGACCAGAAATCTGGAATCCTATATATACGTTTTATACTAGATGTTTCAACTTATTTCAAGGTATTTCTGATATTTATCTGTACCCTATTTATGAGGTGGATGAAATAACGATGCTTTCTGATGAAACACCACGGCTAACAGCTTCGGGCACCACCATAGACCTTTCTGACAGTATCAGCAATAATTAAGATCATGTGTTTCTCGTATGTTATGGGACTGCTTCACTGTATGTATACGATCGAAACTGGTTTTCCTGCTCGCTTATTGTTCCGTACGTCTTGTGTTCACGTCTGAAATGTGACTGCATTTCACCAGTGTGTCTGTAGTACACCTTCTTATGCAACCAAGTCATCAGTTTGAGCTCTGGGTAAAGAAATCAGCTAAATAAGTGCAGTTGTGTAATTGGGGGTAAGTGCTGTGTTGGTTTAACTTGATGAGCACCCTTTGATCAGACTGAGCAGTGGAAATTTGGTTTTGTCTGGAATAATGGATGGGAGAAGGTCATATCATCCAGTAGGCTTGGTTAGGTTTTTATTGTATCGTGTATGTGTTTGTGTTCACGTTTGCGTGCGTGTGTGTGTGAGCTTACGTGTCCACACTGTGTCCCACAGTGAGGTGTGTGTATGCCAGCGACAACTCCTTATCAGCGGCGAGCCTGGTGTGGTTGTGCATGTATGTGTGTGTGTGAGGGTGTGTAAGAACAGGGCGTCATGGGCCAGGACCGTGCCATTGTAGCGGCTTAGCTAGCCCCGTTTATCAGCTGCAAACTCACTGGACCTTAACACACACCCACCCCTCTGGAGATACATACACACACACAGTGTAGCTGAGCTCTGTGCATGCCCATGCCCTCAGCTTTTAGGAAGAGAAAGATGATGCTGGTGTGACTGTACACATGCACGCACACACTCACACACACTTGGTCACTTCAAATCCAAGCCAAGCCTGTATCCCCCCCACCATGAGATAGTCTCAGTGGACATGGTCCCTTCTAAGTTTCCTGCTGCCTGTGTGTGTGTGTGTGTGTGTGTGTGCGTATGTGTAAGCAACTCTTACTAAAAGATTATTCTTGTTTCTTTGTTCAACGCTGACTATTTGCCTGCAGTGTATTTGTCTGTATAGTTAGTGTTGTTTGGTCAGGTCTCATGTCCTGTGGTGTCTGTTTGACTTGTGCAGCAACTAAAGACTGATTTTGTTATCATAGTTATCAAACACAGAGGGATGCTGGACATTTCTGACTTTGAGGAGCAACAGTCCAAAACTGAAAATTTAATTTATTTGATGTGCAGTCATGTAAAGTAAGCACATCTTTGGTTTTGAATGTGTAACTAACCATTGCTTGTATTTATATATACACAATACATTACTTACATTTTAAATCATTTTTATGGACTAATTGCGTTTGGCTATTCTGGACCTTTTTCATGAATAATATTCATGCACTGAAAATGCACTGAGTGACGTTTGGCAGTTACTCCTTGGCGATGTAAAGATTTCACTGATAAGATTCAGAGGATGTGCGTATGGGTTGCGTGCATCCATGCGTCTGATGGAGCTGGTATGGAGACAGGAATAGCAGCTCCTCATTTTGGACATAATTATAGTCGTTTCTTTCCTCCTTCATTACCCCTCATTCACCCCCTGCTCCCCTCTCTCTTCCCTCTCTCTCCTGCAGCCTCATGCCTTTTGTCCCATCACTCCTTCCTCCTCTCTGCTTTGCCTTCTACACCTCTCCCATACCCCACCCCAGCCCCCCTCCTCCTTCTCCTTCCTCTTTCTATTCTGTACATTAAACATTAGTGGTGGGGGCAATTAGCAGTGCCCCTCTGCACACCTGGCTGATGCATAATATATTTACTGGGCTATATCCCTCCCCCTCTCTGACACACACACACACACACACACACACACACACACACACTTCTGTTGATCAAATGGGAGATTGTGTGCGCGCGTGTGTGTATCAGAATCCAACTTTATGCCCCTTGCTCTGACCCTGCATAACCTCCAGAGCTTGATCTAGGTCAGGTCACTGGTCTATTCGGGCTGTACAGCAAAAAACTTGCTCTCTGTGATTTTGTTTTCCTCCAAACAACTTTATTTGGCAGAGAAAGTAAATTAGGCAGTTTTATTTATCTGTCCTATCTTTAGAGCATTGTGGTTGCAGGTCTACCACTTTTAATATGTACAGCTTTCCCACACCCACTGCTCCGTCTGAATACCACAAACTGTCAAGGCAGTCAATCATTTTATGTTGGCTTGCCCCTTTTTCTCCTGGTGTTGACATGTATGCCTGCACATGCATGCACTCTCTCTCTCTCTCTCTCTCTCTCTCTCTCTCTCTCTCTCTCGCTCTCTCTCTCTCGCTCTCTCTCTCTCTCTCTCGCTCTCTCTCTCTCTCCCTCTCTCTCCCTCAGACACACACCATGAACCCAGACTAATGTGCATTGTCCTCAGAGTGTGGAGTCTTCAACAGAACAAGCTGCTTGTGTTGTGTTCCTTTTTTATTGGACACTCTGCCGGGTCTTTGTAGTGCGCCCCACTATAGACCTACCAATGCTTCTTTTTAGTGCTTGAGTCTTCAGTTGGTTTTTCTAACTCCTTTCCATTCACCTCCCAGTCAAAAGCCATTGGTACCCTGCTGTGAGACATACAATGGAGCTAGAAAGAGCAGGAGAGAGCGCGAGAGAGTGAGAGAGAGACTCCATACTGAATGGGGGAGAATAGAAATGGCATCAAGGCAAATAAGAAATTATCAGTCATTTATCATACTATCTACATTTCGTACCCACAGAGTTCATACTTCCAGAAATGATCAGTTTAATTGTAACTGTTTGTAACATTTTCTTTTTTAATGGTCCTGTTCAGAAGCTTCTAATGTTTCTTTATTTTTACTCATCTGGTCTAAATATGCTGCGTAGATTTGGGAAGTGGGCAGTGAGTATGACAAGAAAACTGGGATTAAACATAAATGTCCCTGTTTCACAATGTTCCCTGGCTGAAATGTACTCAGTATGTATTGAACTGAAGAGTAATATTTGTCACAGTGGCACAATAAGCATCAGGCATCAAAGATGATGTTAGACTCTAGTCAGCAGACAAACCTTGATATTTTATTCCAGCGTTTATAGATGTCATTTATAGTGTTCGAGGTTACATTTTAACATCGTGTTTCCAAAATAAATCAGTGAGTGAGTGTGAATGTGCTCTTCTAAAACTGAACAAGCATGTTTTGAAAAGCCAGAGCGACTTTACCTGTTTGTGCCGAAACAACGGCAGAAGAAGATGCGGTGTCTCCTCTTGTACGCCCAGTCCCAAATAAAAGCTTTATGCCTGTATCAAGACAGGATGAGAAAGAGAGACAGTGTTGGAGAAAAAGTGGGAGAGCAGAAAGAGAATAAGAGATTGGATGGTGAGATTGGTGTGAAGGTATGTGTGTGTGTGTGTGTGTGTGTGTGTGTGTGTGTGTTGGCCAGTGTAGGCCAATTTTAAAAATGCAGAGGTACTGTCTGCTTCAGACTCAGAGTTGATAAGCAGTCTGGGGACTAGCACACCCAATCCTCCTCTCCTCTCCTCTCCTCTCCTCTCCTCTCCTCTTCCTCTTCCTCTTCCTCTTCCTCACTTTTTTTGACCCTAACAAACTACAAACTAACTAAACTAGATGTTAGCTTTGTAGTGGTCTCTGAAATACACGTCATGTGTATTGACACTGACATGCTGAAACATGTTTCAAACAGGTTTTTCTAGCACAACAATCCCATTTTCTGTGTTTAAGGCTTAAATGCACGTTGACTGTAGTCTTATCTTTCAGTGAACCTTCCTGCTTGGGTTGCATCTTTGGGAGCAAGCATGAAGATAATGTTGGCTGCATTGTTGGCAGTAGAGATTCTAGATATTGATGATTTTGAACTTGGCTACCACGTTTACCAAGTCACTCCTACGTTTCAAGCCTTATTTGACTGGATTTCTTTTTCCTCCTTAAAATCTCTCTCTTAAAAATAATAGCAAACGTGGGGGACTTTTTGGCTGTTTGGCAGGTTTTTGAATTGTTAAGCTTGTACTACTGAACATGCAGTTGACCCAGAGCCTACTTCTAACCTCAGTTTTAAAAGCCTAGAAGTTGTATTATACAAAGAAAGAAAAAAAAATCCATGAGAAAGTTATTTTGAAGAATGAAAACTACATTTTTGTGTTTAGGAGAAGATGCTTGATTATACGTCTATTCAAACAAACAAACAACCAGCCACGCTCCGAGCGCACACGCACTGTGTGTATATTTTTCTTGTTACTCCCAGAAGGAGCGTGACGAGCAAGTTAATCTATCCGCCAGCGATGCGGCATGACACAAAGCTGTTTATTTCCCGTTTCCTCTCTGTCTCACTGTCTCTCTCTCTTTCTCTCTCCTCCTGTAAAGCCTAATCAAGTTTGTATCAAGCTAAATAATGCCTTAGCGTGAAATTGGTGTCTTCAGTCAAAAAGCACTCCCCAGCCTGTACTACAAGAGAAGGCAATTATGTACCCCTCCCTCCCCCTCCACCCTCCAGTCCTCGCTGCTCTTGTTGTTCATGTATTCTCTGTACGTGTGTGTGTGTGTGTGGATATGCATGCACTGTAAGTGCCATACCCCATAATTTGTCTCAGCTGTTCTTGACAACATTTGAATCAGCGTTCATATCGGAGCTCAGTCTTCTAATGGTGAACGTAGTGCCTTATTTGACTTGTGTGTATGTGTGTGTCATAGTCAGTAATGGTGAGTGGAGGCTGCTGGGGGAACTTCTAGTTCAGTTATTTCTGGAGCCTTCCCCAGAGTCGAGGTACTCCAGAGGAATGCTTTCCCTCTCCTCCTGCCCTCTCTTTCTCTCTCTGCCCTACTCCTTAACGTCTGTCCTCGCTGCTCTCCTTCACCTCTGTTTTTTCCTCACTGCTGCATTCATCCTCACCTCTCCCTCACCCTTCGTCTCCTCCTCTGACTTACATTTCCTTTTGACATCTTACTCGACACTCTTTGTATCCTTCCAATTGTGCCCCCTTTACTCCTCACTCTCCTTCCTTTCCTCCCCTCTCCCCTCCACATCTCCTCTGCTATTGATTCCTCTTCCCGCCACACTCTCCCTGACAGACAGAAAAACAAATGTCAGATCAGAGAGGCTCTTTAATCTCATGCTGTGTTGTTTGGCCCTGAACATAAACTCTGCGCTTGTTTCAGAGTGTGTGTGTAAAAATGAGTGTTCTGCTCTCTGTATGTTGAGAGAAGTGTTGTGTATGTGTGTGTGAGTGTTTTTGTGTACAGATTACTTCATGCACATCATGTGTATGTGTGTGTGCTTGGTAGATCCAAGTAGGAACAGTACACTGGAGTTTAAACAAATACAAAACAAGAAAGGCTTTATCTGTTTAAGTGATTTCATTTCTTTCAGTCCTACATCAATTATTTTTTAACAAAACCCTTTGGGATGTTAAGTTGCTGAGCAATGTGTAAAGGAAGCAATAGAGCATGTGTACTTATGTTGTTGGGGGTAAGTTTGGGGATGCTGAGGAGCTCGCATAGCAGCTCAGCTGGACAGCACAGCATGGTTTAAAACCACAATGACCTCATATAGACCAAGAAACAAAAGGCAGGGTGCAAGACGCAAAACGCAATGTGTGGACATTTTAAATAGAAGTACAGATGTTAGAAAGGCAGGAGGAAAAAGCAGCAAACAAAATCAGATAGCAGAAACATTTGGATCAGAAGAGCAGGAGAGGAAGAGAAGAATGATAAGAGGAGAAGAGAGGGGAGGAGTAGAAAGAGGGACAGCCGAAAGAGAAAGATAGAGAGGGCGATGAAGCTTGTCCGCCAGGCTTTGTGGTTGTTGTTCTTTCTCTCTGCCATCCATCTAAGCCCTCTGCTACCTCTGTCCCTTTACACACTTTCACAAACAAAAGCATGCACACACACACGCACACAGACACACACTCACTCTCTCTGACACTGTCCCAAACCCCAGACTAGCCTGGTGTTTCTGGCCAATGGCTCAGTGCTTGGGATGTGTGTCTGCGTGGGTGTTTATGTATTTTAAGGCTGTTTTGTTCAGAATGCAGGCAGGCAGAGAGAGCGGTTTTACTGCTGATAAAAGTATTTGGTTAATCAGCTTCTGTCCCTGTCCCCTGACTAGAAGTGCTTGCTTATGTGCGTGTGTGTGTGTGTGTGTGCACGCTTGACACAGGCCATTGAAGTTAGGGGGGGGTCCCTGGGGGCGGGCTGGGGATGGAGATTGGCATCAACTCTCGGCCAGTCGCGTCACAAAGTCGTTCCTGAGGGACGGGAAGGGCAGCCAATGAGAGAAGTCCCTTTGGAGCTATAGGGAGAAAGCGGGTTGGGGAGGGCAGCTGTGGGGATGAAGTGTGTTGGAAAGGGGAAGTAAGAGGGGCAGAGGGAGGGAAACAGAAAGGGAGGAGGGAGGAAGAAAAAAAGAGTGTCTAGGATGAGAAGGAGAGACAGACAGATAAAGAGAGATAGAGAGTCAGATGACAATTACCCTCTTGACTTCTGTCCAGCACCAGTTGTCAATCAGCTTGCCCCACTGGGAAAAGAACCAGCGTATCATTGGCTACATTGACCCACATCCCGCCTCTCTGTGCCGCCCGGCCAATGCATGATTGGCCACAGTGACCCGTTCGTCAAGGAGATCTGGGAACACCAGAGCCTTGGGCTGCCTTGGGAATAAATGGCCCTGATACTGTGCATGCATGCCTGTGTTGTTTAGGAGGAAAAAGACAAAGGGTTTTCATATTGAGGCTATAAGTGCTTCCATGGGACAGGAGAGAAGGCAAGACAAAGACAGAAGGAGAGAAAGGAGGAATGTGTTAGAAGTGGGTAAACGTATAGGGAGGTGTGGAGAGTCAGAGAAAGGGAGAGACAGAGGGACAAAAATATATTGAAAATGGGCGACAGAAAGATGGATGCAGGGACAAAGCATGGAGAGCAGTGAAAGCACCTGAGAGATAGATTAAATGATAATGAAAGATTACAGGATATCAGTAATGACAAAGAAACAAGGGAAGACAGAATAGAAAAGTAGATTAGTATGGGGGGGGCTGGAGGTAGGGAAAGGAGACAGTGATGGGAGGAGTGGTACCAGTGTACCACTTCTAACATCACTGTAGTGTTTATGAGTGTGTGTGTGTGTGCATGTGCATAATTACCAACAACGACTGTGTAAATATGTGTTTATGATAACAACATCATGATGCAGAGGCATACCTTTATGTTGCTTGTTCCAATTAGCAGCTATGCTCTCCTGCCTCCTCTCCTCCTCTGCCTCCTTTCCTGTCCTGGCTCCTTTACTCTCCTACCTCCTCTCTCGCCTCCCCTCTTCTCCTGCCTCCTCCCCTGTACCCTTCCCTGTCCTGACTCCTCTCCTCTTCTGACTCCTCTACTCACTCCACTCCTGACTCCTCTCCTCTTCTGACTCCTCCACTCTTGTCTCCTCTCCCCTGATGCTCTCTAAAACTTAAATTGGAGCATGCCAAAACAGCCGAGGCTCACTGTTGTTTATGAGGCATTATCTGCCACCTTTAGTTTAGTTATGTAACCTGCTTTTCTATTATGAGCACTTTATTTTGGTGCAACAAACTTCTACGGAGGTTTAAATCTTTCACCGTCAAGTAGGTACAACAGAAGCAGGTCACACCCTCTTTTCCACCCTGAATTAACATGTGTTGGATGGAGCAAAATACGTGTAAATGGACTGTCAAGAATAATTCAAATTAATGCCATTTCCCCCCCCCAAAAAGTGTTAAATTGTAATCATACTGAATTTGGATTTTTTTAACTCACATTTTAAATGAGAATACTGCATGAAGTTGGAATAGCTTACTAGTTAGTAGAACAGTAGGTCCGTTCGTCTGGATTCAGGTGCTGTGTCAGAAAATGTAATTAATTGCCCTCTCTCTTAAACCCATGTGTAAATATTTGCTGTGCTGCTAAAATTAGAGACTACGGATGGAACTCGCATATCATTCCTGGGCTGTGTGACGGCTACAGGTGTTCAATCACCTGAGAAAGAAGAGGAGAAGAAGAAGAGAAAATTTGCATGGAGTCTGCACACAGTACATGACTCAACCATTAATCAATCTAGGCCTTAATTACATTAAGAAGTAATATTTTAATGGGTTTAGCTTTGTCCTAACTAGGGGTGGCCTGAGCAGTACACTCTAATAAAAAGAGCGCCACAATTACACCATGTCCCCATTTGTCGTAATTATTTGTTATTATTTATCAGGATTTGAAAATGCTGTGCCCAGAGATGCAGTTTTGTCTCAGATGTAATGCGTTGTGCTCGGTCTTACCACCTTTTTAAAAATTATTATAAAAAACCTCTCATTTCTTTTTAGCTTTAAGGCCAAACAATTTCAAAATTCTTATATTTGGACCTATGTTGTGTATGTGTGTCAATGTGTTTGTATGTGTGTTTTGTCTCTGAGCAGGTCCTGTTGTGTGTCTGTTTAATAAAGCGCAGCAACCCATTACAGTGCACTCAGGAGCATTGTGTAGCTTGTGAGCATATTTATCTGTGTGTGTGTGTGCATCTGTGTGTTTGCGTCTGATTGGTTATTGGCGTTTGCACAGAAAGAATAATGCAGTGCTCATGTATACACACATAAATAAATATGCTCCTGGCATCAGCCGCTTGATCTTTGGTGCTTTGGAGGATTTCTTTAAACACACAAGCACGCTAACACACGCAGAACAGGCAACAGCTAAAGACAGATGTTTAAAACACACAACCCTAAAATGTTGCATGATGTTCGTGATAGGGTTCAATTCAACACTAGCTTAAATAAAACAATAATCAATACCAGGGCAAAAAGAAAACCCTAATTTTGGTTCTGTTCACACTACTCTGGATTTTTGAACTGAACTACCTGCAATCAGCTCTGGCACATAAAATGTCACAGAACGCTCTCCTACACATTTGTAATAATGTTAATAGTTAGTTCCTCCACATTCCTCTCGCCCTCTGTTGTGTCGGCTGTCGCCACAGCAGAAGTCACTGAAGATACTAGCTGCAATATTACGGCTGTAAGCTTTATCATAACTTGAGCCTGTATCTGTATTTCATGACAGGAGTCTAATCCCCAACGGCAGGAATGAACATTATTCTTACTATTCTATACATGTGTTGAAAATCTGATTATAGCTGTGTTTTTTAGTAGCTTTTGTACTCTTGATACAATGGACTGAGAGATATAGTGTTGTTTTGAACACATTGTATGAATAAAGTATTAAAACTATCTTCTCTGAATACTTATGACAAACCCAGTATGGTTGTATGACTGGGTGCTGCCTAGAAATATTGTGACATCACCACAGCATCTTTGCCTTTGTCTTTGACTTTCCTACCATCTGCAGACCCCTCACACCAATCTGTGGGAATTATCCAGTCTGCAAAATAAACACAGATTGTCCATCTTTATATTCATACTGCAAGACTGCATTTAGGAGAGGCACTTCAGAACCTTTGTAGGGAATGCACATCCCACTTTCAGTGAAGTCGCGTCTTTGCTGTTCCCATTAACAGTAACAACATTTGGGGCATTTGCTGGAACACGCAACTGAAACACACATTTGATAGACTTCAGGCGTCTCAGGGGTCAACAAAAGCAACAGCTAAAGCTAGGCTTAATTGTGGTGCGCGTGCACAAATGTGTATAGATGCTCCAAGGATCCCAGCAGCATCTT
This sequence comes from Datnioides undecimradiatus, assembly GCA_008933995.1. Lineage (NCBI taxonomy): Eukaryota > Metazoa > Chordata > Actinopteri > Lobotiformes > Datnioididae > Datnioides > Datnioides undecimradiatus. The sequence continues at coordinate 408,219 of WARS01000011.1, forward strand.
GTTTGCTTTGTGTCACACATACTGACTTATATATATCATGCTCCAGGGCCCTTGTTTGCACTGGGTGTGTGCGGTGTGTATGTGATGTTGTTTAGGTGGATTGTTTGAACTCTAGGCTTCTGCAGTCGCAGTAATTACGGGCTTGCCTACAGGTGTGTGTGTGTGTGTGTGTGTGTGTGTGTGTGTGTGTGAGTTTGTGTATTTGTAAACATATGCCCAGGTGATACGCCTTGAAATCAATATCAATTATTTGTCCCATATACATGTGTGAAGCTGTGCAAAATTATCCTCTTATTAATTCTCTACATTCGGGTGTATTAATACATTTTTATGTCTAAAATGTGGATGTTTAATGATGAATTATGTCAGTCAAAGGCTAATAATGTGGCTTTGGGGAAATGTTTGGTAATTAAGCCGTCCTAATGCTTCACCTGAAAGCCAGTTCAAGCTTCTACTCCTGCTAACACGTGGAGAGTGATGTCCGTGTCTTCTGTTTGAGGACAGCAGGGTAACATTATTTCTCCTGCGTGTCCACACGGGTGTTTTCATTAATTGTGGCAGTTTACTCCTAGGATGTCATTGCATAAAAAGAATGATACAGTTTTAAATGGACAAAGAAAATAGATGGAAATGTAACACCGTACCGTAGAGTTAGAGGTCTAATCAGACGGAATAAGTGAAAACATCTGTGTTTTCAAACAGCAAAGCACCAAGTACAGTGAGGATGATTAACTGTCCACGCAGCAGCCACAGACTTCATACCTTGAGCATTTGTCACATCTAAACATAACACTGTTCCTGAGCAGCTCTGTGAAAGATCAAATCTCATCTGGCATCATTGTAAAAATAAGAAAACGTCTACTCCTCGTGCCTTAGAAAGGATAACCTGGGGTAAATACTTTGTCATTGTCTGTATAAAACTCTGGTGGTAGTTGAAGGTGCCATTTAACATTAACTGGAGGCCTGAGTGTGAAGGAGAGTGAGATGTGCTGAAGGAAAACAGGTGAGGCAAAGTGCAGAGACATCACTGGATACACTGATTCCATACAGACACACACATTTCATTAAACTAACAGTACACACACACATTCTCTTTCTTGCTCTTTCTCTTACTGCACACAATTTCCAATTGAACTCTTCTTTTACTGGTGCAGTATGTGTAAGAATTCTCAACCTCTCCCACACAACCACACACATAAACCCCCCACACCGACCCCCTGGTGTGTGTTGGGTTCACAGTAACATTGTGTGTGTGTGTCTCTGAGGGAGGACAGAGGGAGGATAGGGGAATCTAAATAAAGCTATGTGTGCTTGGCTAATGAAACACGCTGTATTCCCCACAGTCTTATCAGGAAAAATGGGCTTTTTTGGGAGTTAGTGGTGCATCTAGGTCTTTCTGTAACAACCAAAACTCTTCATACCTACCAAAAGAACATGGTTTTATTCTGAAAAAAAATCAAAAATGCAGAGATTCCCTGTCACTAGACCAGGGATGCCTGGTTCAAGCTGAGTGTGTTCACAGCGGGGAACGCTGCTTGTTGGAAAGTGAAACCTTTGATTCAGACCTCTGTCTATAAGCGATACAGATCCCTCTTTTCATGTGGGTTCCAAAAGATTCTTCCTCCCGTCTTAACGACAGTGAGACCGCGTAATGTTGTCGGGCTGCAGAGGTGTGTGTTGCGCTCTGACACAGGAGATGTGGCATCAAAGGTGGCTTGAAATTAGGATCGGCGTGTTCACACATTACACATAACCATACATATCACAATTTAGCATATTTTACATAAACTCTTGTTGTTTATGTAATTATGAGCTCTTTGGTATGTCTCTGGGTCGGAGTCCTTCCTCCGTTCGAATGATCTTGTTTGTGTCACACTCTCCTTAATGTTAGTTTGTTTTGCCTTCATTCAAATGTACTGCATGCATCTGTGCCGCGCAGAATGAATCCAAATCATTATATATAGTTATGGACGTAAAGCACATGACTCATCCTGCAACAAAATAAATGATGGATGTGTTTTTGTCACTGGATGATGTACGCTGTCATATCTCACATCCCTATTTTGAACTGCACGTTGCAAAGGATAAAACCAAAACCTGGCTTAATTGCGGCTTTATAGGCCATAGGTGTTATGGAGGAAACCCCCCCTTTTATTCGATTAGAGGAAGTGCTCTGTTTTCCTTCTGCTTTTCTCTTCCCATACCTTCTTGCCTGTTTCTGTCTGCTGTATTTGGCAGACACGTTAGTCATGGTGGGAGGTCTCCATCCACGCTGGGTTCTGTTCAGGCAGATGCACTGCCTTCAAATCAAAATCCTGTGTGGGTATGTCTTCAGTGCATATGTCTGCATGTGCTCTACTGTGTATGAGTACACGTTTGCCAAGGGATCCATTAGTCCGTTATTAGCACACTGTGGTCCACATCTGGCCTTTAGAACCAGCTCCAGCCCCAGATACTTGAAGGGGGATTCCAGACTTGATCCAAAGGCTTGGGGTTTGTTTCTTCAGAGGAGGGGGAGTCAGTCCCTCAGAATTGTGGGTCAGTGCAAGTATTGCCATTAATATTCAGTAAACAACACTGTATGTAAGGATTTAACATGGAATATGATTTAAGTTGTTGTCATTTACGGTCTCAGCATCTCATTTCTGGTTGGAAGTGTTGTGGTATACATCTGATGTGCCTCCAGTCAGTTGTGTGTGCGTGTGTGTGTTTCTGCGTGTTTCCACAATACTGCTGGATGGAAAGCCCTGCTGAATGTTAACTCCAGTCAGTAACAGATGAGGTCACCCCACTATATTAATAGTTGCAGTTGAACACTTTCATATAAAAATTTCAAGACTGCACAGCAGAACCTGCTATGGATCAGTCAAAAATAGTTCAGTTCAACCTTTTTAATGCAGTGATTTGGCCTTTTATCTAGTGAGAGAACCTGGACATTGATTATTAGATTAGCATGAAGATGTCAATCCAAGCTCATAGAAAGAATATCTGACTGTGTGCTCATGTTAACAGTGAAAACGGCTTTATCTGAAACAAAACCAGCTCAAGAGCTTGTTTTTCTTTTCAAAGGAACACTTCAGTGATTTATAACTTCTTGTTTTCATTCGAGCTTTCTCCCTAGCTTAAATTTGAGGATGGGTTGGGTCAAGAGGGAGCTGATGAGGATGTGGAGTGATGAATATGAGAAGAGGTATAAAGACTTGCACAGGTGGGGGCCGTTGGGGAGAGCAGGACGAGAACTAGGATTTTGAGAGATCAGAGACAGAGGTGAGTGAGTGAGAAGTGAGGAATCCTGTGGTGGGGAGGGGATGTACAGGAAACCCTATTGTGTGGTGGCTCCAGCCATTTCCTGTTTGTGTGCCAGCTGTACTTCCCTCCTTCCTCTTGTACCCAGGAAGTCAGTGTCACATTCCAGCTCTGATCAGCCCTGTGTGCGTGTGTCCGAGGGATCTCAGGACCTTGTCATTGTCAATACCTGCATGTTTGTTGTTTCCCTGGTCTATTTTAGGGCTTTTAAAGGGCCGACATTGACAGAGCGTGAATGTTTGGAGATGTTGCTACATGCAGATTTCCTAATCTTCCAGTACAGCTACTAATGTAGTGAGGGTCATTGTTGATAGAGCTGCTTGAACTTTGAATGTAAAGGAGACAAAAGGGTCTCAAAACTAATTTATAGACACAGACAGTAAAAACAACTAGATCAATTATGAAAGAAAGTCCAGTTTCAGCACTCCTGACTTCTCAGATCTGTGAGTGCTGTTGTTCATCTGAAATACTGATGTTTGGTCACATGATGTCATGAAGAGTTTTTATGCATGTTGACATCATCAAGTGGCTTATTGTTGACAATACTATATTTACTAGTACTGCTTTTAATTGTTCGACTGAGTAAAACTATATTCAGTTCACCGTTACTCCAACTGAAGAAAAAGCTACATCATCATACATGGGACGTTAGAGCCAGACTTCTAAAGTGTGATGACGGTTAATAGACGATAAAAATAGCTGATTACTTTAACAAGCTCATGACTGATTACTTCATTTAACTTCTCCAGCTGTAGATGAAGTTGAGCTCATTTTTGCTCATGATCTTATGGCTGTAACCCTACGTGTCTTGACCGTGGTCAGAATGTCTGACTTTGTTCTCCGCGTAAAAAACTGTAAAACTATTTTCTTGCAGAAAATAAATAATAAATATACATTTTAATTTAAAAAAAAATCTATGAGTGCAGAGCAGGACAGTAGGATTGACACAATTTTATTAACTGATTTAATTAAAAACAAAAAGGAGCAAACGGCGCACGCTGCTTTATCAGATTCGCTGAGAGTGAATCTGGGTTTATGCGTGTGTGTGCTGGATCATTGATTTTTTTTTTTTTCTTTTTTCTGCTACACTGTGGTCTGCCCAGGAGAGAAGCTCTGCTGTATGGGATATTTTCATTTTTTTTTTACACATTTTAATTTGTATTTCTCTCCATCTTTTCTCCTCAGCGGTAGAGGAAGGGGAGTCTTCAGAGTGTGGAGGGACCTGGGATGAATCAAATGTCCAGACAGGTTAGTGTTCACGCACGCGCACACACACACACACACACACACACACACAGATAATGTAATAGAGTTCCAGCAAGCTGTCAGATTCGCACAGGAGGCTTAAGTCTATACATCTCTCAAGCACAAACACACAGACGCACACAATTTGTAATATCAGTTCCACATGGTTTATAATGGCAGCTCAGAGGGGATATCAAGGAGAAAAAGGAGGAAAAGATAGAGAGATGAAGTGAACATAGAAAAAGTTAGGAAGGGAGGTTTGGTGAAAGTATTAGGAGAGAAAAACCCATAAGAGAGAAGGGAAGAGATTTGAAGAGAGAGAGAGGGACTGAGAGGGAGCGATGGAAAGAGACGGCGCTCTCACTGGTCTCAGGAGTCAGGCTGAATGGAAAGAGAGATGACAAAGGGGATATGGGGAGAGAGAGATGGGTGGAGGGGGGACAAGAGAGAGATTTGTGTGCTTTTTCACTACTCTCTGTGGTCTGGTGATATCCTGGGAGGAAGTCAGAGAGATGGTAGGGCTTTTCTTTTCTTTGTGTTCTTTTCTTGGATTTTCTTTTTCCTTGCGGTTTCTCCAAACCAACTGCTCCATTTCTCCCTCTCTGGCTCGCCCTCCCCTCTCCTATCTTCTTCCTCTCTCTTTCTTTCTGTCTTCCTCACTCTCTCTCCCTCTCTCCACTGTGAGATGGAAGTTTGAAGTTATCCTCACTTGCCCTTTTGCCTTGAGGGCAAAGGAACAGCTGAGTCAGTTGGGCTTTGAAGGTCATATATGAAATGAGCAATAATATAGATTCTATGTTTAGATGTATAGATGGTATGTCTCGGCAGTCACATGGATTTACTGGGTGTATTTTAATTTATTGTCATTTTGCAGGCAAAAAACATGACTTTTCATGAAAGTAATGATAACGTAGAGGGAAACCCTCTAGATCTTTAGACCCGGTATTTAAAAAGTTGACCTCAATTTAAAACTTTATTGTTGTTTATTTTTATTGTTTCAGCCATTGAATGTTAGCAAATCGTAAAAAAAGGCTGTACACAAGTTTGCAGAGCTCGCTGTGGCATCCCAAAATTCCAACCAGTGGTCTAAAATCCAAGCATATTCAGTTTATTGTCAGAAAACACTAAGAAATTCAGGAAACTGTTCACATTTGAGAAGCTGGAACCAGAGGGTTTTCACTCTTACATAAATCAGTTATTAAACTTATTACCTATTGTGATTAATCTGATTTGCTCATGTGAAGTAATGTGTTATTAGTGGGAACCATCTTTCTATCAGCGACTGCTCTAATGAGTCAAAGATTTCAGGGTGAAAATTGGTGCATCTGCTAGCTCCATATGCTAAACCTGGCACAACTAGGCTATTGACATTTTCCCCGCTGTTGTCATTAGTTGCTTAGAGATGAAATTACACAGTATCCAAACCAAGGCAAAAAGCAGTTTGACTGCTGTAGGTGTTTGTCAGCTGTGGCTAGTTTTTGTGCTCTGGTTTGCAGCCTATCACAGAACAGTTAAGCACTTCCCCTGACTAGATCCCAACAGAGAAATAAGATACTGCTGAATGCAGTAAATACGCAGTTATCTCGCTCTCTCTGCCTCTCCTGCCCTGTCTCTCGTTCAACTCTACAGGGATAGAAGGATAGGAAAGTATGACCCTTGGGGTGCCCATGACGTACTGAACCCTCCCATCCTTACAACCCCCCCTCTTCAGACCTGCGCTAACTCTCCTCCGGGGGTGCCGCGTCTGTGTGTGTGTGTGCGCGTGTCTGAGTGTGCATGTTAAAGGGGAGGGTGGGGTGGGGGGGTGCTGACTGAGGTCCTGGGTGGCTCGCTAGAACTGCTGTGTGTGTCAGTTCCTGCAGGAAGCAAGAGTCCCATGACACACACACACACACACACACACACACACACACACACACACCTATCTCACACTCTTCCTCCCATAAAAGCACACTGTCCCATATTCCCTTACTCAGCCACTCTTTCAGTTTGGATTTTACCGTCGATTCCCCGTCCCAGCATCCTCAACATCACTTTTCTCTCTTTCTCTGCACACTTGTCTTTTTCTGCCTTCCTAAATCTCTGAGTAGCATTCACCGTCTGTCACTTTCTCTCTCTCTCCTTACGTTTCTTACCATTTTTGCTTTTTATCTGTGCTCATATTAGAATATGTGCGTACGTGCGTGTGTGTGAGAAAACGGGTGAGAATCGCAGGCTTTTCCTTATTCACACAGATTAAAAAGACAAAGGACCTTGTTTCCTTTACTCCCTGGGAGATGGTGCCGACAAGGACGGGGG